>OX422211.1:448956218-449416218 GCA_949130495.1 Sambucus nigra
GTTGCAATACATAAGCTACACCTCGTCTTTCATTGCTTATCCTCATCATGTGGTAGTTGATCTTGATCGGGTACCAACCTCTGAGATCAGTATGGAAGGTTCTTCTTCTGACTTTAGTATTCCCATTACTTCTCTAATGAAGAAGAGGAAAGCTCCTGCCTTTTTTGACAAGTCTGCCTTAGCCACCGATGAGTCAAAGAAGAATAAACAAAATGTCCCAGATGAAGGGATAAAGAATACAGATGTACCCCCCTTCTATTGCTGCCAAGGAAGCTGGCAAGAAGCCCCCTGTGGCTCCGAGTAAGACTGTTGTCATCTCACCTTCAAGTGAGACTGCACCTTTAATCGAAAATGCTCCTACTCCTCTGAAGAGATTAAAAAGAAGTTCTTCTGAGAGACCTATTGAACCTACCTCTCAGCCTTCAAATATTGAAGGTAATGCTCCAGCTCTTATTGCTCCGAGATCTATTATGGGCTTGATAAGATCCTGGACTATTCCAGAATCCGAAGGTGTTGAAGACACCTTTTCTTGTGAGAGACTTACTACATTGGTTGCTCAACACATTACTTCACTAAGTATCGTTAGCCTGACTCCTTTATTTTCTAGTACTATATCCATATATTGACTAAAAATTCTTACTTTTCTCAGCTTGTAACTTGCTTCAATAGTATTTTGAAGAAGGATGAAGCCATCGGGGCTTCCAGCTCCTCGGGTGGGGTAGAAGAAGTTTTTGCTAGACTAACCCAGTCTTTGAAGGAATCTTGTTAGAAGTACAAGGAAAATAAAGATGCTTGAGAGAAGTAATTCAAGTTTGTTGAAGCAAATCGAGATCAAGCTGTGACTGTCGCCAAAGAGCTGGAGAAGAAATTGAGGAAGGTCGAACAACAAAATACCGAGCTTGAAGTCAAGCTTAAGTCTGTCGAGGAAAAAATCTTCAAGCTCCAAGATGATGAGCGACGTAAGATAGAGTTAGAAGAAAAATTAAAGTCTGCCAAGGAGCTCGTTAGAGAAAGGACCTCCTCAGAAAAAGCTAAAAGGAAGGTTGTTGTAAAAAAATCCTTTAGTGCTGGTTGGGACAAGGGTTGGAAAAATGGCCTGGCTGTTATGTGTTCTCAAATGGAGTATGCCAGTGTTAAATATTTTAGGTATGGATGGGTAGCAGCCCTGAAGAAATTAAAGGTTGCTGAAATTTTTGAGTTGTTCCAATAGCACACTCATAGCCCTCCTCCCTCTCCTGGAGAAGAAGAAGAAGATGAAGCTGCTTCAGATGAATCCTCCATGATGACAGGAGAGAAGGTCCCTATTGTTGCTATTGTTCAACCTTTCGAGAAAATTCAACAAGTCAGCACATCTGTCGAGAAATCGCCATTGCTCTCCGAGCAACCAACCTCTTCATCTGAACCATTCGAAGAAGTCATAGGAAATAAGGAGAAGGTTTAAAGTTATTCGGGTCTTTTGTTTTGTTAATTTCCTAAATGTAACCTGGAACTATGTTTTCCTTTATCATGATGAATAAAATTTGAACGTTTGTTATTCGTCTGGAATTTCTCTTTTACATGCTATGTTCGCACCATTGTTGATTTTTTTTATTCTTCTCTTTGCGAGTTTATGGCCAGGATGGAGCTCTTATTAGCTCATGATACAGAGTTGATGAAGAAATGCAATGACTATTTCAAAGCTAGTCATGCAAAGCTTAATGAGGCCCAGATAACTGACATCCTCAGATTAGGTGCTTCTGATCGAGCAGTTGAAGCTTACCAATACTTGAAGTGCTTACTTGATCGTGCTGTAGCCAACAATGTGGCCTACTATGAGATGATTGAAGATCTTTAAGGAACGATCGAGGAGCTTCAACAATAGTACAAAGAATCTACAACACTTTTACATCAAGGTTATGAGAAAAAGTACCATCAATTGAGTGTTGACAAGGGATATGACAAGTTCATTTCTGCTCATGAGAAAAAGGAGAGCGTGTTAAAGCTTAAAATTGAAGAGCACAGACATATTGCCAAGCTGCTGGAGCAGGAGAACATCGCTTTGCAAGAGGAAATAAAATAACTTAAATCAACTTCTTCTTCTTCAGGAGCCTTGGTCCCCGTTAATGATGATGGTTTATCATTTTTGGAAGTAGAAAATGCAAATTTAAGGGATGAGTTAGAAACTTTGAAACGAGCAGGATCTTCCACTCCTACTCGTGGTAGAGCAAGATCTTCTTCTCGGGGATGAGAAAGGGTTGGTTGGGTTACCATTGAAGAAACGAGAACTCAACTAGCCTTAGAGAATCAAGTCGTTCAGTTGATGGTGAAGAACCAAGCCTTGGCAGAAATGTCTAAGAAGATTCTGAATTTCACCGACCAACTCTCCGCCTAGAGTTCTGCTCTAGAAAGTAAATAAATTCTGGTGAAGAAGCTCCACGAGCAACTTGAGAGATTGACTTATCAATTTCACAAGCAGCCCAGGTAATTTTGGATGGTTGGGTATAATGAAGCTCTGTATCACCTTGATGCTTGTTTGTAACAGTCGAAAAACGAAGGATATAAGGAGGGGTGGTTGAATGCCTTATGTGTCCTGAAGCTAGAGCAGGGTCATTTATTGTGCGATTATTATGATCCTGGAGTTCTTGATTTGCTTGTGCCTCCCTTAAAACTTGATCTTAATTGGATTCCATCCCGTGCTATTCCTCAGATATTGATCTCCAAGTATCTCGGTGATTATAGTCTTCATTCAAACTTTGAGATATCTCTTTTAGAGCACTTGCTTGATCGACCATCCATAATGAATGTCATAATACTACGAGATATAAACTTTATAAATTCCCCTTATGCCTTAGATGATCCTCCAACTGGGGTAGAACCTGTTTCAAAAGCAGAGGGAAAGAAACCCATATAATAGGATATGTTTTCGTAATGAATCAAACTTCATATCATATGTAATCTACTTGATTTTATTGAAGAAATTTTTAGCCTTTGGCAATTTCATTTTTCTTCGAAATAATTTGTAGAATGTCCTTATTTGTTTGTTTGTTGGTTGGTGAATATGTATATATATATACCATACTTATCCCATTTGTTGTTTGATTATAGGGACTTGTCACTCTTTGGGCCTAAGCAATGGAATGATTTTCATCTCATGTTCCTTCTTAGTTGTAGTAATCTCGTATGGATTACCTAGTTGCCTAGACAGTGGACACCTTGGGAGGTCGTCCAGCTTCTTACCTAGTTTGATACCAACCAACCGGAGTTGGTGGTTATTGATTTGCCAACCAACCGAAGTTAGTGGTAATGAGATGTTGACCAATCGGAGTTGGTGGTATTGAGTTACCAACCAACCGAAGTTGGTGGTAATGAGATGCCGACCAACCGGAGTTGGTGATATTGAGTTACCGACCAACCAAAGTTGGTGGTATTGAGTTCCCGACCAACCGAAGTTGGTGGTAATTTAATTTCCGACCAATCGGAGTTGGTGGTAATGAGTTCCCGACCAACCGAAGTTGGTGGTAATTGAATTGTCGACCAACCGGAGTTCGTGGTTATGAGTTACCGACCAACCGGAGTTGGTGGTTATGATTTCCCGACCAACGGGAGTTGGTGGTAATTAAATTGTCGACCAACTGGAGTTCGTGGTTATGAGTTGCCGACCAAATGGAGTTCGTGGTCTTTGGATTGCCGACCAACCGGAGTTGGTGGTTATGATTTGCCAACCTACCGGAGCTGGTGGTGTTTGCTTTGATTTTGGGTTTATGTAGTGTGTAGCACTAATATTTCAAAAAATTTCAACAAAGAAGGAAATATGGGCGAAATATCACTTTATTCATATTGAAGAAACTATATTACAGAGGAATTTCAATTACTGATAGTACTTGCGCAGGTGTTCATCATTCCATGCATTCTTGAATTCTTCTCCCTCCAAAGTT
Source organism: Sambucus nigra (assembly GCA_949130495.1). Classification (NCBI taxonomy): domain Eukaryota; kingdom Viridiplantae; phylum Streptophyta; class Magnoliopsida; order Dipsacales; family Adoxaceae; genus Sambucus; species Sambucus nigra. The sequence continues at coordinate 448,960,133 of OX422211.1, forward strand.
TCAATTCTGTATGTCCCTGGACGAACAACTTCAGTTACTCTGTAAGGTCCATTCTAGTTGGCTTCCAGTTTGTTATGCTTTTGGATCACTTTCTTCAGTACACAATCCCCTTCTTTCAAATCACACTTCTTCACTCTTTTGTTGTAGAACAAAGTTGTTCATTGTTGATATGTTGCATTCCTGATTACTGCTTCTTCTCTAACTTCTTCGAGCATATCTAGGGCTAATCGTCTCATCAAGTCACTGACAGGAGAACTGAAATTAAGAACCCTATGTGTGGGTAGACCCAATTCATCAGGTATGACAGCCTCACTTCCAAATGTCAACATGTATGGAGACTCCCCAGTTGCTGTTCGTGGTGTAGTACGATAAGCCCATAACACAGAATGTAGCTCATTGATCCAATTTCCCTTTGCATCATACAGCCCTTTTTTCAAACCATTCAGTAGGGTTATGTTCATCACTTCAGTTTGCCCATTGCTCTGGGGATGGCCTGGCCCGGAGTGGATTTTTTGTACATTGGATTAATGATAATATGTAGTGAATTCCTCATTGTCAAACTGGGTTCCGTGGTCAGTAATGAATGCATGTGGGAGACCATATCTGCAAATAATACTCTTCCAAATAAATTGATAGACTTTGACATATGTCATATCAATGAGAGGTTCAGCTTCCACCCATTTGGTAAAATAATCTACAGCAACCACGAGGTATTTAAATTTTCCATTGGTCGTTGGAAGTGGCCCGACCAAGTCTATCCCCCATATGGAGAATGGCCAAGGGGATGTAATGGGTGTTAACAATGCCTGGGGAGCTCTTCGGATAAAAGAGAAATGTTGGCATTTATCACATTTCATAGCATAAGTAGCGCAATCAGCTCTCATCGTTGGCCAATTACACCCCTGTGTCGGTATCCTCTACAAAAGCGTTCGACCTGCTACATGAGCTCCACAGGACCCTTCGTGAACCTCTTCAATTAAGTCCTTAACTTCGCAGGGATGGACACACCTCTGGAGTGCTGCTATAACTCCTCTTCTATATAAAATTCCACTGGTCAATACATAACGAGCAGCTTTAAACTTCAATTTCTTGGCTGCGACTTTATCAGTTGGCAAAGTCCCTTCTTCAATATAAGCCTTGATGGGGTCCATCCAGGATGGTCCCAAGTCGAGGGTAATGAAGTTCATCATCAAATATTCATTTGTGCTCCGACCAACTAGAATTTCTATTGGAATTTTTCTTCGTAGCTCGGTACGTGTTGCTGATGCTAGCCGAGCTAGGGCATCGTCTCTTACATTCTCCAATCTCGATATTCTGATCAACTATACTATGGTAAAATTCGAGACAACCTCCATAACCTTTACATGATACGTGACCATTAGTTCTCCTTTTGCTGTATACAATTCGAGAATTTGATTTACGATTAACTGTGAATCACTGAACACTACGACCTGCTCTGCCTTCATGGTTTTGGCCAAACTTAGACCCACGATCATAGCCTCATATTCAGCTTCATTATTAGAGGCTTTAAATTGAAAACTTAGAGCATATTCTATATCAATCTCATCATGACCGCTTAAAACAATTCCTGTTCCACTGCTTGTGGCACACGAAGAACCATCCACATACAGATTCCATAGAGGTACTTCATTATCAAATTTTTGATCAGACAGAGTTCCTCGGTGGAATATTTTTTACTTCTTTTTATCCTCCCCCGGCCCTTCTCACTTCTCATTGATTATCTTCTTTTGATCGTCCACAGATGGAAGTTGGTCGGGGGTTGAATTCGATGATCCCATAGCATCCACGGGTTGCTCTTTGTAAATATCAGAGTGAGTAAACTCTGTGATAAAGTCCGCTATTGACTATCCCTTGAGAGACGATCTAGGCTCATAAAATATGTCATATTCACCAAGTTCTAATGCCTAGTACATCAATCTTCCTGATTTCTCCGGTTTATGCAGAGCTTACCTTAATGGCATGTCAGTATACACCACTATAATATGGTCTTGGAAGTATGGCCTCATCCTTCTGCTCTCTTTGATTAGTGCCAATGCTAACTTTTCCAGTCTTAGATATCTGATCTCTGCTCCTCAGAAGGCCTTGCTTGTGTAGTAGATCAGTTTTTGTACTCCATCTTCCATTCTTATCAATGCCGAGCTAACTGCATTCTCTGAAACTGCCAGATACAAGTATAATCTTTCTCCCATCACTGGCCTAGATAACAATGGAGGTGTTCCCAGATATTTCTTTAACTCTTAAAAGGCTTCCTCACATTCCTCATTCCACTCAAAAGTTTTTCGAAGTGTTTTGAAGAATAGGAGACATCTATTTGTTGCTCGTGATACAAACCTGTTGAGTGGTGTGACTCGTCCTGTGAGGCTTTGCACTTCCTTCTTCGTATTTGGAGATCGTATCTCCAATAGGGCCTTGATCTTTTCAGGGTTCGCCTCCATACCTCGTTGGGTAATAACATATCCGAGAAACATGCCTTCTCACACCCCAAATATGCATTCGGTGGGATTCAACTTCATTTGATATTTTTCTAGTTGATCAAAGGTCTAACCTAGGTTAACTAGATGATTGGTAACTTTCTTGCTCTTCGTCAGCATATCGTCGACATAAGCCTCCATGTTATGATTGATTTAGTATGTGAACACCTTATTCATCAGCCGTTGATATGTTGCACCTGCATTTTTAAGTTCGAAAGGCATAACATTATAGCAATAAGTTCCCCTTGGGTGATAAAAGAGGTACTTTCCCTGTCCTCAGGCTTCATTTTAATCTGGTTGTAACCAGAATAAGCATCCATGAAACTCAACAATTCATGCCCATAGGTAGCATCCACCAGTTGATCGATTTGGGGCAAAGGAAAATGATCCTTTGGGCATGCCTTATTAAGATCAGTGAAGTACACACACATTCTCCACTTATTGTTTTTCTCTTTCACCATCACCACATTTGCTAGCCAGTCAGGATATTTGACGTCCTTAATAAAGGAGGCTTTTTGCAGTATCTCCACTTCTTCCTGTATAGCTTGGCTCTTTTCAGGGATGAACACCCTTCTTCGTTGCTTTATCAGCTTGACCTCCTTGTTCACGTTGAGCTCGTGGCACAGGAAAGTCGGGTATATCCCTGGCATATCTTCATGACTCCATTCTGCGCCTTAAAAATGCTATCAGTTCCTTTTTTATCGATTCATCCAATGACTCACCAATTTGGTTGTTCGTTCTGGGTGTTCATCATCCAGAATGATATTTTCGGTAGCTTCCATGACCTGGCCATTCACGAGCTGAGACTTGTCTCTAGGGTCTAATGTTTTAATCTCTGTATCTTCTATTTCATCCACTTAATAAGTAGTAGTCTTTTTCCCGGATTCGTCGCGTTCCTCTTATTCAGCAGATGAATAATAGCTTTATCGAGCTACTTTTTGGTCGCCTTTCACCACTCCCACCCCAAATTTGGTTGGGAATTTTAAACATTGATGTACAGTAGATGGTACTGCTTCGAACTCCGTTAGACCTACCCTTCCATGATGATATTATAAGCTGATTGAATATTTTTATCCATTATGAAAAAATATACTCTTTCTATTCGACAAGCAGTTCATGTACCAATAAGTATATCCAACTTGATCGTCCCTAGTGGAAAAACCGTTTCGCCAGTAAAACTAAGGAGGGGCGTATGATAGGGCTCCAATTGGGCTAACTTCAAATTCAAATTGTCAAAGCAGGGCTCCAATTGTTTTTTCCTCGTAATTAATTACCTCAAGCTTATCGTTATTGAAACAAGTAATGTAGTCCCTGGTACTTTCTTCTGGATTCTATCTGACACTCAGTAAGTGTGATACTCGTTTAACTGGTTTTGCTCCAAAATAGAAAGTTCCTATGAAAAGCTCTGCCAGCTGCAGAAAAGTTGCTATCTTCCCCTGAGGAAGATTATTGTACCATATCTGGCCTGATCCGATGAGAGTTCCTGAAAATGCCCTACATCTCATCTCGTCTGGAATGGCATAGATATTAGCAACAGCTTGGTATTGTTCTATATGAAGTATAGGGTCAATTTTTCCATCATATTTAAGCGTCACAATACGAGCTTTAAATTTTTATGGTGTGGGAAAATCCACAATTGCCTGCATGAATGGTGTCCCTTGGATAAAAGTTATTTTTAGAAGATTTTTAGCCTTGGTCATTTCCCCTAATCTGTCCTCCAACCTTTGAATAGAGCCTTTCCATGCATCGTTTCCCACCTCGGGCCTATTTGTTCGAGCAACTGATCGCGTTGAGTTTTCCTCTTGGAACCTTTCATTACAGGCTGCCGGGCGTGATTGGGCAGAGCCTTCCCTTAGATCGGATAGTCATTGAGAGTTCCTCGACGCAATCCTAGGAGGACTTCTATTCCTCCTATGGCCCAATCGATCAAAAGGAGATACTCTACTCAACCTCTCTAGATCACTAGTCCTTTCTGGAGTGAGAGTGACATTTCGGTGGGAATCAATAGCTCGTACTGATGAAGTCCGGCCTGGTTGATACGAAGGATCACTAGATCTTTCAGTACTATATAAGTCAGTATGTCTAGATTGAGAGGCCTCCGGGAATAATGTTCTTCTAGTTCATGAAGATGGCAAATGGGTATTTCTTTTAACACTTCGTTGTCCTGATTGGGCCGGCACTCCACCTTGAATAGTTTGTATAAGTTGACGCATGGTTTCTTACATGGTCGTTTGGCCTTGGGCTAAATTAGCCATTATGCCAGTCGAATCTTGAATATTTGGGGGAGTAGAAGGGTTTGGAGGGTCCCCAGTGTTTCAATTACTGGATTTCGGATTATCATCCATAGATGATGAATTATTTTGGTGAAAAATGCTCAGTACAGTCGTTTCTCATAGACGGCGTCAATCTGTTGATGCAAAAAATTAGATTATCTCTAATTAATCAATCACAGATAAAGAAATTAATAAGACAAAGGATTTTTAAAGTGGTTCAGCCTGATGAAAATTGCCTACGTCCACTGTTTTTGTATTGCTGACTGTTTATTTGGAATCTCGATCATTGGTTTACCAAGAGATCCAAATTCCCCTTCTTATGAGGAAGTTACAATGTATTTACAGCCTTGAGGCTGTACATGTGAAAAGATAATGCATTGTTATCTAGTAGACATATACATCTGTACGATAATAATACGCATTTAATGCGTAGCTGTCTTTTGATTCTCTTGATTTGGATGCTCTGCACGCTAAGTAGCTCGGATCGCTTAAGTTGCTCGGTACGCTTAAGTTGCTCGAGGCGCCTAAGTTGCTCGGTACACTTAATTTGCTCGTCTAAAGTACTTGTATTTTCAATGTAGGTTGACACGTGTCTTCAAGTGATTGGTCCATGTCAGTAGACTAAATTTGGTATCAACAATGACCCTGACAAGGCTAGCCACTGGAAGGATGCCAATTTACCCATTTTTGTGTAGTGATGGTCGAACGCACATCCTTTTTTGAAAGACTTCCTAGGGAATCTTGTATACTATATCGATTAGTTAAACAGGAAAAAAAGAGATCCCGTATTTACTTATTTAAAAATGGACATGTGGGATCACGTAAGAAACACAAAACAAAAACTCATGTAGTACAAACGAACGCACAACTCACATTGTACAAACAAAAAAATGTAAATGGAGCAAAATTTATCCACATAGGGACTATTTGTTATGGGATCCTAAACAGTCCCAAAGATTCACGAACTAAACCTCTATTTAACTCAACTATTAGCATGCATACATCTAAAATATAAAACAAAATAATAATGAAACATGGTCAATATAATCTCAAAACAGGGGGAATTATCCTCAAAACAGAGGAAAATGAACTACATACATCAATGGAAAAAGTATCTGCTGACTTTAAAATCAATTTCGAACCCTTAAACAGCGCCGAAAATAGCCCGAAACGTAAAGAGCTAGATACAGATGATATGAATCCAATGGCACCAAAATCGCATCATTCCGATTTTTGGTTAAAAAGTTATGGCCTTTCTTCCAACAGAGCAAAAAACACAAAATTAAAAGTTCTCAGTAGCACAACCAATAACCCCTAAATTTTACATATATATTATGATGAAAAGAAAAAAAGGTTCCCCTCCCGATCACTCCCACGATCCCATCCGATACCATTAACACCACGTCTAATGCCACTACTATACCATTGACGCCCATTATCAAGTCTAGAACCACACCAGTGGGGGCACTTGCTAGCCCGATATTAGTTGTATTAAATGACAGTAGTTTAAATTACTCAAGCATAAATAAGAACTTTCACGAGTTTAACTGAATCCCATCGTCTTATATTTTAATACAACGAATACCAATCAGCATATGTCGGTAAAAACTAATAGAATGCCACTGAGAAATTTTAATACAACCAAATATGCAACATACATGTCATTACTCTGGAAATAAACAGTGAATTGCGAGCATGATAATAAAGGCTCATTTTGAATTACATAAAAAAAAATTAAACTGAGTCAATACACAACAATGCAGTTATCTTTCTTACAAACATGGTTACATAATTAAACACAAACAAACTTCATAATGAATCACCAGAAAAGGAAATACACAATCCCTCCATAACTAAACACACCAAAACTACCAATTTATATACCTATAGTGAACTAATAGGAATCAAAAGTACCAATTTTTAAGATTGAAAATATGAAATGAGTGAGGTATCTAAAAATCCAATCCATACACTTGTTCAAACTAAAAATAGAAGAAATTGATGAATAAATACGATTGGAACGATATAAGCGTAAAAAGTCACCCAAAAGTTATAATAGTCACTTGAGCAATTCGTCAATACCTTGCTCACCTTCACCGTTATCGAGCCAAAAATCCAACTAATGCAACCATACAATGCATATCAACCAAGACAAAAATTAAAAATAGAGCCAAGTATACAAACCATATATTGTCAAAAGGTGTATGAATGAAGTATGGATGTAGGAGAAAATGAATCTCGGAATAACAAAATGTTCAACACCTGTTAAATTACAATACTTCTGTTAAATTGTCATAATATAAAGCATTAATTATCTTCAATCAGAATGCATCATGACTTAAAATGTGTGAATTTTGCATAGGAAAATAGAGTCAAAGTTATGTATCCTAAATATGTGAAAAATATACAACTTCAATTATAGAGAAAATATTTTCTTGTCACAATATAAACCCTTAATAATCTTCATTCAGAATGTATCATGGCTCAATTTGTGACAATAATTCCTATTAATAATCTTCATTTGGTAACAAAAATGGTATTAATATATGTAAATCTAGATAGGGTGTCTCAGCATTAAATTTGAAACAAATATTAATTCCCAATATCATTTCCAAGACGAAGATGATAAATAAACGATGGAACTTTATATACAAATGTAGAAGTATATGTGACATTAAAAACTGTAAACATAGACTTTTATTAAATAAACTAAAATTGGAACTCCATTGAAAGATTTATATGGGAAAAAGCACCAAATAAAAACACTAAATAAACCAAAAAAAATAATTTATACTTCCACTATAGTTCATGCTCCATGTATATAGAAGTTAAGGTACATATCAGAACAATTTTAACATGTAATAACCAATACTTATTGTCAATTGGATATGAAATGGCCAAACAATTGCATATGAGTTTTCATTCCTTCTAATTACTTTAGGTACTCCTCGAAGTTTAACAAAATCAAAAATAAAGAGAAAAGAGGTTACCATGTATGAGTGATATAGTACATATTTCAGGTCAAAGTAAGGTACTAATATGATGATGTATAATATATGCATATTAGGACAACTTTGGCATACAGAGCATTCTAAAATACTATAAACATTCAGCTAAAATGTGTGAGATATAACACGTAGTAAACCACCTACTCAACCATTGAACAAAAAAAGTAAATGATATATTAAACTAAACATTACCTACTAAACTGTTGTTTACACCTATTGTAACCCTAGTGTTCTAACTGGATTCATTTAAGCATTCCAGCGCTTGTGGTTTCCCTATACAAATACCTTCACCCAGAAAAAAAATGAACTGGATATAAAATATCGCCTTTAGTTCCCGTTGCTCTAATACATAAGCAATAATGATTCTAAAAGGATTAATTATAACAGCATTAGTACTTTTAATTATAGCAACATTAGTACTTTTAATTACCAATAAGACAAATAATAATCACCTAAGCTACTCAGCATTAAACTTAATAACACACCTAAACATAAAACATAGCACAACAGTTGGACCATGTTTTATAAATTAACCATTAGTCCCTAACAATAAATCTAGAAAAAAACAAAAACACCAAATGACAAACAAAAAATTAGATATGCAAAAAAATATTTTGAAAAATAAAAAAAATAAAGTTCTAGTCAGAGATAGAGAATGTATACCTGATTAGACTTGCGAAAAATTCTCACATAAAATACCTATTTCGACCTGCAAAAAAAAGTATATATATATATATATATATATATAAACATACAGAAAGTCTCTTGTAAGGACTCCTTATGGTGCAGACCCCGGTACATACAATTTGTTTAAAATAGTAAAAAAATAAATTTTTTGATGAAAATTCATGGATATGATTTTCACGATTAGAAGATCATCTCCAATTTCTTTTATTTAAAAATTCAATAAAAGAAGCTTTGAGATGAGGTGATATGTAAAAAAAATGGTATATTCATTTTCAACCTTTAAAAAGTTCGGTCGGCGCCAGCCACTTTACTGATTGAACTTTTTTATGAAACTTCATGGATATTATCTTCTAACTATTGAGATCATATCTATGAAATTTCATAAAAAAATTCAGCTAAAAAGTGGGTGAGATGATCGCCAAAATTTCAACGGTCGAAAATACATATTTATATCATTTTTTACATATCACCTCATCTCAATGGTTTTTTTATTGAATTTTTTGACAAAAAAAATTGGAGATGATCTTCTCATCGTGGAGACCATATCCATGAAGTTTCATGAAAAAATTCATTTTTTACTAGTTAAAAAAATATATGTACCGAGGTCTGCACCATAAGAAGTTACATGATGGTCTCTCTCTCTCTCTCTCTCTCTCTCTATATATATATATATATATATATATATGTGTGTGTGTGTGTGTGTGTGTGTGTGTGTGTGTGTGTGTGTAATATTAAATCATGCTATTAACGGTTCATCAATCTTCCAACGACTGATACATCTCTTTATATAGGTGTATTTTGCAACCCGAGCAATAATTAGAAGAATCCAAATAATTTCAACATGTAGTGGTACCACAATCAAATCACCATTTAGCTTCAAGACTGCTGAGTAGATAACTACATTTTAAAATCATAATTTAAGACTTTACATTTTCATGACTAAAATAATTCATTTTGTGTAGATCGCAAATTCTCAACACTTGCTTCCCCCCAGACTGCTGCTTGTGTCAGTGAACAAACAAACGCTACTTCAATTTAGGTATGTTACTAATTTAAAGGATTTTAAATGGTACAATACAATAATTCAGAACTATTGTTGTCATATCAAGTCATGTGACTTAGTAAAGAGATGAAGAAAAATTTAAGATGTTATTAACATATATTATTAAATCCAATAAAACTCAATAAAACTAAGAAAATCCATTCATCTAAATTTAAAACACCCTATCTTGGGACTCTGTTCCATAGCTAGCCATGCATGCACACGCCAGATCCTAAAATGCTGGTCTAATGCATCCTTAATTTTACTTCCCAATAGCTGGTCCAAATTTTCTTCATGAAATATCCTAAAATTATAATTATGATAGTATAATTATGTTATTCTTTACTTTGTTATCCAACACTCTTTCCAGTTTATTATTTCATTAACGATATCTTTTATTGCATTACATTTTTTAATACTAATGCAGTAAGTTGGGTTTGGGGTGAAGCAGAGGTAATTTACTTATCTTTTAAGGTGGTGGGTTGGTGGATATTTACTAGCTAACAATTCAAGTAAATATTAATGCATTCATAATGATATTAGTCGGTGTTTATAGAATAAGAACTCTTGGTTAGTCCTATTGTAATGGAATGAGTTTTGTCTTATTATAGAAGGTTGTATATGGATTTTATAAATCATAAATAATTATATATGCGCTTCCATGGGGAGTCTTAATGTACTTGGCGTTATGTTATTAGTTTATTTGGTTGTATACACTGTTTAATTTTTTGGGATATCTAAAAAACAAATAAAACTCTGTTGGTTTTTTTCAAAACTATATCATTGATGATATATTCATCTTTTTTGTTGAAAAAACCATCAAAGAATAAGAAGAAGCACCATAAACCATGACAAAGGGTCTCTAACATTGCACTTCCTAAAATTATAGACCATATTACTTTCGGACCTCCAAAAGTAGTTGTGGCATGTGGATTCATTGTATGAAAGAACCCTTCAGCAAAAGTAGGGGGTATGTCATTGGGTGAAGACTTTTCGAAAGAATATATTGAGAAAATATTTGTAACAAACGAACCATTGTCTAAACCTTATGGAAACAAGTCCATAATTGGATATGAATATCATTCAAATGTAGCGTGGCATATTTCTAATATACTAATTTTTAATTTTCTAATTAAAATACTAAAGAATAAATATGAATGAGTAACTATTGACTTTTTATTTGTAGGTCAAAGAGGATGTTTGACTTTGATGGACAAGGATCGTACATTATATAAAATATCGTTTTGCTTCATGTTTTCCACCTTTTTCTTATTGACATGTGATGCATTTTATTTTATAGATGGATAATTGTTCCAAGCTCAATCATGTTTATTTACGATGAATGTTAGTGATTAAATTTAATGATGTTTTAATTTGATTACCGTCCTCTTAATTTAATGTTATGGTAGTGTATTTTCTTTATATTTATATTTGTTACGAATTCACAGAAGAATTACATAAATATAATACTTGTTATAAATGATTTTTTTAAAACTTGTTCCCAATCATATGTTGTCGTTACTATTATTCTCAATACTTTTTAGTGCCTCCAAAAGTGTGTTGAACATTTAATAGATGTTGCAAAAGTTTTTTCTCGACATTTTTTTAATGTCGTGAAAATGTTATTACCAGCATCAATATGAATGCCCTCAAAAGTTTGTTTTGTAGCAATTTAAGAAAGGATGCAAATAAAATGGTACTAAGTTTTCCCGACATTTTTTAAAATGTTATTGTTCTTTTACCATATTAGCTATTACCACACTTGTGGAAATACTGCCAAAAGTGTCGTGAAAAGTTTTCCCGGAAATTCTAGTGCTTTCTCGGCATTTAATTTTTATTAAGAAAAATCAATATTCGTGTAGTGTTTATTCATGTTGGGGTCAGAATTATTATTTAAGTTTTGGGTTTTACTGGGGTGAAACAATTTCTATTTCTGGTGATGAAGATTATTTACTTTTTCAGTTTTGGTGTAAGAGTTATTTAGTTTTATTCCATTATTATTATTGCTAGCTCGTATGTATGTTAGTTTACTTTATTTCAGTCATGAATAGAATGGTACTTAATTGCTTTGACTCTTGTATTATTTTTTTGGACCTGATCAATTTAGTTATAGATTTCACGGGGTGTCACAATTGGCATTAAAGCATTCTATGTTCCAGTGCCCTAGGGTCTTAAGTGAATCCATTGCCTTTATATGTTGCATTCTTTGATACTTTCAGATGGTGAACTCCAACAAGAGAGTCGCACGTTTGAGGCCAGTCATAAGCACGTTGAAACGCCTTAACAGTAGCATCTACAGCATGGTCATACGCCAATATCAGTGCCAACATACTTGGTGGACATTATAGTGCATACGATAGCTGATACCATGGCTTCCATGAACTAGGAGCAACCACTACCACCGCCACCACCAATGTTTGTATCTATACCTACCCATCACACTATATCTACTTAGGAGAGAGCCAAGAGCTCCTTTGAGGAAAAAAACCACTAGAGTTTACTGCATCCACTGGCTCGATAGTGTCATTGAAGTGGATACCTAACATAAATAGGCAACTAAGTCTGGTAGAGTGATCATATGTTCAGAGACATATGATGGAAAGCTTTAAGCTCCTAGGGGATGCATTGTAGTGGTAGGAACCTATCACCAATAAGGAAGACATGTCGTATTTGATCATTAGCTAATTATGGAGAAAGTTTGAGGGGAAGTATTCCCCACTATCATAGCAAGCGAGCCTAAAAGCACAGTTCGAGAGGTACAGTAAGAGGATTATACAATGGGTAAGTATGATAAGGATTTTACATCATTGCATTCTATGCCTCGAGGTTGTTAGTAAGGAGGCAAAAATGATGAAAATGTTTAATAAAGTCCTAACTTGGAGGATTAGGTAAGTGTTGCTGGGAAATGTCCCGTCATTACGTATACTCAGGTAGTGGATGTCACACTACAGCACTGTCAGGATCATCGAGACATTCAGAGCGAGAGGGAGTTGAAAGGATAATGTTGGATCTAGCCAGGGGATAAAGACTATTGAGGATAGTGAGTCATCCCAGGGATAGGGAGGGTCACAATAGCACCGGAGGGATCAACCAGAGGGGGAGAAACCCCCTAAGAGGTTCAAAAAAAGATGATTTGTGCCGACATGGCGGTTAGGGATAGGGCCACTCTAGCCAGGGAGAACATGTCTAATAGGGCCAATAACAGAAGTGCTATCATGTGCAGGGCCATAGAGGATAGGGCCAGGGAAAGATAGGGTAGGATCGACCCTAGGAATAAGGTACAAGGTCATTAATAGGTCCCATTTCGAAGGATTTACTATTATTATGGTAAAGAGGGCCACTCTTTTAGGAGTTTCCCTAAAGTCCTCCAGGTGGCACTGTGTTAATATCAGCCTCAGGGTCAGTAGTAGTTGTGCACGCCCCACATTAATATCATGCATGTGGCCATCACCGCAGTACCCATATTTGCCACTACTAATGCCAATAAACTAGGAACAAGGGTGCTTACAGCTTCAGCATGGACATGTGTTTAACACCTATCATATCCAATGCTACCATATGTTATTAAGTGTACAATTTATATTCATAGTAGTTATGGATGTGTTTTGTTTGGCATAGGATTATCACACTCATGTTCTAGTTATACATTTCCTTCGATGTCGGGGTTATTATAGATTGCTACTGATATTTCTACGCATATGGACAACCTAATGGGTAAGGGTTCTTCCTTAATTCAAGTTTATAAGGACATGACAGTTGAAATCGATTGTTTATGTTTTTCCACAAATTTATTGCTTTTAGACATATCAACTTACAGTGTCGTTCTCCAAATGGATTTTTTAGCAGTACCATATACAAATACACTACAACAGGAAGGCGATCATATTTTCCATTACCGAGAAGGAGATGTTTCTTCTAGCCATGCTTAGCCTCAAAGGAGGGTCTAGCATTAACTTATACTACATATAATGTGAGTTCATTTGAGGAGGTCACCATATCCTCACATTGAATACTAGTTGTCCAGTTATTTATAGATGTGTTTGACGACGTACCGTGGTTACCTCTAGCACGTGAAATGAACTTTATTATTAATTTGGCATTGGGAAATACGCCCATTATGAGGGAACCATACTAGATGGCTCCATTGGATATGCGAGAGATGAGGTAGAATATTCAATAATTATTAATCTAGGGTTTCATAAAGAGGAGAATGTCTTTGTGGGAATATCCAGTTTTATTTGGTGAGAAGGACAGTTCCCTCTGGTTGTGTGTTGAGCCTCATAAGTTGAACAAGGTTGCAATATAGAACAAGTATCCATTGTCATGTATCGATGATCTATTGTACTGAATGGGAGTAGAATAATTCTTTTCCAATATTAATTTATGCTTGGGATATGATCAGTTACATATTTGGGAGGAAGATATTCCGAAGACATCTTTCTTAACACATTATGGATCATACGACTTTCGAGTTATCCCATTAGGGTTTAATGCTCCCGACGAATCCAAAGATGGAACTACATTGTCTAAATAAGAACTCAAGTATGGAAGGTCGGGAGTAGAGGAAACAAGGGTAGACCTTGTAGATAGGGTCATTGAAGCATTAGAAAAGGTGGCTTTTGATAAGTTTATCAGGAGAGGAAATTTCTGATCGACACCACGCTCTCCGAATATGAAAGAGAATAACTAATTTTTTTTATACGAAAAATCATGATGTATTTGCTTGGAAGCCATACAATATGCCTGGGATCGACCCTAAAGTCACGTGGCACCAACTTCACACAGATCTAACTTATCCATAGATCATGCAAATGGATCAGTGAACTTCCTTAGAAAAAGAAAAGGCAGTAGAGGTAGAGGTAGGGAAACTTCTAGAGGAAAGATCCATTAGAGAAGTTTAATTACCAAAATGGATCTCAAATCTAGTGGTAGTAAAGAAGAGTAATGGGAGTTAGAGAGTATGCATAGACTTTATTGACCTCAACAAAGCTTGTCCCAAAGACAATTTCCCTCTGCCAAAGATAGCCTAGTTGGTCGACGACATAGCCAGTCATGAGAGAATGAGCTTCCAGGATGTGTATTCAGGATACCACCAAATCCTACTATTCGACCTCGATTAAGACAAGACCTCTTTCATTACCTCCCTCGGTATGTATTGTTACAAAGTTATACCTTTTGGTCTAAAAAATGCAGGAATTACGTACCATCTACTGGTCACCAAACTATTTAAACAACATCTTGGGGACACGGTAGAGGTGTACATTTATGGCATTATCATTAAAAGCAAGCATAAAGATGACCACCTGAATAATTTGGCAAATACTTTTGAGATCCTTAGACAATACCGAATAAAGATCAACAAGGACAAATGCTCCTTTGAGATCCAATCCGAAAAGTTCCTTGGATACTTGTTCAGCAAAAGGGGGATTGAGGCCAATCCCGACCAAATAGTGGCAATCAGCAATGTTCAGCGCCCAAGAACGCATCATGTGATTCAAAAGTTAACACGAACGTTGGCATCTCTCAATCGATTCATCTCCAAGTCATATAAAAGGTACCCACCATTCTTTTAGTTGTTAAAGAAGGAAAAAGGCCTCACGTGGAGTGAGAAATGCCCAAAGTTCCTTGATGAGACCAAATTGTATCTGGGAAAACCTCTTATTCTTTAGATTCCTAATACTATAGATCCTTTTTACCTCTATCTAGCAGTATTCGATCATGCAGTTAGTTTAGCCTTGATATGTGAGAAAGGAGGACATTAAGACCCCATTTACGATGATACAAAATACTCTCCTTGATGCCAGGCAATGATACCTTAAACTTGAGAAATTGTCTTACTCTATGGTCGTCGTGTCACTTAAATTAAAACATTACTTTGAACCCACTCAGTCATAGTCATCAACCCATTCCCACTCAAATTCATCCTTCAAAAAGATGACTTGTCTGGAAGAATTTCCCAAGTGATGTCGACCAAGTCTTATACGAACTCCATGATGGAATTTGTGAAAGCCACATTGGAGGAAGATCATTTTCATTTAGAGCGATCAAGGAGGGGTATTGATGGTCATGAATGCAGAAAGATGTGATCTCTTATGTCAGAAGGTGCCTAAAATGTCAAAAGTTCTCTCCCACGCTCCATAGTCGGTCAATGGTTTGAAGTCACTAACTAGTCCATGGACATTTGATCAATGGATTTGAATATCGTTGTCCCACTATCCATGATAGGATATTGCAAATATATGTGCCACCCCGCCTATTTTAATCACGGTTTATCAGTCCTTTATCAAAATAACCAGGAATCTCATATGGTCCATTCTTAGCAGCACTGTCAAAAAAAATTTAATTACTAACCACCTATATTAAAATAATCCGGTGACAAATTTTATCTTACATTATTATAACAACATGTGAAAATAAATTAATTTAAATAAATCAAACCATCCACATAATAATAATTTGAACAATCACACGACAGACATATAAATGAATAAGGCCGAATAAACCATCGGTTCCCAAAACAATAATCCAAATGCAAGTCTGAAATAATAATTCTGAATCTGAATAAAGTCTAATAAAATAGAAACCAAAATAGCCTTAGGGAAACAAGCCTAAATGAAATACGAAGAGAGATCCTATCTAGAATGAATAAGCTGAAGCGTCTAAAGAAACTCCCGTAAGCCTTCACAAGTGCTGCAGCTACGTATCCCGGGATAGAATCATCAAGCTAGGCATCCCTGTGGTTGGAAACCTAAAAGGTTTTGAAAATATTTTGAGACGGTTCAGAGTCTAAGAAAATAGTTTGGAAATATTTTGCAAGTGTTTAAATCAATTATTGGATACACATGTTAGCTCCACGTACACTCCCTTGACATCCTCACCACTCAACTAATGTGCATGCCTCCCACGTATTATTATTGATTCAATCGATTAAGCTTCTCTACTTCATTATTTTTAGATGCACGCAATCTATCAATTCTACTATCACACATAAGTAGATATAACACATTTGTATATATTCATCACATATGCAATATACACAACTATAGCATCCCCGGAATGGCCCCTCATGCTACTAGCATACTCTACTATAAAGTCCATGTACCTCTCGTACCAAATCAAGGACTAATGGTTCGGCATGTCTCCTCAAACCCAAAATCAATCAACACACAATGGAGGTGAACATGGTTCTAAGTCTTTGAGATATGCACATACTTGACATACCCAAACGACACGCTGGTTCCACTAATACACACAACCTATATATATATATATATATATATATATATATATATATATATATATATATATATATATATATATATATGTCCAACATAGGTATACACACGACCTATAAATATATAGCATGTACATAGTATATCTCTCTCGCATACTTAACGTACCATTCATTACAAGCATAACCTCTTATTGTATATTCACGAGTATCTCTCACTAACCGAAGGGTCCTAGTTACCCCTTAATGGATATTAGTAGCTAATATAGTCATACATTACTGGTATAAACCATGGGTTCACTTATCTCTACGTGATCCGTTCAATTCTCGAAATTTATATGTTTTCATATTATACCTGATAGGTTCTAGCCTTAATTCCCCCATTTTGGCTAAGTCTAAATTACCTCGTAGGCCTATTTAAATTTCTTATATCCCTCTTAATAGTTTAAGAATATCCTGAAAGTCCTCACATAAGTTATTCACAAGTCCAGGGCTTAAAAAGGAAAATTTTCACAATTTTGGAAAATTGAATCGATTCACCTAAGGGCCAAACCGATTTGCCTATCAAATCGAGTCACCCATAGGTCGAATTGATTAGAAAAGTAGCAGGTCTCTTCTTCCTCTACACAGTTACATTTTTCACCGTTGTCATATTTCCAAATCTTCATGTAAGGTTCCAAAACCTCTAACTAACATTACTAATCGTCATTCATATGTATTGGGATCATTTTTTATCATTTTTAACACAATATTTCTTCATAAATCAGCCCAGGAACATATCAAACTCAATATTAATAAAACCCCTAGTTTTTATGTTCTTCATTCCAGATCAACCATTTTCCCATATTTCTCCCATAATCATTGTCACGTATAAACTGATTTCATGTCCTCTACATATGTGAATTCATTCTACAAGCAATCCTACCCCAAATCATGAATTTTATTCATCAATTCTCAAGAAAATCATTTGAGTATCATCGCATCAATAACCCTACACTACATGGGTATTATAACTCATTAAGAACATGCAAGTTAAGCACTTACCTTATCAGTAGAAGGCCTGATTTTGTTTTGAGTGTGATGAGGATGTCTTCTCTTCCTTCCGATCACGATTTTAGCAACTTTAGTAGAGAGAAAAGGTGTTGCACCTCCAAAAACTCTCTTATCTTCCTCTCGTGTGGCCTACTTTCTCTCAATATTGATATAAACATGGACCTACACTCACATAGGATGATACACTACTTTAATATTTTGAGTTCTTTATACCACAAACTCCCAAATGATTGAAACGCCCTCTCGTGGTGTCAGTTTGGGCAAAAATCGCCCTGGGACCCACATACTACTCCTAGGTACACTATTTCGACTATTTCAACCCTTTCGAAATCAACTGTGACCTCAAAATCACCATCCGAGTCACTCTAAAATAATTTCCTATCTTGACCTCATATAGTCTACACGTGACCCCCGGTTAAGATATACCACGATCACATCATTATCACTCGTTATGACGTAAAATATTAAATCACTATTAACATTAATTATATTCAATAAACATTAATCACTCTCTCTCCGATTAATATTTTAATTAACACATAATATTTTAATTAACACATAATGTTTAATTTCATTATGTGTTATCGAATTAATTGAATTTTTAAATACGTGTTACATACTTCCTCCCTTACAAAGGAATTTAACCCTCGAAATTAGGATTCATCTATGATGAATAACTCTGGATACTGCTCACGCATGTCATCCTCCCGCTCCCACATTGACTCATCAATATTTTGGTGCCCCCACTCAAATCTAACCAAGGGTACCACCTTAGACCACAGATTACGCTCACTATGATCAAGTATCGCCACCGGTCTCTCCTCATATGAGATATCTGGCTGCAAGTCAATTTCCTCTAATGGAACATGCCAGAAGGCCCGCTCACTCCTCTGATACTTCTTCGGCTATGAAACGTGGACCACGTCATGGACCAGTTATTAATACTCTGGTAGTCCCAGTCTATACGCCACTGGTCCCCCCCCCCCTCTCGATGATCGGGAACGATCCCACATACATCGGCGCTAGCTTTCCTCTCTTATCGAACCTCATCACCCCCTTCATAGGAGACACCCGCACCAACACTTGGTCAACAACCTCAAGCTCTATGTACCTCCTATCTGCATTAGCGTAACTCTTCGACCTGTCTTAAGCTATACAAATACAACCTCTAATCAGTTCAATCTTGGCAGTGGCGTCCTAAATCATCTCTGGCCCCAATAACTTGTTGTCCCCCACCTCTAACCAGCAAGCGGGGGAACGACAAGGTCGCCCGTATAGTGCCTCAAATGGTGCCATACCGATGGTGAACTAGTAGGAGTTGTTATACAAAAACTCCACGAAACCCATCCTCCCCCAAAGTCAAGTATACACATTCACAGCATATCCTCAAGCATCTAATTAACTTTCTCTGTCTTTCCATTTGTCTGTGGGTGATACGCTATACTTAATCATAAATTCATGCCCATAGCCTCCTTAAAGCTATGCCACAAATAGGACACAAAGATCTCGTCTATATTGGACACATTATTAATCGGAAACCCGTGTAACCATACTATCTCTATAATGAACAACTGTGCACACTGTCTCATCTCAAATTCCATGCGAACCGAAAGAAAATAGACCACCTTAGTCATCCGATCCACTATCGCCCATATGGGGTCTTGACCTCGCTGCGATAATCGTAACCCAATAATAAAATCCATGGAAATACTCTCCCACTTCCATATGGGGATCTCGAGTGGCTGCAACATCCATGTCGGTCTTTAGTGGTTTACCTTCACCAGCTGGTAGGTAGCACACTTTGAGACGAACTCTTCTATGTCTCGCTTGATCGCCGACCACCAATATTGCCTCCGTATATCCTGGTACACCTTATCCTGATCGGGAGGTACGTAAATTTTGACCCGTGAGACTCTAACATCACTACATGTATAAAATCCTCATCCTTTGTAACCACTAGTCTCCCACCCTATAAACTGATTGAGTGCAACTCTGCCCCATCAGCTAATAATTGGCGAATCCTATCCTGGCAATATTAATCCCCTCTTTGTGCTTTCACCACCCTCATCACAATCTCAAGCGTGATAGATGATACGGGCATACAAGCTCCGGCAACCTCATCATCATGTCAAATCTCTCTCCACTTCACCTTCTAAACCTCCATTATCTCCCATGTAGGCCATCGGCTCAACGCGTCCACCACCATGTTAGCCTTCCTAGGATGATACTGAGTATCAAATTGGTAATCCTTCATGAACTCCAACCACCTCCTCTACCTCATGTTTAGATCTTTCTACATGAAAAGATACTGAAGAAAGTTATGGTCCATGAATAGGGCAAATTGTTCCCCCAACGAGTAGTGCCTCTAAATCTTTAAGGCAAATAAAACTACAGCTAACTCCAAGTCATGCATGGAGTAATTCCTCTCATAGGGGTTGATATTAGGAGATGCATAAGCTATATCCCTTTCCTCATACTGTAATACACCCCTAAGTCCCTGTAAGGATGCATCAGTGTAGATTTGATACTCCACTTCTCCCCTCGATAGTAAAAGTACAAGTGCTGATGTCAATTTGTCCTTTACCACATTAAAGGAAAACTAATGATGGTAGTCCTAAATAAACGTCACCCCCTTGCGATTCATATTCATCAGTGGACCCATAATCTTCCATAAACACTGAATAAATGATCAATAATATCCGTCTAACCCTGGAAAACTGCGAACCTCAATTAGTGTCGTGGGTTGTACCCACTCCCTCATTGTCGATACCTTACTTGGATCAATTGCTATACCCCTGTCAGACAAAATGTGGCCGAAAAACTGCACCTCCCAAAGCTAAAACCCACACTTTTCAAATTTGGCATACAATCGATGATCCCATAGTGTTTGTACAAGAATTTGCAGATGCTCGGTATGCTCATCCATAGAGAGAGAGAGAGAGAGAGTAAACCAGAATATCGTTGATGAACATAATCAAAATATGGTCAAGGAACTATTTAAAGACCCGATTCATCAAATCCATGAATATTGTTAGTGTATTGGTGAGCCCAAATGGCATCACCCTAAACTCGTACGACCCATACGGAGTCATAAAAGCAGTCTTAGGATTGTCCTCTTCCTTGACGCATAAGTGATGATAACCAGACCTCATATCTATCTTGGAGAAGTAAGATGTTCCCCTCAGCTGGTCAAACAGATCATCGATCTAAGGTAGTAGATACTTATTATGAACCGTGACCTTGTTTAACTCTCGATAATCGATACACAACTGAAGTGATCCATCCTTCTTCTTGAAGAACAACATCGGCGTACCCCACGGTGAAGTACTTTGTCTGATGAAATCCATCCCCAGGAGCTGTTGAATCTTCTCCCTCAACTCCCTCATCTTATATGGGTCCATGTGATAAGGTTCTTGGGCTATAGGCCTCGTACCCGAAGCTAGTTCAAAAACAAACTCAATTTCCCAGCTAGGCGATAGCTCGGGTATCTCCTGGAATATGTCCTCAAACTCCCTCACCATTTGAATTGAGTCCAACAAAATAAGTACCTCCTGTGAGGTATCCTCATCAATTTAGTATAGATGTGTGCTCGACCCTCCTTCGGGAAGAGGCATCGCCACTAAGAACATCTCCTGCCCTGAAATTGAGAACATAATAGTCCTTCCAAAATAATCCACCATCGTTCAGTATCAAACTAACCAATCCATCCCCAAAATAATGTCATACCCCTCCATATCTAACACAAGAAGATCAGCATCTAAACATAATCTACCTACATCTATTTCCACACCCCTATAGATCGAGTGTACAAGCGACCCACTACCCAACGGTGGCTCCACACACATAAGGAGACTACCAGTTGTCTCTAATAGGTCGGTAACTCGTGAAAATCTACTCGCTATGAAAGAGTGTGATAACCCAGTATAAAATTAAATCCTATCCTCAAGCTTGTGAATAGGAAATGTACTCTCTACTGCTGGTGGTGCTTGTGGGGCCTGCTGTATGATGACATCTTGAATGTTATAGACATGTTCGTACGACAACTATCCCTCCTAAGGGAGAGTGGGTGCTGCAGGTGGCCTCTGTGCCCATTGCTCCTATGGGGCACCCTACTGATATGGTACTCTACCCTGTTGTGGGAAGTCCTTCCTTTTGTGACCCATCTTTCCACAAATAAAGCATTGGCCTTGGAACCCTCTCTCTACCTCTGCCCCTGATGGCCCTAATGGTGTCGACCCTACTGTTGGTCCAGATGGCCTCGGTCGTGTTGGCCTCCCCCATTATTCCTTTGGCCCTAATGGTCCTAAGGAACCTATTTCTATTGAGGACCCCCACTAGCCCTGCCTATACCCTCCCCTGGGTTGATAACCCCCATATCTAAACCTCTTGGCCTGATGTCCCTGTCGAGAATTATACTCTCGGTGTCTTCATCACATATGTTGTTTCTGTGGTGCTCCACTAGCACCGCTCCCTCCTACCATGCCCGTATGGATAGGCTCACCTCCTCTCTTGCTTCCCTTCCCATGGAAGCGATGGTACTGGCAGTGTAAAAGTGAGACATTGACGACGTATGTATAAGTCACCAATGCATGGTTATCAATCAACTGTTGCCTGATCCTTCAGGTTAAACTATTCATAAACCTTACCCTCTTCCTTTCCTCATTATTCACTTCATCTGGCACAAAATTAGCCAAATGAGTGAACTCCTTCTCGTACTCGAAGACTGAGCGGTCTCCCTAGGTCACCTCACTGAACCTCCTCTGCATCTCTATCTCAACTACCGATGAAAAATATTTACGTTCGAACCTCACTTAGAACTCGGTTATAGACATTGTGTCCCTATCCTCTACGGTGCTAACTGACTCCCACCACTGTAATGCTTCTCTAGCAAGCCTAAAAGTGGTTAACATCTGCTTCTGCACCTCTCTACACTCTACCATGCATAGGTGGCGCTGTATAACTTTTTTCCACTGGCACGCCACAATCATATCTGAACTCCCATAAAGCTCTAGTGGGTGGCCCTTATAAAAATTCTCCCTAACTCTCCACTCTGATGAACCCAAGTGGGCCTGGAAAACTAGTGCCACTGGCTTCGGTGGCTACTCGACCTGAGGAAAATGGAGAGCCATGGAAGTCATCATTGCTTTAACTGCTTGTGCCATTATCGATGCCACCTCTGCTGCTGACATTGTTCCCTATGGTGGTTATGGTTGCAGTGCCTGTGGCTCCTGTTAAGCCTCCCTCACATCGGCTCTAGATGTTGCTCTCGCAAGTTGTCCTCTTATAAGTGGCATCTGAAAATAGATCGAATTATATGAGATCACAGTCAATACATTTGTTATAGCAAAAGAACGTAAATCTCAAAATGCATAATCATGAATGCAACAGTCATAATAATAGGGCTTTAGTAAAAAAAATGCTACGCTGAAATCGTAGAAAGCCATACAGATCCTGCACACTAGAACATAATGCTCTGATACCATCTGTGACACCCCACCTATTTTAATCACGGATGATCAGTCCTTTATCAAAATAATCAGGACATATGGTCCATTCTTAACATTATTTTCGAAAAACTTTTTAATTACTAACCACCTATGTTAAAATAAGTCAGTGCCAAATTTTATCTTTCATTATTATAACAAGATGAGAAAATAAATTAATTTAAATAAACAAAACCATCCACACAATAATAGTTTGAACAATCACATGACAGATATATAAATGAATAAGACCGAATAAACCATCGGTTCCCAAAACAATAAACCAAATGCAAGTCTGAAATAATAAATCTAAATCTAAATAAAGTCTGATAAACTGAAAAACTAAATAGTCTGAGGGTAACACGCCCAAATGAAATACAGAGAGAGATCTTATCTAGAATGAATAAGCAGAAGCGTCTAAAGCAACTCTTGTAAGCCTCCACAAGTGATGCAGCTACGCATCCCTAGATAGAATCATCAAGCTTGGTGTCCCTATGGCTGGACATCTAAAAGGTTTTGAACATATTGACACGGGTGAGACCCCAAATAAACAGTTTGAAAATATTTTGCAATTGTTTAAATCACAGTTTAAATCAGTTATTAGATACAAATATTAGTTCCACGTACACTCCCCTGAGATCCTCACCTCTCAACTAATGTGCACGCCTAACATACCCTATCTATCTATACTACCCATCCTAACTAGATAACATATCTAAATAATCTCCATAAGTTTATCTCTCTTGTAATACCCATACGACATGCTACGATAACATCAATAAGTAATAATTCCCACGTATTATTATTGATTCAATCCATTAAGCCTCCCTACTTCATTATTTTTAGATGCACGCAATCTATCAGTTATACTATCACACATAAATAGATATAACACATTTGTATATATTCATCACACATAAAATATACATAATTATAGCATCCCCAAAATGGACTCTCGTGATGTTGGCATACTCTGCTATCAAGTCCATGTATCTCACGTACCAAATCAAGGACTAATGGTTTGGCATGTCTCCTCGAACTCAAAATCAATCAACACACAATGGAGGCGATCATGGTTCTAAGCCTTTGGGATATGCACATACCTAATGTACCCTAACGACACACCGGTCCCATTAATACACACACGTAGTGAGCCGCCCTAAGTTCCATGTTCTGGGGCACATAACTAGACATCGCTGGAATCGTTAAGGTGGGATCGCGTTCTATGCAGAAACTTTCAGATAGCAGGTAGTGAAAATATGTTCACACCCATAATCAAATCAAATCATAGGCATTCACATAACCGATATATATACAAATATATATGTCTAGCATAGGTATACACACGACCTATAACTATATAACCTGTACGTAGTGTATAACTCTCGCATACTTAACGTACCATTCATTACAACTATAACCTCTTATTATATATTCATGAGTATCGCTCACTACCCGAAGGGTCCTAGTTATGCCTTAATTGATATTAGTAGCTAATACAATCATACACTACTGGTCTAAATCATAGGTTCACTTATCTCTCTATGATCCGTTCAATTCTAAAAATTTATAAGTTTTCATATTAAACCTGATAGGTTTTAGCATTAATTTCACCTTTTTGGGTAAGACAAAATTACTTCGTAGGCCTACTAAAATTTCTTATATCCCTCTCGGTAATTTAAGAACATCCTAAAAGTGCCCCCCCCCTCCCCCCCAATAATTTATATACAAGTTCAGGTCTTAAAAAGGAAAAAATTCACAATTCTAGTAAACCGAATTGATTCGCCCAAAGGGCTATACTGATTCGAAAAGTAGCAGGTCTCTTCTTCTTCTATGCAATTACGTTTTTCACCATTGTCATATTTCCAAATATTCATGCAAGGTTCCAAAACTCCCAAAAAACATTACTAATCATCATTCATACGTATTGGGATCCTTTTAATAATTTTTAACACAATAATTTCTCCATAAATCAGCCTAAGAAGAGATCAAAACTCAATATTTATAAAAAACTAATTTTTATTTTCTTCATTCCAAATCAACCATTTTCGCAGATTTCTCCCACAATCATTGTCACATATAAACTAATTTCATGTCCTCTACATACGTGGATTCATTCTACATGCAACCCTTCCCTAAATCATGAATTTTATTCATCAATTCTCAAGAAAATCATTTAGGTATCATCACATCAAGAACCCTACACTACATGGGTATTATAACTCACTAAGAACATGCAAGTTAAACACTTATCTTATCAGTAGTAGGTCTGATTTCTTTTTGAGTGTGATGAGATGCCTTGCCTTCCTTTCGATCACAATTTCAGTAACTTTGGTAGAGACAAAAGGTGTTGTACCTCCAAGAACTCTCTTATCTTCCTCTCGTGTGGTCTTCTTTCTCTCAAGATTGATATAAACATATCCCTACACTCACATAGGTTGCAATACTACTTTAATTTTTGGATTTCTTTCTACCATAAACTCTCGAATGATCAAAATGCCCTTTCGTGGTGCCAGTTTGGTCTAAAATCGCCCCGAGACCCAAATATTACTCTCGGGTACACTATTTTGACTATTTAAACCCTTTCGGAATTAAGAGTGACCTCAAAATAACCATACATTTCACTCCAAAATAATGTCCTATCTCGACCTCATATAGTCTACACATGACCCCCGGTTGAGATATACCACTATCACATCACTATCACTCGTTATGACGTAAAATACGAAATCACTATTTATATTGTAATTGTATTCAATAAACATTAATTACTCTCTCTCTGATTAATATTTTAATGAACACATAATATTTAATCTCATTAAATTACTTCACGCGTATAATTTAAAAATTGACCAAATTAATTCAATTTTTAAATATTAAAAAATATGGGGCATTACAATATATCCTGGTTGGCGTGGACTATTTCACAAAGTATATTGAGGCAGAGCCATTAGAGATACTAATATGACCAAATTCATCTGGAGAAACATCGTGACTCGGGTTGGTGTAATAAGAATAATCGTCACAGATAATGAAATGCAATTTAAAAGTGGTCTGTTCCAAAGCTTCTACAATAACCATAGTATTAAGCACCACTTCAGCTCGGTAGCCTACCCTCGGAGGAATGGGAAGGATGAATCCTCTAATAAGATAATGCTCGAAGGTATGATTAATATACTAGAAAAAGTAAAAAAATATTGGGTGGATGAACTTCCCCGCGCATATCAGATTATTCCTAGAAATTAACTAGGGCAATGCCCTTCGCTTTGGCGAATGATTTGGGAGTAATTATTCCTCTAGATACTGGATTACCGATCGTGAAGACCACCGTTGGCGATCAAGACTTAAATGAATAAATCATAAGGACTGAGCTTGACTTAGCTAATGAATGGAGGGAATAAGACTTAATCAAGTTATATTCCTACCAAAGGTGTTAACCCGAGAAGATTTCATGTTGGGGATTATGTCCTTAAAAAAGTGCTCGACAACGCCAAAAAAAACTTCAGATGGCAAGTTAGGACCCAACTAGGAAGGACCATTCTGTAATAGTTGAGATGATCTACAAGGAGCCTAACATTTGGAATCAATGAAGGGCAGGGAGATCCCAAGGCACTGGAATGCGTCAAATCTTAGTATATTTTATTTCTACTAGGTTTATTTCTCGAAATTTTCAATTATTTGTTTATGTTGCTCGAAATAAGTCAAGTTCGTTAAATTACAAGTCTAATTGATACAGCTAACTTCATTATTGTTTCAATATTGTTCAAAATAGGAAACCTACGATTTTATTTCTTCTTAGACCATTATTATATTTGATCATCACATCTGGTCAAATATTGGTCATTAACATAAAAATCTTAATATGATTACACTTGATTAGAATCTCAAGGGTTAATGGTTTTTGTCATGAAAAATACGAAAGCATCAAGTATTTTTCAGGTAAGAAAAAGTCTTACGAGGGAGGCACAAGGTACCCTAATTTTGGTGGGCTGAAAATCCTGAAAAGGCGGATGGCACTGGCACTGCGGCCAAATGCATTTTTGCCAAAGTTTGCTTTAGGCTTAAGGTGGTGTGATGACATAGTTTTAAAGGTAATACAATAATAAAAACAAACTCGACATAAGAAATGAGAAAATACAATATGTGGAATTACACAATAGTTATCTTATAAAAAAACAACTTATACAATTATCATTCCTGACGAACTATCATCTTGGCCACAACAACCCTTCGACTATCATCAGGGTCTGGCCTAAATTCATCGTCACTATCATGGGTTTATAAATTACCTTTCACCAACTGAAGATGAATATCATCAAGGGGGATCCATCTCTCATCAATTTAGAATGAGGTTTAACTGTAGGCAGGGCACTCCACTTTGTACTAATACCAAATCTCAGAGTCCTTTGGAATCTTCATAAATGCTAAGGCATAAAGCCAACCATGCTTGTGAGCCACTCGTTTAGCTTTGTCCATCCTCGGAGGAGAGGAGTGTCCATCCACTCCTCATCACACCAGAGGCCCAAACATCACAAGGACCCTTCTTGAAGAGATATTTAAACATCATTATATTGCGACCAAGGACGAACTTGATCACCCCATATCTCTTCAAGTCCTCATTTGCCTTTCAAGTTTCTCTCTCAGAGAAATATTCTCATTTTGAAGAAGCTCCGCGACATTGCCAACATCATTATCACCATTCTCTAACATAATAATCAAACGAGATTGATCGTTAAAGTCATTTGTCAATTTTTCAAGAGCTTTCTGAACATAGGTAAAAGCACGATGAGCTTGATTACTAGCTCCTTGGCTAAGTATTGGATCCAGGTCACCAATGAAAGGTGTGACCCCTATAGTTATATTTCCTAGATATAAGAATAAAAAAGAAACCACTCAGGAATAAAAAAGATATGATTTCAAGCACTGAGAAATTTTTAATATACCAAATAGGGGTCAAAGCCCTTGTAAACATTCAAAAGCATGAAAGTAATAGGGTTTTACGCTAAGTTAATCCTAATTATCTTTGCCCGTCTTTTCCCCTCACCTACTCATGATATTCTGGGCTTTACCCTGGTTAATGCTAGACATTTATTGGTCATCAATAACTGTCGCTTGACGACTTTCTTCCTCCCTTGGTGGGGAGCCTGGATCACGCTCCCTGAACAGATCAAAGTTTGAGTGGACATTTGTCTTGACCAAGGCTGCATCCCAACCTTTCTTAAAGTTTTACTTTCGAATGAAGGTCAATTATTTTTTGTCCTGGTAAAAGTCCTCCATGTATCCATGGTCGAAAGACTCATCGTTGGCTGCTACAAGAACGCAAGCATGGCCTTCATTGGTCTTCTTCAACAAATGGGGCTTAGTCGTGCTCATTATTAAACTTGTCAAGTTCCAAGTTGGTGGACTTCTTCTCATCCTCGTATGACCTCTTAGCAGCAGCTAGAGCATCCTTGGACTTTTATAATGCCTTTTACATGTCATTATTGACCTTGGGCTCGTTAAACCTCTGTCAAGTATGGAGACTAAATCTTCCACAAACTGGAAGGATATAACTATGTCAATTCAGTGACTAAAGAAAAAAATAAAGAATCAAATCACTAAAAGTTGAAATCACTAAAGACAGTGCCTACGTGGGATAAGAATAAAGTTGATATGAGTTTAGCCTATCAATCTGCTCTCAATTAAGCGTGAGCATGACCCCCCTCAATAGACTTGGGGCTAAGATGGATTTTTGGTCTCTAACATGATTTGGTGGCCCTTACTCAAGTTAGGGCATCCCCCCTCTTGGAGGGAACACCGGTCTAAAAAGAGGGTGCATCTTTGTCCTTCTTATCCCTCTCTTGGTCAGGGGAGTCTATCAAAGTGACGAGCTCAAAAGGGCCTCTGACCTCCCTTTTTCTTAGAGCTTTAAATTTTAGGGAAGTGGGAAGATCGAATTCATAAACAAGTTTAAGGTTTTTATTCTTGGGGGCCATAACCTCCTCCTTGGTGGTCGAATGGAATTCACGTTTAAAGGACCAAAGAAAGAGGAGGTAAAGGATATGGAAGATCGCTCACTCAGATAAAGGACTGGTATGTCAGGAATTGAGTCCACTGGCCTATCTATCAAGCTAGTTTTGGAGTTGGTTTACTCAAGCAGAAAGGATGATGACCTGGGATGCTCTCCACCTGAAACACGTGCATGCTCAAGTTCAAAACCTTGATCAAATCCTCTCGATTGAAATGAGAAGGATCTTTATTATTTGATCGAGCTGGAAAAAACAAAAAAAAATCACCAATAACAACTTTAGTTAACAAAACAACATCATGGTGAGAAAAGTCAAAATCAACATATTTGCCTCCCTCTAATAGGGCATAAAAAACCTTCATATTCATCACCCATGGGAATGGGTGGATGTTGCCAATTGCTGGTGATAAAGCCCTAATTCTAGTACCCCTTATTGGAATTAGGGAGATTGACAACCAAAATCATATCTGCCTTCCTCGCCTTCAGATAAAAGACATTATTGCCCATCTAAGACCATTAATAATAGTATCTAAGATCTCGGATCCCTATCGGGGTTCCATACAGTTTGTTGGTCCTATGAACACCATTTACAATTCTCCATGTGTTTGGGGCACACTAAGCAAGGATAACATTGAAAAATTGGCAAAACTCCAAAAATAAATTATTAGGGGAAGCATTATACCCCCTTCAGCCACTAATAGGGTGTGAATCCAGTTGCCATCCTTAACATTACAGTAATCCACTAGAATATCGGTGCATTCTATGATTACCCAAGGGGGAATGGAATATTTCTCCCTAAACTCCACCCAAAGTTCTCTCATTCACAAAGTAAACCGTTTTTTTATTAGAGATAACAATAGAAATGAACATATTTAAAGGAATCGTCACATAACAAATAGAAAACGCAAGGGTACCTGAAGAAGAGAAGAAACTTGCAATTGAAGTCTAAAAGCAGGAGCTCCCAAATGCTTTGAATAATTGAAATGCTAGAATGAAACGGAGTTTGAAAACTTTTGTTATCTTGGATCAAAGATTGAAACACCTCATAATGTTGGAACAAAGCATAAGGCTAATTCAAAGAGGCGTTTTATTTTTGTTTAAAAGGGAAACTTTACCAGCATACCCCCAACTAAATTAGGATATTACGAGCGCATCCCTTAAGAACTTAACAAAAAGAATACATATAACCAACTACATATAACCAACTCGCAACTTCATTCTAAAGATATTTCCCGGTAAGGTGCAATCCCAAATAGCAGCCAACCATCTGGGCCTACCAACTTCTCAAACCTCTATGCCCCATTCAAGTCGTAGATCTTTAGGGCCAATTGTTGGGGATGATTCAACCAACCCAAATAACTCGGGCCCAAACAGAAGTCGCCCCATATCAATTGGGTAAGAATCGTTACACGAGATATACACAAACATAAATTCCACGTGCATGGATCTCGGAGAAGTTGATCACAATCAAGTAGCAATTTTATCAACAGAAGAAAAAAAATCCTACATGGCCCCATCTTCCTCCTCTATAAATGTAACCCTCACCCCCAAGAAAAGGGAACATCTAATTCTTATTATCAAATCAGAAAAATCATAATAAGAAAAGTGAAACAGACCATGGATGAATGCCATTGCCGAACCACATAAATATTTGTCTTATGAGATCATTTGTTTTCTGCTCGACATTAGCTATTTAGGATCATTTTTGTAAAATAATTTCACTCACTGATTACATGATTTAATTCAATTTAAAAAGGAATCAATGTTTTTTATTTTCTAAAAAAAGTGTCATTTAGGTTGATCGCACAAATATGATCCATGCACTACACCAAAAACACCAATATGGCAAGCTTGCACAAAAACAATCTGGCAGGGTTATAAACCATGACAGAATCTAGCATGGTTATGTTACAATTTGACACAGTTTCCACTGATATAAACCATGCCAAAAAGTGCCAAAATGATAAAGGTGTATAAAAAAAATATTAAAAGTAAATTGGGTTTCATTTGGAGCCATGTCGAATTTCATTCTCGCTCACTCCTCCTCTCACTATCTGAGAAAGCATTCCCACATGCAAACCGTTCAATTTTTATCCTAAACTCCGGATGCTTCATCAAGACTCTCTTCTCCCCGAACCCATTGTTGTGACAAAGCTTGGTCGTTCCTCAATTTTGACTCCTTTTCCAATCCAATCTCGGTCAGTCTCATCTCCATTTCCTTTTTGTTATCTCTTAGATCTGTTATTGTTTTATTTACAGTCATGTTTTTTTGTTCGACTTTATTTTCATGGGATGTCGGTTCTACACTATTAAATTTTAAACATTTAATGTTTATTTTTCTATGTTTATATGTTATCATAATAGGAACTATAGGATGAAGTTTTCTTTGCAAGAACTAAAAAGGATGTGCTATAAGTCTGGAGATTCTTGAGAAGGTGCTATAAAACAAGGTGATAACTTCAGTTAAAATTTGGGGTATTTCATTGTTACCCCCATTTTAGTAGTCATTTTTAATTCCTACATGTTTTTAAAAAACATGAGTTACACCTTGAATAACTATTTGACTTTTTTTTACATTTCTTAAGAGTAAATCTGAGGTTATTTTTGTTTACGGCTTATGATTTTGGGTAGGTTTAATATTGATAGTTTTTGTAATTTATTTTAATTTAATGTTAAATATTGTGTATATTGATGTTTAAATATGGATATGATCCAAATTTATAATCATAGATAACTAAAGATAAGTAAGACAGACAAACACACAAGAAATAAGGTTTTTAAAGTGGTTCGACTATAAAAAGAGCCTACGTCCACTGTTGGTATTATTTCAAGTGATGGCAATAGCTCAATATGAGGTGTGCTTGTGCTTGATTCAATCATCCCTTTGAGATAAGGGAGAACACGCTTTTGTACTGGTTAGGAACTCAAAATATGGAATGTCTTTATATTTCCAGGCATTTACATTTGTATACCATACATGAGAGTCTTGATATTCAGTGATAGTCACTATTTTGCCCTAGTAAGCTTTTTTATTCTTGATGGTTCACGTTCTTGGTGCTGATCGGTATTCTAGACAACTAAGTGTCTCTTAACACAACCAAGATAGATGAGTGGCTACATAGAAGGACAGATGTCTAATTTTCATTGGTCCACATAGGAGAGTAATTTTTACATAGAACATCGACTTTCCAATGTCATTATTTATCTCATTGAATTCATCCCTGGTCTGATTGACTCTTTTCAATATCAATTTCTCCAACAAAATTTTGAAGAAAGGATTGCCATGTTAATCTTTAACAACTAGTTCAACTTGAGATAATAGAACAATTAGATCCTTTCTTAATCTAAGGAGAGAGCATACACTCGAAGACCTAGCCGATCAAACTTAAAGAAAGAAGGTGTAGGCCCATTGCTCCCATCCGGGTTGGGCACATTCACATACGGAGTTTTCACATGATCATTAAACCCAACATGATCATCGTGCAATACCAAGGTGCAGGCCCAGTGTTCCCATCTGGGTTAGCCTATAATTAATTATTTTTTGACATGGCTTGCTGAGCCGTGAAAAGTTGCTAAGTAAAAAGATAATCTGTTTGGATGGGTTGGACTCGGAATTGAAGAAAACAAAATGTCAAAAATCGTAAATTTAGTAACTAATGTGGCAAAGATTGGGATAGTATTTGGCTTGAAGCCTTTCATAACTATTTGGGAAAGGTTTTGTGATATTGATATTTGCTTGTTCCACAAACCCAGTCATTAAAGGAATGGCGGCAGATACAGATTTGAAAACCTGTTGCTCCACTGCTTCGAAGGAGTGACCCGGATTCGGATCCACAAACTGAGCGTCGTCCGTGAAGCAGATTGATAACTTTGTTTTTGTTTAGACGTCATTGTTGAATAAACCAAGTTAATCGAAAATTCTTCAATTACCTATAAAAATGTAACAAAATTAGTATAGAGGTAAGGAAGGGTATTAATTCAATCTAATGGAGTGAAACACAATAAAAGAGATGTAATCCAAGTTTCTAATTATTTTCATTTCTTGATTTTTTTTTCTTTATTTTATTTTTTATTTTTTTATGGATTCTTTTGTATTAAAATAATTTTGAAGTGGTAATTATGCTACTCAACTAAGTAAATAAAAAAGGATAAACAAAATCAAACACTAAAATAAGAGATAAAGTGAGGTAAACAAATGTGAGAGCAATCAAGAAATGGGACTACACCACATATTATATTAATTCTAATTAATCAAGTCACTCATTTGAAATCTTCAAAATTAATACTGAAATTACAAGTCAACTCTCATCACAAATGCAAGTTTAACACTAACCTTTTAAAAAAATAGATTTGAACCCCACAACTCTTAGAAAGTAGACTTACACTCCTTTTAATAAATTACCCGTGAGGATCGATTCGCCAAAATTCATATATACCATAGAAATAAAATTTAGAGTTGAAATTTAAGAAATAATACCACACTTGAGAAATCCCCCTCTCTAGTTCGATTCTAAAATGGGTACTCTATCTTGAATTTTGATTTCCTCTCAAAAACCATCTGCCCTCTCTCGAGGCATAAATCGAAAAGTTAAAGTTCAAAGTTAATGTTCAAAGGGATATCACAAATATTTAAACTAGTTAACTACAACAACACTAAACCTGGGTTCAACTCACCCCTTGAAAGAGATTTTTTAGCCTAACCTGATATGAAATATGATAAACAAATAAACAAAGGCATTAAAATATAAGAGTAGAGAAGAGAACAATCAAATCAAACCTCTTTGAATGCAGTTGAACTCCAATCCTTAAATTTGAAGCATACAACCCTCAATTTGAATAATCAAATAAAAATATAAATGAATATCTCACACTCAAATTGAATGTCACTATAATTTAATTTCCTGAGATTAAATCAAAAAATAAAAATAAACTACCTAACACTACAAATTATTTCTACCAAAATTTCTCCCTACTTTCTTCTCTAGAACTCTCCGTATGTTTCTTTCTTCAAATAGGCTGCTAAGGGATAATATGAGAATGTAAAGATTTTATGGGTTAAAATAGGTATTTGGTGTAATAAGGTTGAGGGTAAATAAGGGAGTGATAAGTGTGCATGTGGGAAGTGGGGGTGTGAGGGGTAATTTGGGTAATAAGTATAAGTCAAATAACACACATGTATTATATTATTTTATTTTGGGTTTTGGGTTTTATTTGGGTATGGCAAGTGGATAAGGTCGTCGGTTAAAAGCTGGGGTATTAAGGTATGGGATCGGGTCTGGGCAGCTAGGAGCAGGTCGGGTATGAGGAGTCAGGTGGTTGGAGTTGGAGCTTGCTTTTCAAGTGTGGGTTTTATTGGTCTATGGTTTGGAGGGTTTAAGGTGATAGCCGAAGTTGGTGGTGGGCAGCTTTTGAAATGGGTTCGACTATGAAACTCGTGGTGGACGGATTCAAGCTCTGGAATTGGCTTTGGGGGTAGCTCCACTTCGGGTCAAGGGTATGGGGTTTGTTCGAACTCAGGTTATGGCAGGGGGGCACCAAAATTTGCTATTTTCTAACCGGATTTTGGAAGGCAGGTGGTCGATTTAAGGTGTTATGGGTTTGAACTTTGAGGTTTTGGCTATGGAGGTGAGTGAAAATATGGTTAGGAGAAGAAAATGGGTGAGGGTTGAGGAGAGAGCGTGAGGTGGGAGAATTGATTAGGGGTGTGTCTCTCTAATGTACATCTAACTAAAAACTTTTTACGACTCAACAACTACATAAAATAAAATTAAAAAAATATCTACTAAATACTAATAAAAAAACTAAAATTTAAAATCCTCACCCACTAAAAGTTAAATATTTACAAATCTATACAAGTATAAAATGAAATAAAACTAAAGAAAATATAAAATCTATTAAAACTAGAAAATTAAATTCTTAATATAAAAATAAAAGATATAATAGTAATAGTCCTAATCTAATAAAAATAAAAATTAATAAAATATTAACAAAACTAAAGTAATAATAAAAGCTAAAAATCAAATAAAAATAAAACTCACACCTACCATATATATATATATATATATATATATACTAGGGTGTACCCGTACCTATAGCACGATTGAAAAAACGATCCAAATATTTCCTCGTAGTGATTACATCCAAGCATGGTTGAAAAACCGTTACGAGGATTTCGCAACATTGATTAGATTCAAAAGAAAACATGACGCGATAACATAATACGAACCGACACGAAATTATGTTCATGTGTGGACCCTTACTAATTTCAAATTAAATCTTTGCCAAACTGATAAAAGTCAATAGTTAATTGATTGGAATTACGTTGACCCGCATCAATCGTTAATAACCATTAGAACCCATTAGTTTTGGTAAAATAAGATAAATTATTGGACCTCCTAATGTTTTATAATGTGGCGTGTAGTATCGTGTTCATTTATTATTAATAATTAATGAAATAAATTATTTTAAATATAAATTTACATTCCACCAAAATAAGACAAAAATATAGCATTCTTGTAACCAAGTGTAGTAGCCACACCATATAGAAAGACATTGCCACACCCACACAACATTAAAACTAATGAAACCAAACATGGAGTGTTCTAGTTAAAGATAGCAAAAGTTAAAAAGAATAACGAACCCAAAACTAAACAAACTCCCGGTAGTTATAATTCAAATTTTATAGCTCAAAAAAGTTATACACGGCATGTACAATGAATGTACAAGTTCCTTCATAAATCCGCACCTATACAAAGAACAAACACATGCACATTATACTTCGTCATGACAGTGTACCTGTAGAAAAGAACAAAAAATAAAGTTAGATCAAGAGAAAAGATAAAAACAACAATATAAACAAATTGTACAGAACGAACAATTATATGTAAATAGGGCAAACGATTTTTCAAAAAAATATGTGATAAACAGGGTAAAAATTATACTGAGTGGTGTTTTACCAACATAATCCATCAATGAGGATATAAA
This sequence comes from Sambucus nigra, assembly GCA_949130495.1. Taxonomy (NCBI): domain Eukaryota; kingdom Viridiplantae; phylum Streptophyta; class Magnoliopsida; order Dipsacales; family Adoxaceae; genus Sambucus; species Sambucus nigra. The sequence continues at coordinate 448,996,393 of OX422211.1, forward strand.
TATGTCCCATTACCCAAACACATGGAAATTTAATTACCTCGGAATAACTCAAACCTCTTAGCACAATAAATGGGGCTTTGTAAATTTAGGAGTTATTATAATATGTATTTTGAAAATAGGACAACAAACATTTATTTATAAATTTAGTCCCTATTTTTTAATAAAGTCACTGGCGCGGACCGATATCCATAAAACGTCAACTAATCACAGCATGCCACGTCAGCGACTAATTTGAAAACAGGGACTAAAAATGGAAATAAAATATTTGTTGTCTTATATTCATAATCAATATTATTTTAAGTCCTAAAAATGCATAATCTAATAAATTAATACGTTTTGACAATCATCAAACTGCAATTATAACAATAAACAAAGACATCAAGTACGGTCTAAAATTACCATATACATGAAGTACTTTGAAGAACCAACATTCTTCGTCTGTGTTCCACTATTTGACATTTTATCATATACAAACTATATTTCCTTACTTGCCTGATATTTATCGGATATTTTATAGTCAAAAAACATTACAATCTAAAAATATGTATCAGCAGTTGGCCACCAGTTTTGATAAAATCACATTATATAGAGTACCTGTATAAAAGGAAAATATAGAAAACCAAAAATACAAAAAAAAAAAAAAAAAACTATTTTGTCCAACTGGGAAAAATAATTAAAACGAAAAAAAAATCCCAACTGTGAAAACTAATTAAGAGAAATCTAATTTTACGAACCTACTCATAATCCCTTATAAACGAAAAAACACCAAAAATCAAAGAAATAACACCTTTCTCGTATCTTTCTCCACAGCCCTAGAAAACCTTGGATTTTGGATTCTGGTCAAGGAAAGCTGGTGGCCAATAGTACATAACCGATGCTGCTCTAATCAAGATCCATTCTCTCTTCTCATCTTCGACCGTTAAATACGTAAAGGAGCGTTATATAAAAAGCATTGATCTGTCCAAAATGTGAAAGAAAAAAATAACGTTTTCTAAGAGTCGAAAGCCCCAAATGTGTAAATGAAAGCTTATAAATGAAAGATTCTGCAGAAATAATGAATACAAAAATGAGTGATGGAGAGCCCCAAATGCATAAATGAAAGCTTCTTCTTATAAATGAAAGCCCCAATAATGAATACAACCAATTAATCAATACAAAAATAACGTTTTAAGTACCGTAGAATGCTTATAAACGAAAGCTTTTGCATTAAGGGGAGTCTGATTGATAATGGACAAAACAGTAGACATGATAAAATTTGTGTAGATAAATTTTGATTAGGCTAATTTTTTTTACATAACATTTTCAAATAATTATTAAACGAAAATTAAAGTTAATCCAATTAATTTATTTAAAATTAATTTTTATATTATATTTAAAAATGTTAAAAAGAGTTTTTACAATAATTTTATAATACGGTTTTTAAAAAAAATTGTAAAACATCTTCTTAACAATTTTTTCTAATATTAAAAACAGTTTTCAAAACATTACAAAACAGTTTTTAAATATTTATAACAACTTTAAAACTATTTATTAAAACTATTTTTTAAAACATTAAAACTGTTTTTATAATATACTCACAACAGTTTTTAAAAATGTTAAAAACAGTTTTTACAATATTTTGTTAATACGATTTTTTAAAAAAATTGTAAAATATTTTCTTAACATTTTTTTATAATATTAAAAGCAGTTTTTAAAACATTGCACAACAATTTTTAATTATTCATAACAGTTTTTTAATTATTTCAAACAATTTTTAAATTATTTTTTAAAACATTAAAACCGTTTAAGAAGTTGGCAAATATTTCCCACTCAAATAGGTAAACAAAATTTGCTCACAGATTGTGCATAGGAGGTGTTGTGCATTGCAAATAATACCTAGGCAAATAATGCAATCAAACAGCCAAAATGTGGACAAATTTTAATATTTGCCAACTTTTTGGCATTTGCCTAAGCAAATTTTGCCAACCAAACGGACCTTAACAGTGCACACGATGAAAGCTTCTGCATTAACAGGATTGTGGAGAGAGGAGAAATGGGAGTTAAAATGAGTGATAGAGAGAGAGATGTCCGAACTCTCTCGAGCCTCGTGCTATGTTAACAGTATGAAATGACCTCGAGTCATGTGATCTGATGAGGTGTAAATGACCACTTTGACCCAATAATCTTCTCAAATTACATCAAACCATTACATTCCGATCCATTAGAATTAATCTCAACCGACAATTGATAAAGATCAAATTTATCAACTTTCAATCTCAATCATTAGTTAGGAAAGATCAAAAGTCCCTCCGCCTTTAATATATATATATATATATATATATATATATATATATATATATATATTAAATATAGTCTGAAGGTACGCTGATAATTTTGAAAAGCATAAAGTCGTGTCTTGATGCAATAGCAAGTGCTCTCGTCAAAACTACGGTTAATCTCGAGTTCGCGTCCAAAAAATGTTGAATCTTGTATAATTAAGTCCAAAGTCGTGTATAATGTAAATAATAATTTTTTTTATATCATAAATGTAAAATTTTAAATTATTGAATCTTGTAGATTTAATTAATGTTGAATCTTGTATAATTAAGTCAAAAAGTTATTTTACAATACAAATGATTTAAACTATATAGTGCAAACAGGATATAAATTTTTTACAAAGTGTTTTTTTACATGTTCTAAATTTCCTCTAAGTTATCAAAAAAGGAATGAGACCCATTTGTGGTGTCTTAATAACATATTTATCATGCAACCCTTAAGGCACACATTGTGCCATTAAAAAATCCATGTGTTAGGTCTAGTTATCTACTATTGTGAATATGAGTACGCACATGCTCTACAAACATTTTTTATGTAGTGCAAAAAGGACATAATTTTTTAGAATCACATTTAAATGAAAATTACCTTTGTAAAAATGTTATCAGTTAAAGACACCTGCAAAGTAAAAAAAAATAGAAATATTTGTCTCTACATCAAACAATAACAAAATAATAAAATATAATGAGGAAAATGTTGTTTGAAATATAAAATGGAATGGAACGTTGTATCCAAGTGGTCAAAATAACTCTATGAAGGCTTACAGAGAGCTCCTTCTTGTATATATAAATGCAAAACAGGACAATACAATTCCGTCACCATCAATAAAAGAATAAAAAATGAAACGTCAACAAAATTATACAACGAATCCAACTATATCTAGGGAGTACGTGTATATAATACCATGAACAATGTCCTATCTGACTGCAACTGCCGATTTTATCTCCACCTCACTCGCAGCCTCTATCGTCGAACCATGGTTGTTTGTGGGGCAAAATATATTTTTTTTAACAAAAAACAACAACAATATATTATAACTCAAGATGAAAATAATACAAACAAATTTCGTAAGGGGAAGGACTTGCCAACTTGCTTTGGTTTCCATTGTTGAGGTAGGCACTCCTGGATAACTGATATATTTCAACGAACTAATCGATCAAGACATACCCAAAAATAGATAAATATAAATATAAAAAATTCTTCCAAAATTCCCAATTCTTTCTATCCAAAAGAATATGAGGCGAATCGGGAAAGATATAAAGGTGTCATAAAGGCATCGCAGTGGGTGCCTTTCATCTTTGCCGTGAATTATCTCGTCGAGCAAGGTGGCCGGCGAACATGTCAAAAATTATCTACTACCCCTCACATGTCAAAAATTAGAAACCCAACACCATTAGTAGATGAGGAAAGAGATAGTAAAAGAAAAGAAAAGAAAAGAAAAGAAAAGATTTGTATCTCTAAAGGTCTCCAAGGTGGTCGGCGAACATGACATATACCGAAGGATGCATCACCTGCCTCTTCTCCTCTTCCAAATCCAACATCTTCTCCCACCATCTGCTACTACTACCCTCTTCATAGTCACCTGCCTCTTCCCCTCTTCCATATCCCCTTTTTATCTCTCTTCCGAGTTACGCTAAGGCCAGATGATCATATTTGGTTCCAAGTTACGCTATGGCCAGATCTGGTTCCGAGTTATTTCTTACCTGCCTCTCCAACTAAAACCAAAACAAAAAATAAAAAAATCAGTTCAAAACAAACGAAAACTGAAAACAAAAAAGTAAATCCAAAACAGGAAATCAGAGATAAATCAAAAATCTGAGAGAAATCTCAAAAATCTAAAAACTGACTTGGTATTCAAAATGAGTTCACAATAACTCCAAAACTGAGGAGAGGTCCGCTGCTTTTTTTCTTCACATCAGATCTGGAAGTTTCTTTTTGTGAACTGATTGGTAAAACCTATTATTGAGAACAATTCAAGATCAGGGAGTTTAGATGCGTTGTGAAAAAATTTGTATAAAATTGAGACAGATTTAAATTGATATCAAACGCACACTGGTAATCTTGAAGTTGTGTGTGTAAATGGTGCATGGTGGAAATTACCAAGAGCTGGGAACAAAACGCACCACCAAGAGAGATTCTCAATAGCACCACCAAGTTTAGTTGCTCCTAAACTTCCTTTGGAATAAATCAAAATCAAAGATTAAAAGTATAAATAATATAAACCATTCAACAAAAAGAGAGGTAAATTTATTATAAAAGTTATAAATCATTCAAGCTCACCAAATCTTCAATTAGAGGCGCAAGCTTTATACAATAATAAATATAAAAGACACTTGAAAAACCCTTAAAGCAAACTTCAAACATAAAAAAAAATCACCCAGAGGAAAAAAAAATCTAAACATAGAACAATGAACCACAAATTTCGAACATAAAAAATCCGATAGGTCTGAAAAAATAAACCTGTTAGATCTGAACAAATCATTACCTCAACAACAAACCCGTTAGATCTGAAAATCCATATTTTTAAGAGCCTCTTCTAAAAAGATTAATGTGACGGAGAGAGAGAGAGAGTTTAACTACTGAGGAGAGGAGAGGATAGAAAGAGAGAGGGACTGTCTGTTCGTGAGAGAAGAAGAAGATCTAATGAGGAAATCAAAAGTTAAAAAAGGAGAAATGAAAAGGTTCCTCTAAAATTTAAGTACACATAGACTATCTCCCTACAAAAATAGGTGTACTTTCAACATAAAAAAGTAATAAAATTTGAAATTTGAAAAAAAGGTCTAGAGTTGAAGTGAGAGGAATTTCAAAATTTTGGGAAAATAGAAGAGTTCTTGTTATCACCTTAAAAGTGACACATGGCAAAAGAGGTGGAATCCAAAATTTCAAGGGTAAAATTGGAAGTGCAAAACAAATTCATCATGTGACATCATACTTCAATCTTATGACATACATAAGTTTTGTAACTTATTATATATAATATAATAAGGAGTAGAATTTTGGTTACTATTCCTTAAGTTGATAAGCTAATTAGGGGCTAGGATTAAACCAACAATGCATGAAATAAAGGGTTAGGATTAAAATACCCCTATTACCATTTTTACCCCTTAAATAATTGGTTTCCCCCTCTTTTAACACACACTACTTTATTTTCCTATATTTCCAAAATTTAAAAACAAGGGTAAAAGGGTATTATACCCATTTTGATGTCACTTTTGAACTCTTACCATCCCTACCTCCTAACTCTCTTATCCCGATGACTTCCCTTTCTCTCTCTCTCTCTCCCTCTCTACCAAAAAGCACCATCTCTACCAATTCTTTCATACACCATCTATACCAAAAACCACAGTGGCCCGTCCGAAAATTAATTACCGACGAGATCTATGAAAAAGCACCATCTCTACCAAAGCTTTCATACACCATCTCTACCTAAAACCACAGTGGCACGTTCGAAAAATAATTACCGGTGTGTGGTTGAGGAAGAGTTTTTTTTTTTTGTTTTTACTTGATGAATCTGTAAAAAACATAAAATCTGAGACCTAGAATGACTTTACACAGAGCTCAATCACCAAAACATGGATTTTTATTTTTACTCATTTTTTTTGTCGAGAGAGGGAACGAGGGGGATGGGAGAAGCAGGGGGTAAAGGGGGTAGGGGAAGCGGGGGGTAATGGGGGTTGTGGGTGACAGCGGGTAGGGGGAAGCAGGGGGTAAAGGGGGGTAGGGGAAGCAACGGGTATGTGGGTGGGATGAGGTTGGTTGTTTTTACTCATTTTTTTATCGAGAGAGGGAACAGGGGGTATGGGGGAAGCAGGGGGTAAAGGGTAGGGGAAGAAGGGGGGAAATGAGGGTTGTGGGTGACAGCGGGTTTGTGGGTATGTGTTTTCAGATCTGGGGTTGTTGAAGCAGGGGGTAGGGGTATAATGTTTTGAATTTTTTGTATATCAGATATTTGGTATGATGTTTGTTTACATGATCAAATGTTTGTTATATCAGATATTTAATATAACAAATATAAGATATTTGGTAATATAAGTACTTATGATTTTTCTACTCAGGGTCCGACTTTGAGTTTTTGGTTTCGCAATATAAGTACAATCTAATGTATTTATTTTAACTTGGGATCTTTATTAATGGGGTTGAACTACTGACCATTCTTATCTTATTTTTTCAGGTATGCAATCTTAACTTTGGGGGTATTGTTTCCAACTGTCATTTTTTTGGTTATCCTCCTAATATCGAGTAACTTTTCACTTTATTTATCTATACAATTGGGTGGAGGTGTAGATAGAATTGTTAATTATATTTCAAGTTTGTATAGTCTTGGTTACTATCTTCAATATCTATTTACAACACATTTTCATTTTGTTTAATTTGGAATATCGCGGTTTGAGTTTATGGGCCATATTTAACTATTTGAGCTTATTATTTGGATTTATCTTCACTTATTGAGTTCAACTATGCATCATACATTGTGTGGAATATTTTTATTCATTTGTAGCAACTAATATATTTTCTCATGGTTTCAATTTTGAGATATTTGGGTTTATTAGGTACGAAATATGTTGTTAGGATGTGAGAGTTCCGTGACACGAGGTGATATTTCTTTATTTGTAGCAATTTCATTTTATAACAGTCTTTGGCACAATTTAAGTACCAATGCATTTTTTTTACTCGGTTGATTCCATATTATGGTTTCAAAAATATTGTACGCCATTGCTTCAACTGTTTTTTTTTCTACTAAGTACTTTTCTTTCTTTCTTATTACATCTAATGAAGTGTCCTATCTCTCTACTTTGGTGTTTCAATAATTTTAATTAGTATAATAGAAAGAAATTTATGAGTACCTGGTTGCTGCTACTGTTGAGACAAGTGTTTTGTGCTTATTGCGACTGGCGAAATCTACTTTACATGACTCTATATTCTGGTGGATTCTTTTAAGACTCAATACTTCTCTTTTAAGGCTTTTAATTTTTGTATTTTGTGTTTATTGTAGGATGTTGAATGAGTTATGGAAATCAGGTAGAGTAGTGATGTTACAAGACTTCAGATTACTGTATTGTATTATGCTAACTTATATTGTTGTGTGGATTTCTACACTACATATATATCTTTTTCTTTTCCTGTTTGATAGAAGATACGAAATAGAACACATTTTTCTTGGAATGTTTTTTACTTGCAAGAATTTTCCAACTCATTGATTTAATGCATCCTATTTCTATATTTTTTTTTCTTTTAATGCTATCCGAGTAAGTTCCACAAAGGTATAGTAGTTCGACAATCGTATAGTAAGTTCGACAAATATATTAATGGACTTTTAAAATATTGAATTTTATAAGACATGGAGCCTATAATATCAGATGTTAGTTGGATCTTATATTATAATATCAGACTCTAACGGAATTTTATAAAACATGGAGCTTATAATATCAGATGTTTACATCTGATATTATGATGACTGACTCTAATTGAAGGTTTAGTTATTATGTGTGATGTGTTATGATTGTTCTTTTATTTTTTATTTTTTGTTTACTTCCTTGATAATTTAGCTACGAAACAAATATTTATGTGCATGGTATTGTTTGTTGTTTGCTGTTTGCTGTTTTTTACTTTGTTTGAATAGTTAATTTTTTTCAGGTAATGAAGTGAACATGGGTCTGGGTGGATACATAATAAAGTCAAGATAATGCTCCATGCCCACACTTATGACTGATTAGGTGTCCGTATGCGAGGTGGTCACCTGCTGCAACTGTTACTTTCATGTATGAACCTAAGATTCATATCAATGAAAAGATGATGGAGACTTTGATCTTGACACCCAACAGGTTATTGTGGTTGACCCAACAGGCTATGGGTTATGGCTATTTTTTTAAAAAAATTACACTTCATTTTTTTGGGGAGCGAAATATTTATCGTTTTGAAAGTATGTACTTTTGAAAATTTTGTGGTTTTACGATTATGTACATTGAAAATTTTCGTCGTGCCTTTTGTCATTTTACGATTATGTACAATGGAAATTTTTAGGAGTTCATTTTATCAGGTATGGCAGATAGCCAAAATCTGCAAATTAAATTGCCTACATGGTACGACATTCAGACTTCTATATAAAACATATAGCAGTTCATGTCGGCTACCTACGATCCTTGCTTAGCATAATGTCATATTGATAATGTTTGGACTAGTAAACAGTTTAATTTCTATGAATAACTTATCCATCTTTTCATTTTGTAGTTGATAGTTGACATATTTGTCCACATGGAGGATATTACCGTATTCATCATAGTACGTCACAATTTGTTCTTTTGTCCCGAGCCTTAATTTATGTCATTTTCAACCTACTAACTCTGTTCTTTACTTTTTTTCCCCTTAAAGGTTTATGAAGACGCACAAGGTAATGTTATTTACATTTAGGTTTTTATCCACTTGTGCATATATCTTAAATGTTAATCAATTTGCCACTTACTATTTTATTCACTTTTTTGGGTTTTGTAAGAAGATATGAAGTTACTGGGAGATCTAAAGTTTATGGATGCGTTTGGTTTCCTAGGTATACTCTCCCCCCCCCCCCCCCCCCTCTTCTCTCACTTTAATTAGTGCTCAACTATTAGGTTTTTGAGGTTAGAATCTATTATATATGTGAGAGGATCCCACCAGTGATAGATAGGATCCCACCACTGTTAACACGATGCTCACAAGTAAATGGTATTCATTTATAATTTCGTATTTAAATGCAAATTTATGAGGCCTTGATTGATGATGTTCTTATAATTCCACTTATGAGTTAATATGTTATTTCTAATCTATTATTCCTTTATGCTCACAACTAAGCACATAGCCTTACTTAGTTGTGGAAATTCTGCAACAGATCCTTACTTAGTTTGTCATTACATTCTCCTTACTCATGCAACTGCATTATATATCTACATGAAGAAATACAAGCCAAAGAAAAATGGATCAGTTGGGTTATCACTTGATTTTGTTGGTATGATCCAACAACAAACTCCACGGACGACATTGAAGCAACACAAGGCAAGTTAGATTTTCATTTGGAGAGGAGAAACCCTAAATGAGAGAGGTCCATCATTTAAACTTTTACTTGACAGGTTTACCCCTGAACTTTTTTTTGAACATTTAACTCCACAAATTATTAGACAGAGGCCCTAATCGTTGATACAATGTTTGTTGATTAAACATTTAACTTCACAAACTTTTTTTTTTTAATTTTAGAATATATTCTTCCAAATTCGAATATATGATTAAATATCTTATACAGTGTCTATTGTGTTCTTATAGTATCATCCCGATTGTGTAATGAAACCCGGGTCCCACTACCTGTAGCAGCAACAACAGGCTCTTATAGTATCATCCCGGTTGTGTAATGCAACCCTGGTCCCTCTACCTGTAGCAGCAGCAACGGGCTTGACAAATGACACCAGAAGCCCTAATCACTGCATGTCCATGCTATACAACCAGTAGCCATTTTCTTGAGTGCAATAATAGCAGCAAGTCTTGCACAACCAGCTTGGAATGAGGCCGGGTGGATGTAATGGGCTGCAATAACCAAAGGGGATGAGCCCAGGTGGATGTCATGGGTTGCAATAGCCAAAAGGGATGTTGTCAGTCTTACACGACATGTTTAGAAAGGATATTTTAAACACAATATGGTGCCTCTCTCATCCCACATTATATGGTATGTTTCTTTCTTGAGGGAAACTATCACTATAATGCAATTTTCTTATTTAGGTTTAGGTGATTCATACCATGTTTAAGCTGAGTTACAATACGAGATGAGTTTTTACCAACATTAATTAATTTTTAGCACGTTGTCTTCTTGTATAAATTTGAGAATTTATCATAAGGTCAATTGTATGTGTACAAACGAATTGCACCAAAAGTGCATTAAATAATGTAGCGGTGCAGTAGAATATTATACAATAACAGTTTATTGCACTATGGGTGCAATTTCTGGGTGAAAAAATAAATTTTCTGATTTCATTTATAAATCTTATTTACGTGTTTAAATTATCCACAAATTGCCATTAAGGGAATCCCATTTTATGTACGACTATGGTATTAACAGTTCCTTCATGCTTCTCCATCAGATTAGGCTTATAAGATTATGCTCATAAATATATTGAAGCCAAAAGGACTATGGATGGGGTCAAGTATTTATACTTTGTGAGTAAACTTCCAACTTATTATCCTAATAGCCTGATCTAATTTTATTCAACATGTATAACACAGTTTCTTTACCTAACACTACATTACCTGTACCATTTATCACCTGCATAATTAGCCGACTACCATTATAGAAACCTATTTATTTTCAATTAAAGCATGCTTATTGTGTTAATTTTCTATTATTAAGGCATCTTAAGTCGACATCGAGTTTCATGAAGCGTCCCTTAGTCTCTATAGGATGTTTAAACCATAATTCCAGAAGTCAATGCCCATAATTCTATCTCAACTCAAGCTAAGGAAGTTCAAAAATGCTGATCGTAGCAGGGTACTATAGTACTGCTAGCTGGAATACTGATTGGAAATGTTGTTAGCTGGAATACTGATTGGAAATGTTGCTAGCTAGAATACTGATTGGAAATGTTGCTAGCTAGAATGATGCTATAGTGGTGCCCATAATTCTACTCGCGTCCAAGGGTAATGCTGCTAGCTAGAATGCTGCTATAGTGCTAATTTTTTTAAGATGTTTGTTTCATTGAAGCTTTTGTTAGACGAATTTAGGATTTTTTGTATATTGTTGGATTTGTCGTTATCCCTTAAGCAGGGTGGATAGTCCGATAAATAAAGGAGACTCTGCCCATTTTTTTTTAAAATTTGACACTTAAGTTTTTTGAGACACAATGAGAATTCATTTGATGAATATTGTATATTTCATATTATATGTGAATTTTTTTGATGAATTTAGACTATTTGAATGTTGTTGGACTATTTGTTGTTTGTTAAGCATGGGGAATAGTTTATAAACAAAGGAGATTATGGCCAATTGTTTTAAAATTGCACTTTGTTTTGTTAGGAAAAATATTTTTGCCGTTTCGCGATTATGTATTTTGAAAATTTTCACCATTTTGTAATTACGTTCTTTTGAAATTTTCATCGTGCCTTCAGGCACGGGCATTCCGCTAGTATATATAACAAGGAGTTGAATGTTGGACATTATTTCATAAGTTTATAAGCTAAGTAGTGGTTGAGATTAAAACACCAATGCAAGAAATAAAGGGTTGGATTACCTAAGAATGATTCAAGGGTTGTGATTTCCCTCCTATTAAGATCTAAGGGTGTGAGATTGAGCCAAACTTACAACATGACAAACTTGGAGAGGAACCCAAACCCTTTCCTTTCATACACTCACGTTCATTAGTTTCATCACCACAAAAAATCCCTAACATTTTAGTCATCCCTTCACGATTGATCTTTTTTATCATTTTCAAAATAGATGTTTTATTGTTCACGTACATAAGGTGATATTCTGAGATCAGAGTTGGTTAAATTTGGTTTCATATTTGGGGTTTAAATTTTTATTTGATGATCTAATTTTTTTCAGATCTAACACGTTTTTCTTATTCTATGTTTGATATTTACTATTTATGGTTCTCATCCTCTTTAATAGTATTGATAATATTGTGTTTCTTTTTTGTAGATGTAATATTTTTTTATCTCACCAAAGGTACTCTCTCTCTCTCTTACGGATTAATATAGTTTTTTTTTTTGTTTTTCGATTTGGTTTGTAAGGGTTTTGTATAAAAATGTCAGATTTGGTATAGATAACAACTGATATAGGTGTTATCGATTAAAGTTTAGTGCATTTTGTCAGATTTGGTTTGTAAGGGTTTTGTATCAAATAGATTTCTTTGTACAAATGATGGTTTTACTAATCACTTGTTGTTTAGTTATGTGTCAGCCTTCTGGTACTAATTTAGACTCACCATTTTGTTTTTCGAGTTCACGATATCTGAGGTTCACGATGTCAGACTTTATATTTTGTTTTACTAATCAATTTTTTTTGTTTCAACTTTATTGTTTTTTTGTTTGATATTTATATGGAGTTGTTGATGAAGGCTATAGGAGTTCATGGTATGCGAATCGAGTTGATTCATTAGTTATTTTCATGGTTGTTATTTTTTATGAATTTAGTGAAAATGGTTGTTCTTTTACATTTTATTCAATTATCTGGATCCAACGTATTTCATTTATGTATGGGAAAATAGTTATGAATATTGATATCTTTTGATTCAGCATACTTCCATGCATACTTTTTTGGTTCAATTGATGTTATGTTTGTCCCTTTTTTTGCACCTTAACTTATTCATTATTCTTTTGATGGCGTTTAACTTATGTTTACATTTCTAATTGAATTCTAAACTTTATTTTTTATAATCAGACAAGTGATTAACTCATTTTAGTTTGCTTATTTTTTATCCATCATTCATCTCTCACTAGACATATCTCCTCTCAAAGGTACTTACTTCATATCCCTTTCCATTTTTCTCTTTATTATTTGTGTTATGTAATTAATGGATAAAAAGTTTTTTATTTATCTGTTTGAAATCAAGATAAACTTAGGGGTACTTATGTTTGGTTTTATCGTACTTATTCTCTGTTTCTCACACAAAAAATAGAAGATACCTTCTCATATACCTTTCATGGTATATATTTCTTTCCTACTCTGTTTTATATCCAATATGGAGTTTATATGTTCTCAACTCACCTATATCTTTATTTCTCATAGTATGTTTATGGATTTTTTGTTTGATGGGACTTTGTAAATGATAAATATGAATTCTTAATTGCATTTTGTGAAATGTGAATAATGCTTCCCAAGGTGGTGGGTGCCTTCGGTTCTACTTGGACTTGAATTTTGTGTTTTTATATATAGTTTTCGTTCGTTTGGACCCCATTTTGTTACCCAACATTTGAGTCGTATATCAAATCCAGCTTTCAAATATATGATAATTCTTTTTCGCTTATGACGGTGTGAGAAATTTGTGGCTGATTAAATTTGTGCATATATTATTTGTGAGTGTTTTTTTCTTCTCATCATCAAACTGAAATCAATGGTTCTCCATTTTATTGCTTTGATGTAATAGTCCTCTCCATTTTGATATTAGGTGAACTTGGCGTATGATTTATTTATATAAACTATAAAGTTCATTTTATGTTTAATTTATCATATATTTGTAATTGATCTCTTTTAATACTTTTTATTTATATTTTTTATAAGGATTGTTTATTTTACTATTTTTACTTCTTATCACAAGGGTTGAAAAGTTTTGGATGCCAAAACCCAAAACCATGGCAGCTCCCTCAGACGTAGTGACTTTAAAACTTTCTCAACTAAAGTTTACAATTTTTATTTAGTACAAACTCAGTTTCTTTGGTGCCTTTAATAGTTTGTGGGCGAATGTTGTATAGCTGAGTCTGTGTCTGATTCCGTATACTACATCTCCGGTATAAAATTGGTATGTTACTTCAATTCTGTAGTTGAATCCGCTGCCTAAATTCTGATGCCACCAATGTTGCTTATATAATGAGCTACTTTTTAATGATAATTTTATCTTTTGTCATACCTGTTGCAGAGGATAATGTTATTATAATAGGATCTAGTTATTTAAGAGGAAAAACCTCCTGTAGAGGACTAAATTTCTCCGAAAGTCAGGAGGGTGAGAAGGTAGAATGATAAGGCTCGGAACTAATCCCATTTATGGGGTCGTGGTAGAACAATCTTGCTACACACCTGCACTCGAGAAATGTCAACTTCCAAAGTTGCAGCACGGTTGACTCAATTTTTAACTTTCAAAGTTACAATCCTGTTACACACCGCACAACCTCCTGTTTTTTGCCCCAAAAATTGTATATTTAGCATGTGTGCGCTAAAACAATATTTTGTTTTCTGCATAACCTCCTTTCATGGTTTGTTTTGTAGCTGTCAATTAGACCGAAGACTCCTAATATCACTTGGATGATAGTTGGAATCACCGGTGACATTGGTGACATACCCTGCGAGCACAAATGAATTTATCTCGCTCAATTAGGCCCAAAACAGGGGACAATAATTTTATACTATCCAAAGATGTGACACTAGATATTACGGTAAGGATTTTGGTGGGTAATTATTACATAGCCGTAGAAACTAAGTGATCCGTACTCAATTGATTTCATTTCTTTTGTTACCGAATTTAAGAAATGGAATGTCAGACAAAACAGTTAATCCATATGGATTAACAATCCAAGATGAAGTTTTACTTAGCATGTGTATCTTGGAATGTTACCGAATCCAAGATGTATTAACAATGGAATGTGCTTTTGTTATCGAATTTCTTAAAATACAATGGAATGTGTATCTTGGAATGTTAATCCATATGAATCATACTAAACTAAACCCATCAAACTAAATGTGTATCTTGGATAAAGTTTTCCTTTCAACTTAGACGATAATGGAATGTACTTTTACCATGTAATGATAATTTGTGTCTATCAACTTGCATTGGAGTGAATTGATATGGATGGTTGTTATGTTTCAATAATAGTAAATGAGTTCAATTGACTCTAAAATGTTGTGTACATGTTCGATCCAGTTAAACACATTTATGATACACTCTCTAAAGTACACGTTTGACTAGCCTTAAACACATTTATGTTACACTTGAATAGTTGCTGAAATTTATGCTATTTTTGCTGAAATTTGTGCTATTTTTATGCTATTTTTGCTGAAATAGATACCAAGTGAAAAACTAGGTCGTCGAGTCTTAGGTTGAAACCGTGTCTTTGAACCATGTGTTATCTTGTTGGAAGGGAAGAGTGAAAATGCGGATTATGATCATGAGCATGGCCATGGGTAACCGACCTTTGGATCCGACTACTACTGAAGAACCTTAGCCTCACAAAAAATGACCTACTCTTGCCAGGTTTCTTCAATTGCTCTTTAATAAATACAGAGTTCAATTTGTTAGACATTGCAACTTTAAACAAAACACGATAAAATCGGACACAACAGGGTTATAGAATATAGGGGGCCAAAGCCAAGTTTCGCACCAAGATCCCTACAATCGCAAGGTGAGGGCCTCATTAAAGAAATGTTTTGAGGTGTATTTAGGTGTATATCGCTCTAGGGGACATAATTATAAGGCGAGCCCTCTTATTATTGATTTATGTAGTTGACTTTTGGACAATATGAATAGTATATATGATAATATATAAATCCAATTCCTGAAATCATCCAGTTCCTGATAATGACTTATGCATCTGCTTTAGATTGTATTATTTTGGTGATGAATTTTTTTGTCACTATCCAAATATGTAATTTTTGTATGGAAGATTTTAAATCTGCTTCAATTTTTGTTAGTATCCTATCCATTTTATATTGCAGATTCATTAGTATCCTATCCAAATATGATAATGACTCATGCATCCTTATTTTTACAAAAATTGAAATGGGACTCACGTATGGAAAATAATATTTGTATTGTATATTGAAATGCATTTGCCATTGTAGATAGGTATTTCGCAAACATCTTTATTTTTTAACAAATCTGCTTCGGTTTTTTTAAACAAATCTGCTTCCGTTTGTTGATAGGTATTTTTTGAGTAATGTGAAAATAGCAAGATGTAAGCAACAAAGATGCAGTTTGGACCTCCCAAATTTGGAGGCTCACGGGAAGCCTGTGCACAAGGAAACCCCCGAGTACTTGCGTGGAACAACAAAGTTGATATGATGCAGTTTGGTAAGTATGATGATGCAGTTTGGTAAGTCTGTTCTCGATGTTGTTCGTAAAGAGGCCGAGAATTATGACTGTCTAGGTATTCTTTTTTTTGGTACATCTTCCTACACCGTTTTTTTATTTATTGGTATCGTCTCCGTTTACTTAACACGTGTCACACTCTTATTTTTTATTTTTAATGTTTATTTTCCAACACTTGGACGACAGTTAGATTATTAAAAGAAATGGGATAACCACTATTAGATTATTCTTATGTGTGTATTTGTAGCGAGTATAGTCACCGATAGAGGATAAAACTGTTATTCCAAATTGGAAGCACATATTCCTTTAGTTGTTTTTATGTATCGCACATGGATCAGACGTAAAGCATCTCCGCTGCTGCTTCAAGTAATTCGTTATGTTCCTATAAGACAGTTTTGTAAATGTCTTTTAAGTGTAGGACAGGTTAGTTCAATCAGTTTGCTAAGCTTAGTTCAATTATTATTAGTTCTTTAAAGAATTTTAGTTCCTTGTACTATTACTTTTTAAAGAATTTTAGCTCAAGTCCATTCACTTCACTTCACTTACTGAGCAAAATTGTCCATTCATTATTAGTTCTATAAAGAATTTTCTCATTCAATTACTGTTGCTAGGTTCTTATTTCTGATGTGTTGTGTTCTAAAATGTATTTACAGACATTTATATAATAACCTTATTTTCTTTCGTACTAGGTTCATTCAGAGTCGAATATATGCGCGGGAAATAATGACGCAAATATTTCTTGGTATGTTTTTGATTTTTTAATTCTAAAAATTCATTTAGTATTATGGGAATGGTTTTAGTTTACTCAAAAGAGTTTTGATTTCAAAGTTGGAATTATGTTTAATTTTTTAATTTTGATAATATTAATCAACATTTGACTTGGTATCATTGTTATTAATATTTGTGCTCTTTTATTTGCACAGGACTGTGTATAATATTAATTAACATTATTACAGGTACACTCAACTTATATTTCAACAGCAGCAATAGAACACTCACTATAGATGGTTATCATGGTGGAATTATAATCTGTTTTTAATTTCGACAGCAACAACAGTTTGGTTTAGTTTGGGGGTTACAAATGTGGAATAGTTTGGGGATTACAACAGTTTGCAAGCGCGGTAGTTGTGTATGGTTTTTTATGTGGGCAGTTTTGTCTCTATTTTTTTTAATCTGAGTTGCTGTTTGTGTGATTTTGATTTAGGTAGTTGTGTGTGTATGTGATTATGATCGGACAGATCTATGTGCGATGGTGTGCATAGTGTGTGTAGTTTGCTTGGTGATTACACAACACATGCATGTGAGTGTCTGTTGACTGCAACTTCCTAGTGAAATTAATTTTAAATTATATGTTGATGATTCATTTTTAATGGCCATATTGTTCTTATTTAGTTGAATTATCCAAAGTGGGATAGCTAATGAACACTTGCTTAACTACTGATCTAGGTAAAGAGTATGCATATTTTGTTTTTCGAATATCAAAATTTGGAGTCTTCAAAATTTACTAACCACTTTTTTAGGTTGGATTGAAGCACGGTTTTTAGTATGTGTTGTTGAGTATCTATATTTGGAGTCTTTTCTAGATTATAATGTTTTATATATTTTTAATTTTTTTTATCCAGGATGTTAGTTATTGTGCAATATTATATCTTGGCTTTTATTTTTTTTACAAATCATATAATTGGTGCATACATGTATCAACTACCATGTTTTTCAACATAGGATTCTGAATTGTAGGCTTCGAGATGAGAGTCTGATTGCTTTTGTTATAATTTAATATATCTTCTCATGCAAAGAAAACACCCTTAACTCCGCACATTAACTAGAAACATAGGATCAAATTGATCAATCCTCACCATGTTTGTTTACACACACACTAGGTAAAAAAATTACTAAAGAATATTGCATATATTTCTAAAATCTCATCAGAAATATTTATCTGATATTGCATTCTCACAACTGATTAATGATTATGTTTCTCTTTCTCAGTTACTCTTTGGCACCCGTTGAGTACTAATTGGAATAGGAGATCTGATCTCCTTATTAACAACAAAATCACTGGGTTGGTCAAAGTTTTCATTTTAGTAGGTTTCTCAGAAAACACGCTCTGAAGTATTAATAAACCATGAGAAGAAAGTACTAGACTCCTCTCTGTTGTTGTATTTACTCGCCAAACATCCACATGACATCGAACAGTTGCTCCCTGCAGCTTGACACTCGCATTTCTTCGTCTTGCACAAAGATCTTTTACTACACGTGAAGCAAACTACGGGTACAACTGCCAGATTGGCATCCATATATTAAGGAGAGATGTTGATGAAATTAAAATTTTGGTAGTGAAATTTTTACTTGATTTTGTATTGCCATGTTTAGATTTGAAAATTGTGTATACTACATAAGCTTCTGTAGAATCGATTATATTTTTTATACGAGGTTCAGAATGGAGTATTAGTATTATTGTTGTTGGAGTATTTTTTTATTTCATAATCAGGGTGGATAGCCCTATAAACAAAGGAAGGTCTACCCAAATTTTCTAAATTATTTGCACCAAGTTGTGTTGTAAAAAAACTTTTTGAGTTAAATTATACACGATTCAATACTTTGAAAAAAATTCTCCGTGCCTTCAGGCATTTGGATAACCATATGGTAATTATTTAAATCAGATCAGGCATGCAAAAACTTCTATGAGTCATTTTTGTTTGGTTTAATACAGTTTTGTTTTGTGTGATGCTTTCAATTATGGTCAAACGAAGCTATATTTTTGGCAATGGTTTTTGCCTTATAATATGGGAAATCTTAAATGCAACCAATAAAGTTTTCACCTCACCCTCATTTACTCTCATCCTAAAACTAATATTTTAATCTAAAGTTGGGTGAGATGCAAGATTTTAGTGTCTTGAACCAATATAAGGTGGTGTGTTTTATGTTTCATCATGAGCTCCCTCTTATCACGAATTAGTAGATATACTAAGTTTATCCATTATATTATAATTCATGGTTTCTACTATTTTGTAGGTTATTTCACGAAAATGAAAAGGTTTGCATTTGTAATCGAAAATACTTCTAACTGAATTGAATGATCCATGTAACTATTGTTAGAATTGGCATTTTATATTGTTATTAATACTTCTTCATGAATTATATAGTGCATATAGACCCTTCATGTTATGAAGGTATTTCCAAATGTTCTTTTGTTTTTGTTGTTTGCAACTCTTTTTTTAATACTCAAACATTGAGTAGATATGTTTTCTATTTTGGTACTATTTTAAACACATTGCAGCACATTAATATTTTTATGTTTTGGTACTGTTTTTCAAATGTGACTCTCTAAATGATATTTCAATAGATTTAGTTTTGATAAATGATCTGTATCTAAATGTTTGGTTTACACTGTCTTTAATTAACGCAATGTTGTAAATCTGCCCGCTAATTATGTAATTTGTGTACTTAATACAGAAAATGAGACTCTTTCACATTTTCTCAGCTACTACGGGGATAAATATTTGGGTTATGCAGCGTGGATATAATGAATTTCATAGAGAGTAAGTCTTGTCTTATTTCACTAAGCATATTGATTAGAATGTGCCACACAACATTGGAACATAAGTTTAAAGTCTTTGTATTCAGTTATGCATGCCAATGCTTGCACAATGGCACTCAAGAAGATTCTATACATTAGATAATCTATAAGCTATTATGTCTTTATTTATTTGGATTGAACTAAATTTTTGAGTTTACTTCTTCAAAATGTGGAACCAGGGAATTTTCTTACTTTCATGATTACAAACATTTTATACCATTCATTAAGTAAAGGATTAATTATGTGTTTGGATAAATTTCTTATACGATGAGGCCATGTGTTGATCTTTAGTTTGTTGAACTTCCAGAGCAGAACCGTGACAATCAATTTAGACAGTTACATTTAATAATTTGAACTCAAATTTCATGTTTTTCGGTGCTCCTGAACACATCACTAAGTTTATAAATTCTATTTGTGTGTTGACATGGTGTTAATGTTTGAGTTTCTATTTATAAATACTAATTAGATGCGACTTTAGGTTAATAACAGAAATGATGATTTCTTCACTTTTAGGTCAGATTCATTTATTCACATTTTTTGTTTTTTCCTTCGTTATAACATTTACTTTATTTAGTTTATAATTTTTTTTTGCATTATCGATGGCACTCCCAAATTCCTCGCTTTATTCCGTTCTAAAAGAAAGTAAAGTACATATATATACCTTCACTTTGGTAATATTGACCCAACAATATGTTTAAAATTTTCATTATTAACTAATTACTTTATGGTCAAATATATCACTTTGAATTAAATATTCTAATTACATTTCCTATTTCTTATTTGTACCTCTTTGTTTTTTCAGGACCATAACAAACAATCAAGAACCACTATATGATATTTCATACATGTTTCAGACTCGAGGCGATTTTTTGAGACTGCGCAGCTCCTGTTAGCGAGTTTTTGCTGTTTGAGACTTGGTTTTGTTGCTGTTTGAGACTATACTACTCCCAATGTCGGGTTGCCTACTTAAACAGGTTCTATCCTCAGTGCTTTACACAGGTTATATTATGGATTTAATATTCAAAGGGAGTTCTTGACCAGTTGGAAAAATTGTTATCTTTAGCCCACTTTTGGTGGGAAATTGCATACAAATGAAGTTGGTATGTAACTATGCAGAAATTGATACAAATGAAGTTGGTAGGAAGAATGGCAGTGACTTTATTTAATATGGTTGACGTTTGTTAAGTATAATTTTAAATATTGTTGTTTAAACCTTTTTCTTTTTAAAAATGTATCCTTTAACATTATTCCCCCATGCACTTTTATACCTATTTTGTAACTTTTCATTTGACATAATTTATTTTGCCTTATTTTCAGGAACATTGTTACAAACGACATTCGGTCCTCGGTGATAGTTTTTTAAATAAAATTTCTCCAATATGAATTGGTTGTAGTATATGGATCCACGTGCATGTCATCCATTGAGTTTTGAACGAGTTTTTGAGCATCTTGATGAGAAGATGTTTACGACTAATTGAGTTACCTATTCCGACTTTAAGTTTTGCAAAATTGATCTCTAATGTATTATAGAAATTTGCAATGTAGGTTTTACATTTCAATGAATAATAGTATATTGGTTGTCTATTTTTTATATTCATTACCTTATTAATAGTTATTCATGCATATATTTGTTGTTTAGAATAACTTGGGGTATTTGTATTATTGCCACAGATTGTTTAAATTGATGATGTTTATAAGAGGTCCAGAGCAGGTTGTTAGTATTGTTGTTGAAGTATTTTTTATTTATTAAGTAGGGTGGATAGTCCAATAAACAAAGGAAATTATAGTCAATTTTCTAAATTGTTTACACTTATTTGTGTTGTAAAAAACTCTGAGATTTGATTTTTACACGATTCATGACTTTGGAATTTTTTTCTCCGTGTCTTTAGGCACGGGCATTCCGCTATATATAATAAGTTACAAAACTTATGTATGTCATAAGATTGAACTATGATGTCATGAGATATATTCTTTTCATTCCCATTATACCCCTAATTTTTTTGATTTCCCCCTCTTTTGACACACTATAATTTATTTCCCCATCTATTTCAAAATTCAAAATGGGTAAAAGATAGTAAAGTTACCTAAATATAACTATATATCTCATACTTTTCAACTACACAAACACCCCAAGCAACTTGACACACAAAACTCTCTTCTTTCCCGATTCACCCTCCCTTTCAATGGCAAAACCCTCACCCTCTATCACTGTTCTAAAATACCCACCTAGGCTTAAGGCTTGGCAGAAACGCCCCGCCTTAAGAATTTTACGCCTTATTCTTGGTAAAACCCTTAAGGCGCACTTTTTTCTAAAAACAACAATGCTTTAGTGAAACGATATCGTCTTTTAAAGATTTTTTTTTTACAAACGGGACCATTATCTCATCCAAAATAATCGAATAGTATTTTAATTTGCGTATATTCAGACATATTTTTAAGATATGTAAAATTTTAGCATTTTAATAGCCTTGTTATGGTTAAAAAAATATTAAAATATATTAAGAAGGCCCAAACGCCTTTTCGCGCCTTTTTACGCCTAAGGCCCTCCTAGGCTTCTAAGGCTTGGCCTCCACGCCTCGATCACGCCCCACGTTTTTTAGAAACTTTCCCTCTATGTTGCTGCGCTTAGCAACTCCCACTTGAGCTCCAACGCTACCGACATAAAACACATGCACACCATCTAAATCACTTTCATCTCTACTTTGACCGTCCATTTCTATGTTCATTTATGATGGAGATCTGAAATTTGGGTTCCTCTACAAAACTAGGGTTTACTTAGGTATGATTATAGAAAGTGTGTTTTTGGTTTCAATTCCGACAGATTTGAGTGTTGTTGGGTTCATAATATTGGGTTCGAATATAATATTTTTGGTTTATTTTTGAATGTGTAGGTTCTGAATCTTGAAATATTTCTGGTAACATTCGATTTTTTTTATGTTTATGCTCGATTGTTTGATTTTTTTTAATAATGTTCTTATAATTTTATTTTGTTTGACTGTTTTAATAAGGCTCACAATGGTTCGGAATCTTTTAATACTGTTGCATTTAATTTTTTATTTGGTGATGTTATTTTTTATTTGATGCTGAAATTATTTTTAATTTTAATTTTATGCTTATATACACACGAAGGGAGATTTTTTCCTTCTTATTGTTCATTCTTGAACCTGTTGCTTGCATTATATGTTTTATTGGGACTGACTTTAGAACTTGGGCATTAATATTAGTTTTATGTATGCAGGTTGATAATTTGTGCAGAAAGAAATGCAAGTGGATGGGGAAAATGTCACTTTTAGGTATACTAAACTTGAAATATATCTCCCAATTCTCTATTTTTGGAGTGTATTGATTTCTGCAGATTTTTAAAATTAAATGGATGTTGATGTTACTTTTTATATGGTAGTGTATTGTTTCTTTTTATATGATTTTTGGGAGTGTACTATTTCTTTTTATATGATTTTTTTAATTGAATGTATGTTGAAGTAAGAAATCAGTTTTTTAGTTCGGTTTTGATAAATGAATACTTTTTTTGTGTTGTTTTTCTCTTCGTTTTTAAGGTTAAAAGGATTGGGTATGTTTGTTGACAACACATCTGGCTAAGATTATGGGGTAAGTTTTTAGGTTAAAAGCATTGCTTTTCTTTGGTAAGATTTGAATGGTTTCGATTTTAGGTTTACAATGGTTTTGATTTTAGGTTTAATCTATTTTAGGTTTCAAATATGTTAATATTTATTATACGTTTGGTGTTAATATTCATTAGGGTTGTACTGATCTTATTTCATTTTGTTGTTTTATTCCTTTCTACAAGATTATTATTTAACCTCAGATGTTACCAATGTGAGTTGCATTGGGTATTTAATTATATTGTTGTTTTACTTTAGTTATTGTTTCTATGAAGTTTTACTGCATTGTTTGTTCAAATTCCAAAGATAATGTTTGCATTTTAATTTTGCATGCAAATTCATCATGGCGAACTATTTAATCCAAATAGGGAGGTAGAATTCATCATGACCTATTTGATGAAAATTTTGTATGCAAACATGACACAACAACAACATTCAATATTAGTTCTTCTTTTATACATGTGAAATTTATCACTAAATTTGGTTGAAAGGTATATATAATGACTAATTTTCCTTTGTTTTATAGCAGTACTAATAATACATTTGGAATAGAATGGCTGTAATCACAAGAGAGCTCAACGTTAAAGGTAGTAGAGGAAAATTCATCTTATTGGCGTACTAATAAGATTTTGGAAATTTTAAAATTTGGTTTTTTGTTTCTATTTTTTTAAAAAGTGAAAATATGAATTCTTTCCACCTTGATCTAATTCAGGGCATTTAATAAGTTCAAATTTCGAGATGTTCAAAGACTTGTTGCTGAGCTCTGTGGGTGAAGTAAGTCCTTATCCCCTTTTATTTTCCAAGATAGAAATTTTCCTAAGTATTTAAACACATATGCTCTTTTTAGATGCACACTGGAAAAACAACCAACACCCGGAAGATAGCAAAGGCAACTGAGCCTAAAACCACTTTTACAGTAGGAGTCGTGGTCGTGTTTTGCAAATTTATGAAGCTTACAGCTTTTTAGTACAATGAAACTTCAATTTCTTAGATCTAATTTATTGAATGTCTCATAAATAACATGCCAATTTTTTTGTAAACATGCCTTAGACCTAAGATTTAACATCAAATAAAGGCCTTTCTTGGATGTCTCAGCCCCAATAAAGACTATAGATAAGACAACCTTTATTGGAAACATACCTTGGATGTTTATTATTTATGTTGTGTACCAAAAAATTTCAAGATCTATTTGTTATTTCTGCTGTGTACTAGTAGAAATTAAATCTAAGTTAAGTGTTGTGTACCAAACAAATCTAAGATTGTTTTTTTATTTCTACCGTGTACCAAGAAATTAGATCTGATATGTTGTTTCATTTCACTCTGAACGGTGAGTTATACTTCAGTGAGTTATAACCTCCTCAAGCCACACGGGACGCATATAGTCAAAATCACTCTAGACATTAACACAATCTCTTTTATAAAAAATAATGTGGTCATGCAGCAAAACAATATGATTTTTTTTCAATGTGTTGTTCATGAAATTTGGACATGGTAGCAGAGGCCAGTCTCAATTCCATTAGTCCATGCTCTTAATTCAAAAATCTTTCTAAAACCAATTCACAAGTTGTAGGGCTCTGAAATTTTTTCTGCTGTACTAACCATTCTACTGTATTCATGCTACTGTACTCTTAATTCAGTGCCATGCTACTGTACTCTTATGCTACTGTACTCATTATGAATTAAGTGCCATGCTCTTAATTTGTTAGAAAACTTGACCATCATTTTATGCTACTATACTCAACTCATAATTTGTTAGAATTAAATTACAATTAAGAGCATGGCACGGTTATGCGAGAGAATGTGAGAGGTTCGTAATGCTTGAAGAAGTCCCACATTATGTTTACTCTTTATAGGTCAGCACATTAAGTTTACTCTATTGAGATATCCATTGTGAAATAGAAATGTGCTCACTGGAGTCAATTTTGGCACAGTTGTGCATCTAAATGCAGAGTTCCTTGACGACGTTATTGGAAAATTAAAAGAGTATATGCTAGAGAAACTTAATATACAATCATTTTTCCCGTACAATAATACTTTGATGTATGGTGGATGTCTAATTTAAATCGTTGGATGAAGATAAATTAGTCTCTCAACAAATTTTGAATTCACAAGAATCATACACCAGGAGTGCACTTAGTGCTTTTTTGCTTCTTACTACCATGATTGCACCACATGCTGCCATCATAGTTGAAGAGAGTTTTCACGAAATTACAAATCTAGCATTTGTAATCACTTTAGCTAAAGTAGCATTAATGTTCAATACATAGTCTATTCTTACATTTTATGCAAGTAACATAAAGCTTTCACATAATCTCCAGACGTATAAGCTATCGAGAGATCACAACAATTTGAAGTCCGAGTTTCAACTCGAAAATGGCAAGATTAAGGTCAATTGCATTGAAAATCATCCAGAGGTGGAAGTGGTGTTGGGAGAGGATATTTTCTTGACACTGGGAGACTACTTTTTGAGCACAAGAGCTCAATGACTTTGTTTTATTCTTTTAGAGTCATATTTTCCTATACCTTTTCAACCCCAATTCCCATGATGGTTTAAGATTTAAAGATTTGTGATAATTGTTTTGTAGTCTTTTTTTGCCTGCCTTTGTATTTATTGGCTGTAATACCCCGTAATTTTAATGACTTTTAATATATGTTATATTTTAAATTAATGGATTAATTGAATTTTATTATACATTAATTCATTGGGTTTAAATTCGAATTTTTGGATATTAAAATAGATGTGATGTTATTGACATTACTGTGAGTTATTAATTCAGTAATTTGAATTCTTAGTTGGACGCGGTATGAGACGTGTCGGGAAAAATTTGTTAGATTAAATAGGAAACTTATTTTTACATCAACCTTATAGTCATTTCGAGTGCGTCGTTGCATTCGGAAGGGTTGAAATAGTAAAAAAAATCTATTTGGATGTTGGTTATGAGTCTCGGGTCATTTGGAAATGAAAAGACAACCGAAAAGGCATTTTAGTCATTTTTAAAGGGGGGATAAATAGTGATTTTGGATTTTGTCTTATTATAAATATTTGGAGATTAGTTATACGTAGGTTCATTCTTCTCTTCTACACAAAATTGAGAGGTCATCTTTTTTAAAGAGAGTGAAAGGGTGCTTGGGAGAAGAGAAGATTGCTTGGAAAGGAGGAGAACCAAGGGCCAAAGGTCACCACCACCAACCACCACCCGAAGTTGACCGGAGAAGGAGAGAACCACTTATGATATACAACCCAAAGTATAAGACCTTCATTAGAGGCAAGTTATTTGATAATTGCAATTTAGTTTGTATAATGTCCATGCTAGGATAGTTATTAAAAATGAGATTTTACATGTTTGGAAGATAAAGATAGAGTTGTTAATTGATTTTTGGAAAATGGAAATATATAGGAATCAAACTCATGTTGTAGGTAGATAGTAATCCATGAAATAATCATCA
The DNA here is from genome assembly GCA_949130495.1 of Sambucus nigra. Classification (NCBI taxonomy): domain Eukaryota; kingdom Viridiplantae; phylum Streptophyta; class Magnoliopsida; order Dipsacales; family Adoxaceae; genus Sambucus; species Sambucus nigra. Next base: position 449,023,104 of record OX422211.1, read on the forward strand.
ATTTTTTGAAGAAATTCTGTGAATCATTGGTTTGTTCTTGAAGATATCATATAGATAATTTTCTGGAAAAAATAGGATGAATATATGATTTTAATTCAAACTCTTGATGATTCTAGGATGTTTAGATCGCCATAAATCATTTACATATGTTGCTATATCATGTAGTAAGGATTATAAGTAATTTGGGTTTTTAATATGGAGGTCTGAATGATCAAAAGTTATGAAACCCGTAGTAAAAGAATTGCAGAATCTAGGCTGATATCTGGGTGATCGATCGACCTCCCCAGAAATGAGGATGTTGTTTCTTTTTAATTCTTGTTCTTATCCCAAACCTTTTTGTAAATCTTTGGTGATTATTAATTGGATATAACGGGACTTAGGGAAGATTAGCAAGCCCTTGATAAGAACTGAATTAATGTTATTGGGATTTAATTGATTAGAATTATGAAAATTAAATTGAAAGAAATTTCGGTTGCTAGATTCATGTGTTTGATTATAATTTGTATGCATGAGGATTAAGGATGGGTCCAGTAGGGGAATATTAATAAATCACCTGGGCAGCCTTAGGTTTACAAGAGGGTTCAATCCTAGGTAATAGAAGATGTGTTTATAAGAGATTAGAAACTATCGGTTATAACCCTAATTAAAAGAGAGTTTAATTCGTAGTAATTCGGGAGATAAGATGATATGGACCAGTAGGATATTAGTGATTTTTTACTAAATAAATATATTGAGGAAAAACCTATTTAAACCTTGACTAATGGGTGCGACTATGGAATAATTAAATTAAAGAAGTAAAGTCATAATATTTTAATACGTAGGATTTAAAGAGATATAATGCTGCGTATGGTAATTATCTTAGGGTAGTGTGATTACCTTGTTTATATTATATTTATAGGTAGATGATAATGACTATTTGATTAATTAATGATTTATATGTATGACATACCTAGCTTACTTGCTATCAATGGGAGATTTGCGCGTGAGGGCAGTCATATCCTGATGAATCCATGGGATTTTTGATTTGTCGCTCGAGAACATAGGACTATGAAAGACTTATCGGTAAGTTGATAAGTCCGCTGACTATGGGAACGTAGGTATGTGCGTGACCCGTGGGTACAAGAACTATGTTCGCCTCCAATTTTTGTGTTAATATTTGTGGTTCGAGTAATCCTTACTAAACCTTTAGTCCCTTATTCGGCGACCAGCGATACTGGGACGTGATAACAGAGTAATGCATGCACCACAACTGTGTCTCGGGGTGCCTTATTATATATATATATATATATATATATGTATATATATATATATATATATATGTATATATGTATATATATATATGTATATATGTATATATATATATGTATATATGTATATATATATATATATAAATAATGAATTAAATGAATGTATATATAGTGGTTAGATCAATCTACTGTGGGATAATTGTAGATTACGGTGAATAAAAGAATTGAATTAACTTAATGAATATTCATTGGAAAAGCTTAATTCATATTAATGGGAAATGTATATGAATGATTATACTACGTATGATTATACTACGTATGATATGGGACATACAAGGGTCGGCGTCGCCTCAGGTATCAGCGACAGCTTCAAACGTCAGCGCCACTTCAAGTGTCGGCGCCACGATAAGGGTCGGCGCCGCGATAAGGGTCGGCGCCGCCTCAGGTATCAGCAACCGCTTCAAGTGTCAGTGCCACTTCAAGCGTCAGCGCTACCCCAAGTATCAACGCTACTTCAAGCGTCGGCGCCGTGATGAGAATCGGCGCCGCGACAAGGGTCGGCACCGCCCCAGGTATCAGCGACCACTTCAAGCGTCGGCGCCGCTTCGAGCGTTGGCGCCCTTGATGAGGGTCGGCGCCGCGACAAGGGTCGGCGCCGCCCCAGGTATCAGCGACCACTACAAGCATCAGCGCTACCTCAAGTATCAGCACTGCTTCAAACGTCAATGCCACTTCAAGTATCGACACCGTTGCAAGCGTCGGCACCGCGTCACGTGTCGACACCACTGCAAGTGTCGGTGCCTCTTCAAGTACCGGCGCCGATGCAAGGGTCGGCGTCGTTTCAAGTGCCAGCGCCGCTTCAAGCCTCAGCGCCACTTCGAGCGTCAGCGCCGTTTCAAGTGCTAGAGACGCTTCAAGGGCCACTGCAATAACGACAGTTGAGACATCACTGCAAGACTCAACGCCACTGCAAGGGTCACTGCAGAAATGTTATTCGAGAAGTGCTGCTACAGGGGTTTTGACAGAAACTCATATTGAGGGAGTAACTATCGCGAACAACCCCCCATCATGAAACATCAGTCTCTAAATGAACAACAACACTAACACTTTACTTTCTTGTACAAGTTGCCTAGTCGAGAAAGCAGGGCTCGAACAGGCGCGTTGGGACCTCCTGGGAGTTTTGGCTTGGCGGCTGAGGGGCAAGGTATGTTGAGCAAGCTCAACCACTTAACACTATAGGATTGAGAGAATACTAGTAGGAAGACCCAGAAGTCACTCGAGACTACACACACTGCACACCTAGTCACAAGTGAAGTGAGCAGCCAAAGAGCTGGCTACTCACAAGAAACATAAACTCTTTATAAGAAAATGACTTTTCCAGAAGAGGGGGTCCTCGAGGTCCCTCTCAAGAAAAATAACACTTTTAGAGGAGATGAGTCCTTAAGGTCTCCTCTCTCAAGATTTGCAAAATTGCACCATAAGTTACCGTTTCAAAAGATAACTACCAAATCTGATATTTTGTCTCCACTAGGGGACATATGTGCTTTTTGAGTTTTGGTCGGCCCCAGGTGGCGCCTGCAGAGGGGACAGGCAGGCTGCCTACAGGTTGGGACAAATGGTACACTTCAGACATTGTTCCCCACCAACTCTCTCAATTTTGGCGCCCAAAAATTGCCACTGACCCCTAACGCCCCAGTATAAATAGACCTCTGGGCAAGGTCAAAAGGGAGGATAGACAATAGAAATTGCACTGTTACTCTGCTAAAATATCACCAGACCTACCCAAGTATTCTCTCCCTGCTCATTCTCATAGTGCTGAGTGCCTTGTTTCTTCACTCCCCACTGACAGCCATCACTCTTAGGTGTTTCCCTTGAGAAAATTACTATTTTTTCTGTAAAAGTTCATCTTTTTACAGGGAGTGAGTTGAAGCTTGAGTTCCATTGTTACCAGAAGGAGAAGTTTTCTTCAGAAGTTGCACCAGGAGACCTTGAAGACCTTGCAGGCAGCGTCCATTGGAGTGGGTCACGCCTCACCATTTCCAGTTATTCATAGACCCCAGTCTCACTACCCTCCTACATTTGGCGACTCCGCTGGGGAGGTATCCTCATTTCCATGGACAAAGAAGGTTTCAACGTCTCTAAGCAGTTGGTTTTTGAGGACATTCCGTCTAGTAATGGAAGTCACAGTGACCAGACTACTCAGGAAGAAGTGGTGGTGATCGGAGCCAAGGCGCCAGCGCCTCAGTGAGGTCAGACTAGTTCGCCGGCAGCGGCTCCGATGGCAGGTATGAACCTTATGGCAATGTTTTTTGATTTTTTAAAGCAAAACAACGTGGATCTATCAAACTTGGGTCAAGGTTATGTGACACCTGCTGCTGCCCCTTCCGGAGGGGTAGCCACTCCTATTACGATTCCGGCAGAGACGATTCCGTCTCGGAAGGCGGCGCCGGAGCAGGTCCTAGCGCCAACAGGTTCTCCAGCTCCTAAAAGCACATGTTTAGAGGAGTCACCCTCTAAGACTGTTACTATGGAAGAAGTGAGGAAGCTACTCTCCTCCTCTCAAAGAGAGGGTTCCCACCTATACGAGGAGTTACAAGACCCCTATGCACAGGAGGTAAGTGAGAAGCCATACCCTGAGGGGTGTATTCCACCAAAATTTATCAAGTTTGGCGGTAGGGGGGAGAACCCTAGAGAGCACGTGAAGAGGTTCATCGAGTACCTGGGAGTTCACGCTGGCGACAAGAACCTGAGATTGAGGGAGTTCTCTAAAACTCTCACTGGGAAGGCTTATACATGGTATTCCCACTTGGCGCCTAACAGAGTCCCTACTTGGGAAGAGATGCACAGGCAGTTCCTCCAGAAGTTTTTCGTAGCGGAGGATGAATTTACACTAAGGCACCTGGCACAAGAGGTCCAGAAGCCAGGAGAAGAGTTTATGCACTACATCAAGCGATTTTGCGAGAGGGCCTTAGATGTTCATGAGGACGTGGCGGAGGCTAGGTTGCTGCAGATATGTGTGGAAGGACTCTTGGAAGAGTACAAGCTGCATTTGATCAACGAAACTAGAGATGAAACTTTCAGAGAATTCACCAGGGCCGCCAGCAACATAGCTATGATAATCAAATCGAGAGCCCCGGGTTGGAGGACACAAGTTCCACTGACTCCTGAGAGGTTTCAAGTTGCGAGGAGGCAAGCGGTTAACTATGTGGACGGGAGTAACAAAGGAAAGAAGGGAGGCTCTGGGGCCAAGACTGACAGTCCCGGCAACAAGAGAAAATTCGGGGAAGATGCCCCGCCGCCACTACCGTGCAGCGTAGCGGAGGCCATGGATTGTTACCGCACCTTGGTGCGAGAAGGCGTAGCAGGACCTCCCCACCTAAAAGGAGAGACCCCCACTTCAACTGATAAGGCCAATCCGAAGTACTGCGAATTGCACCAACGAGTGCATCACTCTACCAAGGATTGTTACTACTTGAGAAGGATCATCGGTGAGCAGATGGCCAGTGGTACCTTGCAGATACCCCCTGTGGACGTTAACGAGAACCCACTTCCTACGCATCACTTTGGAACCGCCAACATGGTAGTTGCCTACGACGAATAAGCTACGAGAAGCCTTGTGAAGCGGGAGAGTGGCGAGCAGTTATGCGAGGAGTTAGAAAATCTGTCACTGAGCAGACTTCAGTTAGAAAGAAAGCAAGAGGAGTGGTTCTTCACTCCGGAGCATGAAAGTGGGAGAGGGGAAGTTGAGGAAGTCTCTCTCTCATAAGGCGAGGTAGACGTCATCCTCGCTCTAGACGAGGGAGGGACCTCCGAAGCGGAGTATGTTTGCAGTGCCCAGACATACGAGGCAAACTTAGATTCTGAATGTGAGGCCATAGCGAGGAGCCCCAAGTTCAAGCGGTTTTTCGATCAGATAGGGGTGAAGTACGACACGAGGGTGTCCATCACGAGGAAATTCGTGGAGGCGGTGCAGCAGCAGGGAGACCCTTCGCTAAATTGGCAGGGCCCAATCGGAAGGATGATTAAGAAGTATACCTCTGAAGTGGTGTTTTCAGAAGCGGATAGGGTGGTGCCCTACTTCCACAACCGCCCGTTGTACGTCACAGCCATAATTAATGGAGTCTCATTTCCTAGGGCGTTGATGGATGGAGGAGCATCCATTAACATCATGCCCATCAGTACATTATATGAAACGGGAATTGACCAGGAGAAGATGGTTCCGGTACCGCTAGTAATTTCCGGATTCGACAACGCCGGAATGCAGTCAATTGGATACGTGAATGTGGGAATTAAGTTGGGAAATTTCACCTCCCATATCAAATTTCATGTTATTAACGCTGACTCCAGCTACCAATTACTTGGAAGGGTATGGATGCACACTCATGGCGTAGTGCCTTCCACCTACCATCAGTGCGTGAAGGCAAATATTAGAGGTACAGAGATAGTGATCAAGGTCACGTAGAGACCCTTCGCCGTTGAGGAGGCCCACCTGGTAGATGCTGCCTTTTACACCGAGTTGGACGGGGAAAGAAAGGTCTCTACAAGAAAGCTAGCAGGAATCAAGGTAGCTGAGGGAAGGGTCCCGCAGAAAAAATCCGTTCATGACCGTCTAGGGGAGAGGATAATCTCCCACATGGCAAAAGGCAAGAGGAAGGTAGAGTAGGTGGCTACACCTCCTAGAACTTGCAAGAAAGTAGTTTTGCCCAATGGAAAAGTCATCTACCGTTTATAACGGTTTACGCGGGCGATGTTCTGGGATGAGAGCATCGACCCAACGCCCGAGTGTTTTATTGTTGATGAATCCCATATTATTGAGCATGTTGAAGAACCAGAAGAGGCGCCGGAGTGCATGCAAGACGAACCCAGAGAGAAGATGCAGGAATTAGAGGAAATCAAATTGGGGTTAGAAGAGGGCGAGAGTAGACCCATTCTAATTTCCAAGTGCCTGGAACCGAAGCAGAAGGAAGAGTTCATTGAGCTACTTAAGGAGTTCACTGATGTATTTGCTTGGAAGTACACGGAGATGCCAGGAATAGATGCAGAAGTGAGCTCTCATAGATTGAACATCCTTCCCAACGCCCTTCCGGTAAGGCAAGCCACATGCACATATAAAGCAGAACTTGATTTGAAAATAAAAGCTGAGGTGGAGAAGTTGTTAGCGGCAGGGTTCATCAAGCCTATTCAGCACCCCATATGGCTGTCCAACATAGTGCCAGTGGCAAAGAAAGACAAGACCCAAATCAGAATCTGTGTAGACTTTCGCGACTTGAACAGGGCGTGTCCTAAGGATGAATTCCCACTACCCAGCATAGACAACTTAGTGGATTCCACCGCGGGACATGAGATGAAGAGCTTCATGGATGGGTATGTTGGATATAACTAGATTAAAATGGACCCCGCCGACGCAAAGAAGACTACCTTTCGCACACCGTTAGGGAACTTTCACTATACAGTCATGCCCTTCGGATTGAAGAACGCTGGAGCCACATACCAGCGGACCATGATGGCAATTTTTCACGACTTATTTCATGATATACTAGAATTCTATGTGGATGATTTGGTGGTGAAGTCTAGGAAATAAAACAAGCACATTCAGGATCTCAGGAGAGTATTCGAGAGGTGTCGTCGGTATAAGATGAGAATGAACCCCTCAAAGTGTGCCTTTGGGGTTACTGCAGGGAAATTCTTAGGTTTCGTGGTAAATAGACAAGGAGTACAAGTGGACGCAGAGAAGATGAAAACCATTGTGATGATGCCATCGCCCAAGAGTCAGAGACAACTTAAGAGCTTCCTGGGAAAGGTATCCTACCTGAGGAGGTTTATACCTGCGTTGGCAGAAGTAACTCATTCATTCGGACCTCTACTAAAAGACAAAGCCAAGTTGGTTTGGGGAGAGAGGCAAGAGAGTGCGTTCAAGAAGATTAAAGAAATCCTAGCCTCTCCGTCCACGATGATTCCCCCCGAAGCCGGAGCTCCGCTGCTGCTATACCTCACTTCTACAGAGAGGTCGATAGGGTCCCTCTTGGCGCAAGAGAAGGAAGGAATGGAAAAGCCGGTCTACTACCTGTCAAGAGTAATATCCGGAACAGAATCGAGATACACCAGCGTTGAGAGGCACTTCCTGGCGCTGGTATTTATAGCCCAGAAGTTGAGACACTACCTTCTAGCCTTCACCGTTCACATAGTCACCAAGTGTGATCCCATCAAGTACCTCCTTGCGCGGACTATACTCGTGGGACGAGCATCAAGGTGGTTTTTGATCTTGTCAGAATATGATCTAAAATGCGTAGTGCCTAAAGCCATTAAGAGTCAGGCGGTAGCAGATCTGCTAGCCCACTTCCCGAGTGGGGTTTTCGAACCGCCTAGTGAAGAGCTACCCGGAGAAAGTTTCCAAGCATGCATGGCAGAGGAGATGAAGAAGTGGTTTATGGAGTTTGATGGTTCCAGTGCTCAAGGAACAGGTGGGGCCGACATCATACTGTCAGACGGGAAGGAGAAGATTACCCTCTCTTTCAAGTTAGATTTTAAATGCTCAAATAATGAAGCTGAGTATGAAGCCCTCATTCTAGGGATGTTGGAAGCACTCAGAAGAGGGATTAGGGTACTATGTATACGAGGGGACTCCAATCTGGTAGTAAGGCAGGTCAATGGAGAGTTTTCCCTTAAACATGCCAACCTAGTGCCATACAAACACATCATCCAACGACTGCTTAGACAGTTCTTGGAAGTAACTGTGGAGAGGCAGGCACGAACGATGAACAGGCACCCTGACGCGCTCGCCACCATAGCCCAAAAGTTGGACATTGAGGAGTCAGAAGCAACCATCACAGTGAGGCTGAGAACAGTATCTACTATCGTAAGGTCCTTATTCCCAAGTAATGAGCTGGAAGATTGGAGGCGTCTGGTAGAGAAGCAACTTGAAACCGGGGAAGGGACAATGAAAATATTAGAGTTAACTAACTATCATGTGCTGCAGGGAACTCTCTACTTCAAGAGTCATGGAGGGTTTCTGGCAAGGTGCGTAGGGGAGCAAGAAGCCAAGGAGAGGTTAATAGAAATGCACCAGAAGCACTGTGGAGATACGGATATCCCCCTGTACAGACGATTGCATCGAAGCGGGTATTTTTGGCCCACCATGAGCGTAGAAGCAGCCCGCTTGTAACAAAGTTGTTTAAAGTGCCAAGCTAATTTTGACCAGCCGAAGGAGGCTAACTTCGTGGAGGCCTTCAAAGATTAGAGACATCCGTACCTAGCATATCTAAAAGATGAGGAGCTGCCCGCCGAGAGAGCGGATGAAATTTACCTTAGAAAAAGGATATAACGTTTCCACTTGGTCAAAGGAGAGTTATATAGGAAAGGGTACAACGAGAAGGCGCTAAGGTGCGTAGCCAAAGAGGAAGTGGAAAGGCTACTGAAAGAAGCTCATGATCCCTCCCACATGAGAGGCGCCAAGCTGTATGATCAACTGATGACGCTGGGATACTACTGGCCGACCATGGAGGCTGACTCCATTAGATATGTGAAAAAGTGTAGAGCATGCCAGGTGCATGGAAACATGGTGCACGCTCCCTTCGTCAGCCTACAAAGCTTGGTAACCCCTACCCCTTCCACACATGGGCGTTCGACCTGGTGGGTAAGATCGCCCCAGCATCTCACGGCAAGGCTTTTATCATTGTGGCTACAGAATTGTACACCAAGTGGGCGGAGGCCATTCCTTTAAGGAGAGTCATTCCCCAAGTGGTAACCAAGTTTATAAAGGAGTATATCATATGTAGGTTTGGTATATCCAAAGTGATCCTAACGGATAATGGGAAGCAATTTGTATGCAAAGAGATGGCCCTCCTCACGGACAAGTATAAGATTGTGCATAATAGCTCAACCATATCATACCCCAAGGGCAATGGCCAAGCAGAAGCTACTAATAAGACCCTGATAAATATTTTGAAGAAAATGCTAGAAGACATGTCGGGAGCATGGGATGAGAAGTTGCCTATGGTGTTATGGGCCTACCGTACTTCGAAAAGAAAGCCAACACGGTTCACTCCCTTCTCTCTAGTATATGGGATCGAAGCTATCCTACCAGTGGAACTGGCGGTACCTTCAGCCAGAATTTTTCTTAGCAATGGGCTCATCCCAGACCCAAGGCATGTGCAACTGGAGGCGCTGGACGAGCACATAGACAAGGCGAGAGAGAATTTCAAAGTCTACACTCAGCAACTGTCCAGGGCCTATGAAAACTTGGTTAAGCCTAGGGAATTCCATGTGGGAGATCTAGTCCTGCGAGCATCAACTCACCATCTCCGTAGCATGTCGGCATCAAAATTCAAACCTAACTGGGAAGGCCCTTTTGTTGTCAGAGGAGTGGGGAAGTCGGGCTACTGCCAAATATCAGAACCAGAGAGTGATTGCCTCCAGTCCATCAACTGCAAGTGGCTGAAGAGGTACTATGCTTAGTAACAACTAACAAGTTTTGTTTGTGTTTTGCATGTCTGTAATGGATGTGAAGGATTGCTCCTATACCAAAAAAGTTTTTTTTGTAATTTTTTTTTAAAGCAATACTACACTGTAAACAGCACACAAAGGTAAAGAAATGAAATAGCAAAACTTTTGATCATTGTTGACATTTGGTCTGCTTGCTCATTTATACATACATATGCACTCCCTATTAAGTTAGAAGAGAGTACAAAAAAAAAAGATCAGGAACATTGCTCACTACACTTGGGAGGTAGGTCCATCCTAAGAGAAAATATACTGAGCAAAGTCCCCCAGACATAAATTAATACAGTTTTTTTATAATAAAATCAGGCTTTCGGAAAGGGGCAGGAGTCACCCTTCTCTCCAACCTAGCCTCTACGACTATAAGCAGTAATGTGCAGGAATTACCCCACAGACAGGAGGGGCAACCCAAGAAAGTCACATGCCAACACCTCACAACTACAAGAGGTGCATTTTCAAAAAATATATACAATATGATAATACATAACTTTTCATATTAATGCAAATACCCCGCAGTATATGGGGTAGCCACCAGTAGACTAAATGCTCACAGAAAGTTAGAGCAAGTCACATAAAAAGAACACCCACAACATAAAAGGAGAACAAAAGAAAAATAAAGGGAAGAAGAAACAAAGTGTCTCATACAGGAATGATAAGTGATGTACACATAGAATTCTGAGCACTACAAAGCAAGAAGTAGCCTATCGGCTAGAAACCACAAAAAATAAATCATCACGCGTGATGGCGCCAACACATGACGGACCAGCCTCCCGCAGAAACTCTTCCTCCAACCTGACGAATTTAGCCTCATCCTCCTCATCGCCAGACTCGAGTCTGGCAAGCTTCACCTGCAGTAGGGCGATCTGATTCCAGATCCTCGTAGCCTCATCGTGTCGTTGCTCAACCCTGGACTGTCGGGAAGTGTGAAACCTCATTATCTTTCGGAAAGGAACACTCAGAAAGGGGCGAACCCCTGCGTCAATCCAATCCAAATGAAAATGATAGAACTACTGTAAGTCGCGGAGAGCATCCAAGAATATCAAGATAGAAGAGCTAGTCAGCTTAGTAGGGGAGGTAGCCAAGAACTCATGAATATGGCTGGCAAGAGCCCTCAAGTTGAAGGCCGTAAGACTGTCAACCTGGAGTATACTCTGAGAAGTGAACGTCTCGGGATGGTTCTCCAAGATGAGATCCAAGAGCTGACGCTCATGTACCCTGAAGCGGCCTGGTAACTCCTCACGCGATAGCCTACTAGAAATAGTCGCACCATCCTCGGCTTCGTCATCGCCCTCGGAGTGGCGAGACCCCGCCTCAGAAGGAAGAAAAGAAGACTCCCCACCAAAATCAGCATCACCGACTAAAGGAGTGAACTCAGAACTGTGATCTCCCTCCACAGTTGCTCCACTACCAGTATCCACAGTTATCGGAGTACCCTCATACACCTAGAAACAATGAGACAAGGGTAAAATGATAATGCTTGCACAGTATACGCAAGAAGAAATTAAGGGAATAGTAAAAAAAGGGGGTATGCCAGTCTAATACCTCTCTCGCAGTTGCACCACTGCCAGACTCCACAGTCATCGGAGTACTCTCATGCACCTGGAAACAATGCGACAAGGGTGAAATGGGAATGCTTGCACAGTATACGCAAGAAGAAAAGAGGGGAATAGTAAAAAGAGGGGGTATGTCAGTCTAATACCTCTCTCGCAGTTGCCCCACTACCAGACTCCACAGTCATCGGAGTACTCTCATGCACCTGGAAACAATGAGACAAGGGTAAAATGAGAATGCTTGCACAGTATATGCAAGAAGAAAAGAGGGGAATAGTAAAAGGAGGAGGTATGCCAGTCTAATACCTCTCTCGCATTGGCCCCACTTCCAGACTCTATAGTCATCGGAGTACTCTCATGCACCTGGAAACAATGAGACAAGGGTGAAATGAGAATGCTTGCACAGTATACGCAAGAAGGAGGAAAGTAGATACTCTTATACACGGCACCTGAACAACACCCTCCGTAACGGTCATAGAAGGAGGAGCAGGGGCTCCCGTAGGGGCAACAACACTGATCGATGCTACAGAAGGGGTTGCCTCGGCGACCAATGCTTCCGAAGAAGCTAACTCAACCTCAGGCACCTCCGGAAGAACAATCTCAGCGACAGAGGCCGCGAGAGGTAGGTGAGGCTGCGAGTGACAAGAAAGGGAGACAGGTAACAAATCAGTTATTCCATGAACGATAAATACCTCAATTAAAAAGAGGGTGAGGGAAGCTCCTCAAAAGGGCACCGTAGAGATAGCTACCTGAAGAGGCGCAACAACAGGACAAACCAGCCCATGTATAGGGGCTGCTGAAACGGCAGTGGCAGGAGCCGCACTCGAAACAGCGCCAAGGGATAACCGCGACAAAGTAAAAGAGGGCTACGATAAGTACAGGCTGGACAGATAAGAAAATAGAACTAAGAAAATAAAAGAATACCTGAACCCCATCCAAAGGGGAAGCGCGAAAAAAGATGGTCGGTGCAGTAGGGGTTGTACTGATAGCCTGCAAAGAATGAAAAATACGTTCTTTATTGCATGTTCGAGGAAAAGGAGATCCCATTGCTTCAACAGAAAGGACTGACCTGAAGTGTGGGCTCGCTGGTTGAGGCCACGGTAAATATGGGGCCACGAGAAATCGCCTGAACCAATGGTCTACCGTCCATAGATATGCGGACCCTAGGGATAGAAATCCTCCCCGAAGAAGATAGGCCCGGGGCGATAATGTCAGGTAAGGGAGGAACACCCCCCTGAGAAGAAAGTCCAAAAGCCATTAGGACTCCTATTAAGAGGAAACAAATATTCAAAGGTAAAAAAATACGTACCTCAGATGAAGAGGAGCCCAGGGGCTCAACTGCAGAAGTGCCCAACGCCGAGACAAAAGAAGATGATGTGGCAACGCCCGAAAACACAAATCTCTACGCATGATAAATGGGTAATTAAAAGGAAAAAGTAAAAAAAAGAAAATGGCGCAATGAAAGTTTTGAAAATATCAAAGCATACCTGAGGAGAAGGGGAAGCCACAGGGGTGGTCCTGGTGACAGTAAAGTGCACGGATGAAAGTTGCGAGGAAATGACAGTGTACGCAACCAGAAGGCAGTTAGAAGATGAATAAATTACAACAGATGTTAAATGAATTAAGGAGACAACAAACCTCTCTAAACAGGCCTCGGGAGGAAATGAGCATGGAGTTCCTCTCCCGCTGAAAGGGCGTCGGTCGTAGTGGGGGAAGAGGAGAACTACTTGCCTCTACGAAAATAACCTGCACAAATGTGACAAAATGATTTGATTGACAAATAAAAAAATATATAATAAGGGGATGAAAGAAAATCATATGCAAAAAAATATATAGACAAGTAAAGGGAGAACACTTACAGTAGCAGGGCGCGTAGTCTGGCTATAGGGGAGATGGGTAGGGCTAAACCCCCCAGGAGAGCGGGAGACCTCATCATCGCTAGAAGACTCTATGGAGACTGATAACAAAGAATAAGTGTCAGTAGTGCTTTCGCTATGGAAACCCAGGCCTCCCATATCGCCCGAAGAAGAACTATGGTCGTCATAGGAAGGGGTGCTTCCATAATCAAGTAGTTCCTCTTCCAATGAAGGGGAGGTAGATGAAGAAACTCTATGAGAACTAGTTCCACTAAGTAAAGGATGTTGCGATATAGTACCTTCTGCAATAGGAATAGACGCGACCCGCGTCTCCTGGGAAGTAAGGCTCGATGAGGAGTAACCTTTCCCTTTCACTACTTGGGAAGTCCCCCCTACACCAAGGTTGCCATTATTGGAATCTTGGTCCACCGTAGAGGAAGCAGCTATGCCAGCGCCATCTCCTTTCTTTTTCTTCGCAGCCCGGGTCCTCACAGGAGAAGAAGGAGGAGAAGCAGTAGTAGCAGGAACAAAATTGGAGACATCGGCGTCAGGGTGTTTCCTTTTGCTGGTAGTAGAGGTGCCCACCTTCCCTCTGCTTTTTGGTTGGCTTTTAGACTTCACAGGGGGAAGCTCAGTCGACGGAGGCGGAAGTGACTCGTCAATGAGAGGTTTCACTAAAATAGGGATGGCCTGCTCCAAGGGTGGCGTAGAGGTGGTGCTGAGAAACCAAGGATCTTTCTGCGTCCGCCTGACCAAAAACTGAGCTCGGGTATATTTAATGGGGTTAGTCTCATGAGGAGGGCCAACTACGCATTCTTGGATAAGACGAACCTGCTGCTGCCAAAGAAGGAACCAAGACGAAGTGAATGAAGGATGATAATCGCAGGGAGGCACATAGAGACCACCCAAACCACTGACTCTGTGGAATAATCCCTGAAGAGTAAAGCTAGCACACGCCTCCGAGAATGCCTCAGAATGACTGCTGTAGGTAGGAAGAGGAGGAGTGTGAACGCCCTGATCATAGCCAAACTGTCGTCTTGCCCTCTCGGAATGATAAGATTCAGCACGCGGACCTAACTCGGTCCAAGAAGGAAGGTGAAATGGTAAGAGCATCGTCACCACATTAATATGAGGACACATAGAAACCGACCCCACTGCTGAAGGGAAATAGAAGGTCCCGCCGTCGCCGGGGAAAGAAAGCCAGCTGAAAGTACCCCCAGGGCGCCTGGTGTAAGGCCGAAACTGAAACTCCTTGATATCATTAATCAACATTCCCAGAGACTGCTTGGGAGTTTTCTTATGCCACCGAAGAAGTCTCGCAGCGTCGCTATGACAAGCGTGAGCCCCTGAAGTAAAGTGGGGGAAATGCTCAAACAAAAAGGCCATCAAGAGAGGGGCGTTGACATGATTAGCAACATCATACCGACCGCAGGACCTCTCTACATCTATGTGTGCTCGGTCTATCCAGGTGTAAAGAGAACCCAAGGTCAGGGCAACCATGGGTACCGACCTACCGCGAGACAATCGTACAGCCAATCTAAAAAGAAGTTCGCGAGGACAATCTTTAGGCTTACCTGGTAGAAGGAACCGAGTCAGGAATGTAACGAGGAAAGCGGCTAAATGTGCAGGAGAGTGGAGATTAGGACCATCCTGGGATCTGGGGGCTGCACGAGAAGTCTCCCCCTTCTGCAACTGCTCAAAGTCCCTGAACCAGTATCTTTGCCATTTGGCAGAGGAATGCTTGGAATGACCAGTTATATTTATGGCCACATACCTCGAGCACTCTCCGAGAGATAATCGTAACTCCCCCACCAGCTCCTTCTCTAGGGAGTCCTCGCAGTCATCAGAAAAGACCTGCTGCCCAAAGAAAGGAAGGGCGTACAACTCACATATATCTTCTAGGGTAATGGTAAATTCCCCCCAGCCCGTGACAAAGGTGTGAGACTCCATACTCCACCGAGACAATAAGAGATTGAGCGAAGGACCGTGCTTAAATATGGTGCAGGACTTCAGGCTGCTGACGGTGGTGAAGAGTCCCACCTCCCTAAGAATAGCCACATAATCAGGAACGCTCAGAACATAATCAACCCAACTGGCCCACTCCTCTGTTGGTCCACCCGGGGTTTTAACTTCAACGTTGGAATAAGGAAAGTCACCACGGTCAACTCAGACTTGGAGAATGGAATTCGAAGAAATAGTAGGAAGATCAGCAGACTCAGTTAACCCCGCATGAGAACGTTCGAGAACAGCACCCGAAAAGTTTTCCCCAAAATCAGAAAGTGAAATCATGAAACTGTCAGCAGGACCAAAAAAAGGAGCACGATGATAAATACCAAAGTCTCGCCCTTGGCGAATGTGCATATAGTCCTTCCATGCCTGAGAAGAACTTGGCGTAGCTGATGAACCACCTAGAACCATTGGCTCAAGAAAAGAACTCACCCTAGTGGGGACTCCGAGCGAGGGACCCTCGGGGTCCCCTGTCGCGGAAAAATAAGTGGAGGCAGAAACCCCAGCAAAATCATGTGAAGAGCCCCTGGTCAGTGGCATGCTCTCCATAACACCAATAGTCGACGAGACACCCTGGGTCACGGAACCCCCGAGGTGATAAAATGTCGAGATACCCCCTTGCACGAACGAGAGACCCGTGGACGCGAGGCCAAGTCTCAAGGCCCCCGGCTGCTGACGAGAGGTTACCATACTGCCATAAGCTGAAATACCCATTTCAGAAACAGTCAAAGGCATCGAGGCACCCGAGGTCGAGATGCTTGCGTCAGCGCTAATAACTCTCGAGACCCCCCTTCCTCCAAAATCATCTTCAATAGACAAAGAACTCCCCGCGCCTAGCTCAACGCGCGAGGAACCACTGTCGGCGCCAGAAAATTCCGAGATACCCTTATCCAAATCAACTGGATAAACTTCATAAATAGAGGTCGAGATACCCCTCCCAATGTAACTGATTTCCTTATAAGGATCCAAGGCGACAAGAGAGAGACCCCCGGACGAGAGGTCCACCCACGGAGGGCCCTCGTCAATAACCATATCAAGGGAGTGGGGCGAGATACCTGAGATTGGAGCACCATCTAGAAATCGCGAGGAACCCGGGGACACAGACCCTAAGTGCGCGAGGTCTTCGAGGGAGCAAGGCAAGTTCCGCGGAAAGGGGGTAATGTCGCGACACCGGGCAGAAGGCGAGAGACCCTCCGATTGAGGATCTGTTGACGAGGAACCGTGGTCGGCATCTTTCTCGACCAAAAATTAAAAACCCATGCCCAGAATGGGCGAGACCCCACACTCCTCGCGCACACCGCAATCGGGCGCGAGACCCTTAGCGGTCAGAACAGCTTCGGTCGAGACCCCACGCTCTTCGCCCACACCGCAATCGGGCGTGAGACCCTTAGCGGTCAGAACAGCCTCGGTCGAGACCCCACGCTCCTCGCGCACACTGCAATCGGGCGCGAGACCCTTAGCTTCCAGAAGACCGTCGCTCGAGACCCCCCGTACCGTGGAAGAACCCATGACCGTCGCTCGAGACCCCTCGTCGCTCGAGACCCCCCGTACCGTGGAAGATCGTCGCTCAAGACCCCCCACAGGTGGCGACTGAAAGGGCGAGGAACCCATAAGGGTTATCGACCCGAAATCTGTAAAAACAGGTACCGCGCGCGGGGCGGCAGCGCCGCTGGCCGTATGGGGCAAATCGTCGCCGGCGGCAGCATGTCGGTCACGGAGGTGATGGGAACGACGGATGGAGACGGTGTGGAGTGTAGAACCTTGGGTGCCTTAGGGTTCTTTGCATTTAGGGAGGCATTCTTTGGTTTGGAATCCATGGATGAGAGGCTATGATAGTGGGGAAAGTTAGAGCAAAAATGAGGAGATAGGTGGCTATGGGGTTTATAAGTCCCTTTCTCACTCTCTCTCACTACAAACCCAAAAGAATCTTATGTTTCTTTTTGAAGAAGATGAAAGGGACTAAGAAGAGGGGCTTATGTTTTTTTGCACCAAAATGGGAAAACGTGCAGGAAGGCAAAAAGGCGATGACCTTTTTTTCCCAAATGATGAGATGACAGTTCCCACACTGACGCGTGGGTTCTCAAAAAAATTAAAAATCTCGGATAAAGGGACACAGAAGTTAATGATCCTAAGATCCCTCAGAAAATATATATATATATATATATATATATATATATATATATATATATATATATATATATATATATAATTGTTGAAACCAGATTTATAGCGTACAAAGTTTTTTTAGTCTACCCAACTAAAAAATCTTTGCACGAGGGGCTAATGTAGAAGGGTGTTATCAACAGAAAAAGCAAACAAAATAAAAAATACTCTCTTATTAATGACACCCGAGAGGTACCCGCGAGGGTCACCAAGAAGCCCAAAAGCCACTGCGAAGTAGCAGCGCCGCTTCAAGCATCAGCGCTACCTCAGGCGTCAGCGCCACTTCAAGCATCAGCGCTACTTCGAGCGTCGGCGCCACTTCGAGCGTCGGCACCGTGACAAGGGTCGGCCTCGCCTCACATGTCAGCACCAATTCAAGTATCGGCGCTGCGACAAGGGTCGACACCGCCTCAGATATCAGCGATCGCTTCAAATGTCAGCGCCGCTTCAAGCGTCAGCGCCACTTCGAGCGTCGGCGCCGCGACAAAGGTCGGCGCTGCCTCACATGTCAACGCCGATTAAAGCGTCAGCGCCGCTTCAAGTGTCGGCGTCGCGACAAGGGTCAGCGTCGCCTCTGGTATCAGTGACCGCTTCAAGTGTCAGCGCCGCTTCAAGCGTCGGCGCCATTTTAAGTGTCGGCGCCGCGATAAGGGTCGGCGCCGCCTCAAGTATTAGCGACCGCTTTAAACGTCAGCGCCACTTCAAGTGTCGGCGCCACGACAAGGGTCAGCGCCGCCTCAGGTATCAGCAACCGCTTCAAGTGTCAGTGCCACTTCAAGCGTCAGCGCTACCCCAAGTATCAGTGCCACTTCAAGCGTCGGCACCACTTCGAGCGTCGGCACCGTGACGAGGGTCGGTGCCGAGACAAGGGTCGGCGCCGCCCCAGGTATCAGCGACCACTTCAAGCGTCGGCGCCGTGACGAGGGTCGGCGTCGCGACAAGGGTCGGCGCCGCCCCAGGTATCAGCGACCACTGCAAGCATCAGCGCTACCTCAAGTATCAGCGCTGCTTCAAACGTTAATGACACTTCAAGTATCGACGCCGTTGTAAGCGTCAGCACCGCATCACGTGTCGACACCACTGCAAGTGTCGGCACCACTTTAAGTACCGACACCGATGCAAGGGTCCGCGCCGACGCAAGGGTCGGTGATTTTCAAGTGCCAGCGCCGCTTCAAGCCTCAGCGCCACTTCAAGTGTCAGCGCCACTTCGAGCGTCAACGCCGTTTCAAGTGCCAGCGCCGCTTCAAGGGCCACTGGAATAACGACAGTTGAGACGTCACTGCAAGACTCAGCGCCACTGTAAGGGTCACTGCAGAAATGTTATTTGAGAAGTGCTGCTACAGGGGTTTTGACAGAAACTCATATTGAGGGAGTAACTATCGCGAACAACCCCCCCATCATGAAATATCAGTCTCTAAATAAACAACAGCACAAACACTTTACTTTCTTGTACAGGTTGCCTAGTCGAGCAAGAAGGGCTCGAACAGGCGCGTTGGGACCTCCTGGGAGTTTTGGCTTGGCGGCTGAGGGACAAGGTATGTTGAGCAAGCTCAACCACTTAGCACTATAGGATTGAGAGAATACTAGTAGGAAGACCCAGAAGTCACTCGAGACTACACACACTGCACACCTAGTCACAAGTGAAGTGAGCAGCCAAAGAGCTGGCTACTCACAAGAAACACAAACTCTTTACAAGAAAATGACTTTTCCAGAAGAGGGGGTCCTCGAGGTCCCTCTCAAGAAAAATAACACTTTTAGAGGAGATGAGTCCTTAAGGTCTCCTCTCTCAAGATTTGCAAAATTGCACCACAAGTTACCATTTCAAAAGATAACTACCAAATCTTATATTTTATCTCCATTAGGGGACATATGTGCTTTTTGAGTTTTGGTCGGCGCCAGGTGGCGCCTGCAGAGGGGACAGGCAGGCTGCCTACAGGTAGGGACAAATGGTACACTTCAGACATTGTTCCCCACCAACTCTCCCAATTTTTGCGCCCAAAAATTGCCACTAACCCCTAACGCCCCAGTACAAATAGACCTCTGGGCAAGGTCAAAAGGGAGGATAGACAATAGAAATTTCACTGTTACTCTGCTAAAATATCACCAGACCTACCTAAGTATTCTCTCCCTGCTCATTCTCATAGTGCTGAGCGCCTTGTTCCTTCACTCCCCACTGACAGCCATCACTCTCAGGTGTTTCCCTTGAGAAAATTACTATTTTTGCTGTGAAAGTTCATCTTCTTGCAAGGAGTGAGTTGAAGCTTGAGTTCCATTGTTACCAGAAGGAGAAGTTTTCTTCAGAAGTTGCACCAGGAGACCTTGAAGACCTTGCAGGAAGCGTCCATTGGAGTGGGTCACGCCTCACCCTTTCCAGTTATTCATAGACCCCAGTCTCACTACCCTCTTACACCTTCATGAGAGGCAAGTTATTTGATAATTGCAATCTAGTTTGTATAATGTCCATGTTAGGATAGTAATTAAAAATGAGATTTTACATGTTTAGAAGATAAAGATAGAGTTGTTAATTGATTTTTAGAAAATGAAAATATATAGGAATCAAAATCATGTTGTAGGTAGATAGTAATCCACGAAATAGTCATCAATTTGTTGAAGAAATTCTGAGAATCATTGGTTTGTTCTTGAAGATATCATATAGATAATTTTCTGGAAAAAATTGGATAAATATATGCTTTTAATTCAAACTCTTGATGATTATAGGATGTTTAGATCGTTAGAAATCATTTACATATGTTGCTATATCATGTAGTAAGGATTATAAAGAATTTGGGTTGTTAATATGGAGGTCTGAATGATCAAAAGTTATGAAACCCGTAGTAAAAGAATTGCAGAATCTGGGCTGATATCTAGGTGATCGATCGATCGACCTCCCCAGAAATGAGGATGTTGTTTCTTTTTAATTCTTGTTCTTATCCCAAGACTTTTTGTAAATCTTTGGTGATTATTAATTGGATATAATGGGACTTAGGAAAGATCAGTAAGCCCTTGATAAGAACTGAATTAATGTGATTAGGATTTAATTGATTAGAATTATGATAATTAAATTAAAAGAAATTTCGGTTGCTAGATTTATGTGTTAGATTCTAATTTGTATGCATGAGGATTAAGGATAGGTCCAGTAGGGGAAATTTAATAAATCGCCTGGGCAACCTTAGGTTTACAAGAGGGTTCAATCCTAGGTGATAGAAGATGTGTTTATAAGAGATTAGAAACTATCAATTATAAACCTAATTAAAGGAGAGTTTGATTCCTAGTAATTCCGGAGATAAGATGATATGGACTAGTAGGATATTTGTGATTTCTTACTGAATAAATATATTGAGGAAGAACCTATTTAAACCTGGAGTAATGAGTGAGACTATGGAATAATTAAATTAAAGAAGTAAAGTCATAATATTTTAATACGTAGTATTTAAAGAGATATAATGCTACGTATGGGAATTATCTTAGGGTATTGTGATTACCTTGTTGATATTATATTTATAGGTAGATGATAATGCATATTTGATTAATTGATGATTTATATGTATGACATACCTAGCTTACTTGCTATCGATGGGTGGTTTGCTTGTGAGGGAAGTCATATCCTGATGAATCCATAGGATTTTTAATTTGTCGCTCGAGAACATAGGACTATGAAAGACTTATCGGTATGTTGACAAGTCCGCTGACTATGGGAACGTAGGTATGTACGTGACCCGTGGGTATGAGAACTATGTTCGCCTCCAATTTTTGTGTTGATATTTGTGGTTCGAGTAATCCTTACCGAACCTTTAGTCCCGTATTCGGCGACCAGCTATACTGGGACGTGATAGCAGAGTAATGCATCCACCACAGCTGTCTCGGGGTGCCGTATTATATATGTATATATATAATGAATTAAATGAATGTATATATAGTGGTTAGATCAATCTACTGTGGGATAGTTGTAGATGACAGTGAATAAAAGAATTGAATTAAGTTAATGAATATTTAGTAGAAAAGCTTAATTCATATTAATGGGAAACGTATATGAATGATTATACTACGTATGGTATGGGACATATGGGGTTATGATATAGGATAGAATCATATTATGGAAACTAGTTAGGAGGAACGATTAACTAAGAGGTGATGAAATACCTTCTCTTTTCCATGATCAGGTCTAGGTCTTAGGTTCTTTAATTCATCAAACCATCCAAAATATATGCAATGATATAATAGAAATCAATGAGGAGCAATGAAACACATAAGAATGGACTCGCTTGTAGGAGATTCGCGAGTGATAATGAAATGTACTGATGATACGATAAATTTGATATACATCCTTCTCAACCATCATACTAAGTCTAAAGTAGAAATAAATCAAGTAAAAAGAGACAAGACACAAAATATAGAGTAATTCGGCTATCAAAATGAGCCTACGTCCAGTTTGGCGCACTACTATCATTATATACATTGCATAATACAAAGTTATGGTGCCATTAAATGCATATAAGAAAGAGGGGTAAGATAATACATGAGTTTAGCTAAGCTGGTAGCTAGGGATGTGGCATGTGAAGGTTGGTCCAGTGAGACTGTGGTAGGAGGTGAGCCCCTTAGTGTGGTGATCTCTATGGAAAGAAAGAGAGATGAGAGTTTAGTAGGGCTTCACTAAAGGTTTGGTCCCCTTTAATAGTGAGGTGAGAACTTCTATTTATAGAAGTCATAAAGGTGGTGTGACGTGTATGGAGCACGGGATATATGGATAAGTTGGATGAGTAAGGAATCCTTCTAGAAGTAGGATAGTTGTCAAGTGAATGATGTAAGAGTAGGTGAAGGAGGATGTTTGAAACCAGGCGGCATCAAATGCTTGGATGAGTGCCGAAGTATGTTTGCTCACAAGCAGTGGATGATGCTTGATTATTGGTCGTGACCTGTCTGATTCCAGGAAGCGATCCTTACCTAAGTCCGTGGCTATAGTACCTGTATTGGCATATCAATAAGCCCCCAATCCATAGTGCCAAGAGGTGACGAGTTGGTATTGTGGCTCACATATATGACCTTTGTTGTTGTGTCTTTGTTCACGATTTTTACAAGTTGTCTAATAGGGAAGCGACTTTAAATCCGCAACCCAAGTTTTGTGACACTTCATATTCCCGTGTCATATTATATAAATGGGATCATGTCGTGGCCTTCATTACATTTCACATTCCCTTGAGAGAAAATGAAAGGCGAATTCTTTCCAGTTTCTCTTTGTGCCTTTGATGGCATTTTAAGGCGATTCAAGTGGTGGCTTGAGGCGGAGAAACCTATTTTCATCAGTTTCAAGGTAAACACCCTTCATTCCCCCTTTCCTGTTGCTTTTTTAATTTTCTCTCTTCGTTTAAATTCATATCTGCTATTTTTTTATCATTAAATTTTGCGAATGCATGCTTGTGAACATCTTTTCCTTTATTTCATGCTTCAACCCTTGTTTGCTAAGACTGGAAAATTCTTTCCAGGTTTTTAGTCTACTGGGTACCTATTTGGTTTTGGGTTTTTTAATTGATAATTTTGGGTAAATTTGATGGGGTTTTTGTATTGATGTTGCTATATTGGGAATGGTGTTGGTGGTTTAGGTGTTTGGACTGGATTTGGGTTAGAATTTTGTATTTTTTGGGCTTATTCCACACGTTGACCCAGATTTTTGATTTTATTTTTAGCCAAGAACAGTAAGAACGTGTCTTGGTGTTCTTGGCCAAAACCCTAGGGTTTTGGTTTTTCGATCTTTGAAGATTGGTAATACAATCATTTACATATTTGTGAACTTGGTCACTTCTTGTAATATAATTATGCTATTTTGTTGCGTCCTTCTCTCAATCCTTGTAAGATTATTACACCCCTTGGGCGCATTCTTTAGTTATTGAACTAATTGGTTGTGACCTCAAATTTCCCTCGTGCTGTAACTTTAGGCCCTTATGTGGTGACTGCAGACTTTATTTTTTCTTTGTTCTTGCAAAAAAATTCTCGTAGGTTTTTATTGTTTTGCTTACATGTGTCGCAGCCTCTACATGGATTTTTTTATCATAGTGGCTGTGGCATCTAACTGTTGATCCCTTCTACTTTTCAGGTATTATTGAGGATCTATGAATTGGAACCCTTTGGAGTATTTGGAGGACTTCTAGAGAATTTTTTTGGTGTATCTCCTCCCAAAGTACCTTTTACAAAGCCTTTGAAGGCTAGTAGGCCTTGCCAGCTTAAGAACTTCCCAAACTATGTTACTATAGAATCCTATTCCGTGGAATCTTCCAACTGTAGGGATCCTATGGAGGGTACAAATGCAATGGAGGAATATACACAGTCCAACAATAATCCTCCCGCTGAAACGACCGCTGCAGCAGCTACTGGGACTTCGGCTGTCCCACCAGAAACTAGGAACACTCTAGTTGAGCCCTCTGGGCAATCCACTAAAAAATCTCTTGCGGCACCAGATTTTAAGTGCATCATGGATGATGATTGGATTGCTGATATTGCTGCGACCTTCGAGTTTCTAGAAGGGACTATCTGCTTACTTCCTAATGTGGAACAAAGGTCATGTTCACAGTCCTTAATGGAGGGGATTGTTTTCCTTGGCATGCTTTTTTTGGGGATGCATCTACCAGTCCCTATGAGGTGAATTTTGAATGCTATGAACTTGTCCCCTTACCCAGTTGGACCCTAATGGCTAGAGGGCCATCCTTGCTGGTCTAGTTTTTGGACAAAAGCATTTTAACATGGACATTACTCCTGTGGAGTTCTTCTATTTCTATAGATCAAAGGTGAACAACAAAGATTTTTGATGGTATTACTACATCACGCTGCGGAGTGGAGATAAATACTAGTATAACAATAGGCCTACCAGTGTTAAAAACTGGAAAGGAAATTTTTTCTTTGTGTCCGGGGATAGTTGGGAAATTAATTCTGAAGAAACTGAAAGGGAAAAGTCCTTTAGGATACTGCAAATGTGGGTACATTCTTCCAAAGCAGGTATTGACTTGCCAACACTTTTTATTCATACTTTTATTTTTATCTCATTTATCTTTTTGAGACATATACTAACACTTGTATGAGATTATATTTATACGGCACATACTAACACTTGAATGAGAGTATCTTTTTGCAGCACATACTAACACTTTACTAGTGCAATTCTTGGCAGCCTGAAGCTCAATAGCAGGCAGAAAAAGAGAGTTGCGGATGCATCTAACTTCACTAACTAGGAGAAGAAATTCTCTGACCTTGTTACCTCCACATCAATTTTTGAATAAGGGTATTGTTCATCCAAGCACCAGCCAAAGAAAATTACTGCGAAAGGTAACTCTTAATACTCCGTGTTTGGTATACTTTGCTACGGCTTCTGCTTGGTACCTGTTTTAACTGATTTCTTCCAATTCAGGGGAGGAAATTGACTGTGAACTCCTTATCGTCCAACTGACTGACATTGATAAGGCCTCCCTTAGTCTCAACCAGACTCCCAAGAAGAAGGGAGGAAGAGAAAGAGGGTTCCCTCTAATGGCCATTGGCATTGATTTTCATGATGGCAACCTCATTCACGTTTTCACCACTATAAGCTCACTGCGGTGGGTGGTGGACATCAATGCAAACTTGCTAACTCCACAGAGCAGGGCGATGAGGGGCTTCCACTACCACAATTGAGTCAGTCTGACCCAAAATCACCATTGGATATAACAACCACTGTCATTTCAAAAATAAAAAAATGCCACAGAGGGTTCTGATGTTACCCGCCTTCTAAATGAGGATGCGAAGGATTTTGAGAATTACATACTCCATAGTTTGCTTAGGGTAATTATTCATACAATTAGCTTTCTGTGGACTTTATTTGCATATATTTAACTCTTGCTTTATTTTTCAAAATGTTGAGTCTACTTTGTCTTTGAGAGCCAGATATGAGAAACTGTACATCTAACACCAAACTTTTGAGAGAAATAATAAGACTAAACTAGAAAGCACTAGGGCCGTGGACTTTGAAGCCGAAAAAAACTCTTCTGCCGCAAACCTTGAAGTGAAAAAAATTAATCTTGAAGATGCCACAAACGCAGAAGATAAAGTCGAGAAATTTTTTTCAATAGAATCTATCGCAGCTGCTGAGGCTAACGTTGCAGAAGCTATTAGGCAAGCCTTATGTTCTGAACAAAAGCTCAACTTGGTGCAGAAAAGGGACGATGAGTTGGTTCAAAGACATTCCACAACACTCCAGAAACTAATTAATGAGCACACTACAACCCTCAAACAAAAGGATGAAGATTATGTCACAGACTTGAAGAAGGTTTTTGATGATGGTGTAGCTCCTTATAAAATTTCAAAGGAATTTTTTATGACTGTTAACAAGGCCTACCTCCATGTCTTCGAGGAGCTTAGGCAAAGGATGATTAAAAATTTTCCTGAATCAAAGGAAAAAGTCTTTATCCGGTGTACCAACAAGTGAACACTTATGTGAAAGACAAATGGGGGAAAGTACTTCTCCAAGACATAAATTGCTTCGTTCACCGCCAATTTTACGCTCACTATGTGATCTCGATTGATTACCTCCTCACATAAAAGTGAGAAGCAGATACTAATTTGCATAATAGCCCTCTGCAAATCCTTGTTCTTGGAGAAACAAGCTTAACCAATGGAGGAACCAATTGCATGATCACATGCCAATCGTGGGACTTGCACTTATGTAAATCATAGGTAGCATAATTCACAATCCTTTGCAAGTTGGACAAAAAATTAGATGGAACTTTCAAATTATATATGGTGTCTAAAAGAACCTTTTTTTTCCTCACTCGTCAAAGTAAATGCACCAGGGGGAATTATTTTCCTTCCTCTACTATCTTCTTTCAGCCATAGTTTTGGCTTAAGTTTTAACGCTTTATGGTCTTTCATTCATTTTCTCCATTCAAGACTGCATATTTCTGTAATATACTTAACAACTCATGTACATTGTTCCAATTTGAGAAAAATTCAGCAGCATATTCCTATAGTTCTCTAAGTACACGACATAGATTTGCAAATGTGAGTGTTATTTAAATTTATCAAGTGAAATGACACTTAACATCGCATCATCTAGTATATACCCAAAGAACATTAAGATACAATAGTAAAAATTTCCCTAAAAGTAACAAGTTTAAGCCGCTAAGAATATTATTATACAGAAACTATGCAGTCCCAAACTATCCAATCGGGATAATTCGAGAGATCTCATTATAGGGGTAATGACTATCGAACGGGTCTAAGGGATATTGAATGTGTACGTATAAGAACTAAAAGGCTAATATCTATGCTCCCTATATGTAATTTAAAGTATGTTTCATTTAATTATGTCTTATGACAATTTGAGAGATTTCATTTAATTATGTAATTTAAAGTATGTTTCATTTAATTTAAAGTATGAATAAGAACTAAAAGTTAAACCAATTTATACCAATATCAATACCAATTCAAATTCAATTTCAATTTATACCAATTTATACTAATATCAATACCAATTCAACCTCAATTTCAATTTAGAGAAACAGGTCCTATAAAATTACAATGTATACAAATTAAAAAGGTTATTAACCAAACCATTAACCAAACAATGAATCAACATGTATCTCGTACTCCTTATATCTTCTACATGACAAAAACAAATTAACAATAGCTAGTTCTCAAGTAAGGGTTCATATTGTGTTCTTTCACAAAGAAGAAGACGCAATTATTTTACAAGGGTGTATTACATTATAAGGAGGTCCATCAATAGATTTCAAATGTCCCTAGTCATTTATAATATTATTACATGGCATAAATAATGTCCACGTGACATATATTGACCCCCCCACTAATTCACACACACCCCTTTACACACACTGCCCTCTCCCCACACACACCTACAACCCATACCCCCACTGCCTCCCCCTGTCGCCCCACCCTACCACCCAACACACCCTACCCCCTTCCTCCCTTCCCCCCTCCACCACCACTTCCGCCCACCCCTACACACCTACACACACTCACATGCAGACCCACCTACACCCACCCATCCACACACCTACACGCACATGCACACATATACAAAAGAAAGAGAGAGAGAGAATTGATGGTTATCGAAAATGGTGGGGAAAAAAGAGGCGGTAGGGTTTTTAATAAGCAAAGTTGTCACAGACCTTTTAAGGTCTTTGACCATGACAATTCCGTAACAACAACACTTGTCACGGATTTGCCACGATCAATAACCGTGACAAACCGTTGCCAATTGTCAATGATCCTGACAACAAATGTAACACCCCATAATTCTAAGGAATGCAAATTTATTTATTTTTTAGAGAAATAAAACTTATTTAAAATTGGAAAATTTTTAAATTTATAATTTGAAGTGTTTATTTGAATTGGATGAATTATTTAAATCTGAAGAATTTAGACTTTATTATTTGGATTATTTTTGTGTCGGATTTTTGAGGTTGAAAATTAGAGGATGTTATAAAGTATTTCGAATGACAATTATGACTGCACGGTTGACTCCGGATAGGTCGAGATAGTCGGAAGAGAGTACCCGGGGGTAGTAATTGGGTCTCAGAGCATTTTTAGGCACAAACGGGCCCACACGGGGGTGTTAGGGTCATTTAGGCTTGGCCCATAAGTCTAAAAATGGGATTAGGATTTATAAACCTAATGGTAAGTGTATGTAATGGAAGTTAACATAACTCTAAACCTAGAAATTGAGAGAAAGGCATTGGGAGAAATTGGGGATTAACTGGGAGTCTTTGGGAGACAAATCAATGAGTAATTGAGGGTGTTCTTTGCGGAATCATAAATACAAAAGGAATCAAACTCTATGATTGTTAAGTCAAGTGGTTAATTTGTTTCAATTGTAATTTTGTTGTAACCAAATCATATTATGGTGATATATAAAAGCAAATCCATTTTTAGGTGGGTTTTCATATGAAATCGGGTTTTTATGGAATTGAACATGTTTTGTAAATTGATAGTTCAATTGATGTGATAGGGTTTCTCAATGTTAGTGGAATTTGAATATTAGTATAAATCCGGTTGTAGATGTGAATTAATTTGTATTATGAGATAAATTTTGGGTTTACGAATCTGATGAAACCATATGGACCCGTTTTTGGAATTGATGTTTTTCCTAAGAATCGATAAATCGTGAAAGAATAGGTACGGTGAGTATGAGAGAGATATATACTACGTACGACAATATGATAGTTAGGTTGTGTGTGTACAACTGTATTGCTAATAGGTGGAGTGAATGCCCATACTGTACTTGCATGAGATATGATTGACTAGCTCGATGAGACATTCCGAACCAGGGTCGATGAGACATTCCGAATCATGTTCGATGAGACATTCCGAACTATGCTCGATGAGACGTTTCGATCCAGGTTGGAGGGGACATTCCAAACCAAGTTGGTTGAGACATTCCGAATAATGTTCGATAGGATATTCCGAACTAATAGCCCTTAATGTGTTATACGGGGACATTTTAGTGAAGCAAGCACTGATAGTATATATATTGTGTGTGAAATATATATGTACCGTATGAATAAGCTATTGTTGTGAGATATTAGACTATAAATTTAATTAACCCTACTTATGTAAAATAATAGGTATTAGATCGTGGATATCTAATAAGGTGAATTAAGTAGAGAGATTTAATTAACAAACTAAAGATAGATATGGAATATCTAAAGTAAATTAAGTGGCGAGACTTAATTATGAAGTTTGAGAGATAGCAATTGAGAATTGACGTATAAATTAAGTAATCAGACTTAAATATAAATATGAAAAGATAACATATGCCACATGATACAATGATAATTAGTTAGCATAGGAGAGATGTTAATAAAATGATGTATTGTATGGGCAGTATGGGAAACTTAGATGTGTAAATAAGTTTAGTTTATTACTATAGTCTAGTTAGCATGGGTAGTACAACTAGGTGGGCTAAGTATAGAACGCCAGGTGCGCACTCTGGATGAGGGATGAACAGTATCTCAAATTAGTGCGACACTAATCTAAGTATGAAGAGCATTCACGCATTTAAAATTTTTGCATTTTAATTCACTTGCTAAATATTTTCAAAATGTTTTGGGTTCTAACCGTTGCTATAAAAATATTTTCAAAACATTTTAGTTGACCAGCCACATGGACGCCAGACTAATCATCTATTCCAAGGATGCACGACTACTGCACATGTGGATGTTACCAGGAGTTTGGATTAAACTCTTCATTCCTTTGTTCCTAGATTAGGGATTTATTCTTTGTCACAGTGTATGTAGGGTATGTTGCCCAGTTACTATCAGATTTTGCTTTCAGATGATTTTATTTATTATTGGATATTAATTTGGATTATAATTTTAGCCGATGGTTTATTTAGTAAGTCTTTTTTTAATTATTCAATTTGTTTCAGTTCTATATGTTGTGATTAGTTTAGTTTATATTTTTGCATGTTATGTTTGTTTAATTAAAAAGATAAAATTTGATACCATATTTTGAATACTAGGTGGTTAATAATGTTTTAAAAAGTTTCAATAGTGATGCAAAGAATGAACTAGATGATATTCCTGTTTAATTTGATATAAGACTGATCACTCGGTATTTTATTAGGCGGGGTGTCACGAATGGTATCGGAGCATCAGGTTCTAGTGTCCTTAGGATCTGTGCGGCTTTTCACATTTCATCTTAGCATTATTTGATATAGAGACTTATGATAGGATTATTGTATTCCTCTACGTAAGTGACTTAAGTTCTACTATTATTAAGTATAGTTGACGTGATTCATATATGAGTTCGGTTGAGCATGGTACATAAAACAATATCGGGCGACCAACGAGGGCCATTAGAAGAACTGGAGCAGGTGAGGAGAGGCAGAAAACGTAGAATATTGAGGGAACGATGATCGTGATAGAGGTCACCATAATTTATGTTTGGGAAGTTGATGAATAGGATAATCACTTGGGGGAAGTAGTTTCCCTAAGAACTGTTGTAGAGAACGATGATACAACTTCGGACTCACCCAACATTGTAAACAAAGAGAGAGTCGGGGAGTATTATTTTGAGGATTTACCTAAAGGAGTCCTGGAAATAAAGCAAGTGTGATGGACCAATGGATGGAGGTAATTAAAAGGAAATTATGTGGGCTAGAGTGAAGCGACACCAAAATTAATTTTTTTGGGCAAATTTTAGCTCATAGGGGTAGCGTTGGGTGACAAGAGTCAGTCACCAGGTGTGAAGAAGAATATATGGAATCAATTTGGGTACAGTGTGACCATAAGATTATCCATTCGCTATTCAGACAAGGATGTAGTGAAATTTTAGATTTTATTAAGTGGGTAAGATAGTGATCGATCGTGAGAAAGACAATAATTTGTTTAGCGAACTTCGTAATCAATGAAGGGGATACGGAGAATGATAAATGAACTTGCAAGTGGATAATGGAGCCATGGGAGAATACATAATAATGGATGGGAAATCCGAATAGAATGACTAGTGTCGAGGTCATCAATATCTTTTGTTTGCAATATTACATCAACGCTTGTAAGATAAAGGAGCCCATAGGGTTAGAGAAATTAACCTAAGAGCGAGATTAGATTTAATCGGGCTAGTGAAGCACGACGGAAGGGTATACTCAATAAGGGACCCATTTAATTATTTTAAATTAATTAAATTCCTTCCAAGTGACGGTGGATTTAGTCAGGGCCATAAAGGCCAATGACGAGTTCCTAATGACCAACCGAGCCTAAAAGGATAATGGGAGGGGTAGTCATGAGGGTCAAGGCTACTAGGTCCGAGAGAAGGACATGCTAACATGACCAGTGGGGCCATAGATAGGCGTGGGGATAATAAGGTGTCCTATGTGTGGAGATTAGGACAACCTGTATTGAAATTTACCAAGACAAGAAAAGGAAAACAGTCTGGTAGGGAAACAGACATGAATTGTTCTAGTGGGGCACAACAACAACAAACGCAAGACTTCCAGCAGGAGGATAGGACTAAGAATTTTAAGTTTGAAAGTTACTTACCCGAGAGTGGTTAGTTCAGGTAGGAGCAACAAGGTCCTCAATAACAACATAATGACATTCATTCCTCAGGGCCGTTGGGGCTAAAAGAATAGCGGGGTAGGCCAGTAGGGCCAGTGCTAGAAGCAGGAGAGATCTCTGGAATTGTTATGGTTGTGGATAGAGGGACCACATGAAGAAGGATTTCCCTAAAGTGCCAAAGGAGGAAAATACATGATGAGATCCTAGATATGCGACCATTTCAATAGATTGTGAGTCAGTTCCAGCATGAGAATTATGCTGAGGAACAGTTGACTAGGTATGCTAAATGGCAATTGGTGATAGAGTTTTGCATTATTTGTATGAGTACATGATATATTATAAGTGACATGAATGAGTCACAACATTTGATAATTATCACTAAAATTCGTGAGTGATTCGTATTTAGTGGGTGCGTTGGTAGTAGAGGATTTATGATGTATATGTATGATTAGTTACCTTAGGGTAGCGAAAACTTTGGTGTCGCCTATGAGAGAACGGGTGTACACTAAGGATTGATGAATTAGGTATTATTTTACTTCTTTGGAGAGTTATGAGAATTAAGAAGACTACTTGCTGAAGTCTTGACTGGTTAGCGATTGTTTAGGCTATAGTGGTAGCTATAGTAAGATTTTTTGTTCGCTATTCCAGCATAAGATTTATTTTTCTAGGTGTTGCCTGAAAGAGGGTTTAACCTATGTACTTCTTTATATATGTTATTATGTGTTGCATAATAGACTGATATGAATATGTCATTATATTGTTATGTTTGATCCCGTGTGTAGGGACGGTTACTAATGAGAGTCAGGGGTGGGTAGGCTTATTTTCGATCGTGGTGATATAGCTCGGGATTCATTTCGTGCAAGGAAACTAATGATAATAAGGGCGCGGTATTGATGTTATATTTTGTAGCATAAGAGTGGGTGTGTATTCTTTATGTCAACATACTAGTATTTGGGGCTGCATGCTATGAACTGAGGGCCTAACGGATCCCAACGACCGACAATGTTAGGTAGTAGTGTATCGGGGGGGGGGGGGGGGGTTCTTGTTTGGATTTCACTTTGAGAGATGTACCACACATGAAACTTAGTTTATCATTGGGAGTGGGGAGATGTTTAGTCATTAGTACATAGATTAGGTACCATTGGTTATTTTACATGTATGTGGTTATGACTGCGAGTTGGAAGTTATATTACGATTTCAAGCTAGAAGAATTCGGGTATTATTTGTGTGGTTGAGTATGGATACAAGGTGTATGGGCGCCCTGATTAACAAATTTGATTTTGAAAATTATTCACGATTAGAAGTGGGAGAGATAGGTATAGAGATCTTAGAGGGATGATATTAGAGAGATACTCGATGCTTGGAGTACTAGTCTTAACTAAATTTCGAGGACGAAATTCCGTTGTAAGGGGGGAGTATGTAATACCCCGTAATTTTGAGGACTGAGAATTTAATTATTTTTGGAGAAATAAAACTTATTAAAATTGGAGAATTTTAAATTTATAATTCGTAGAGTTTATTTAAATTGGATGAATTATTCAAATCTGACGAATTTAGATTGAATTATTCGAATTATTTTTACGTCGCATTTTTGAGGTCGAAAATTAGAGAATGTTATAAAGTGTTTCGGATGACAATTATGAGTGCACGGTTGACTCTAGATAGGTCAAGATAGTCGAAAAAGACTACTCGGGGGTAGTAATTAGGTCTCGGGGAATTTTTAGGCATAACCGGGCCCACACAAGGGTCATCGGGTCATTTGGGCTTGGTCCATAAGCCTAAAAACGGGATTAGAATTTATAAACCTAATTGTAAGTGACTATAATGGAAGTTAACCTAACTCTAAACCTAGAAATTAAGAGCAAGTCAGAGGGAGAAATTGGGGATCAACTAGGAGTCTTTGGGAGATGAATTAAGGAGCCATTGAGGGTGTTCCTTATGGAA
This sequence comes from Sambucus nigra, assembly GCA_949130495.1. Classification (NCBI taxonomy): domain Eukaryota; kingdom Viridiplantae; phylum Streptophyta; class Magnoliopsida; order Dipsacales; family Adoxaceae; genus Sambucus; species Sambucus nigra. The sequence goes on from OX422211.1 coordinate 449,056,400, forward strand.
TAATCATCAAAACAAAAGGAATCAAACTCTATGATTGTTAAGGCAAGTGGTTAATTTGCTTTAGTTGTAATTTTGCGATAACCAAATCATATTATGATGATGTGCAAAATTCAATCCGTTTTTGGGTGGGTTTTCGTATGAAATCGGGTTTTTATGGAATTGAACATGTTTTGTAAATTGATAGTTCAATTGATGTGATAGGGTTTCTTAGTGTTAGGGGAATTTGAATATTAGCAAAAATCCAGTTGTAGATGTGAATTAATTTGGATTGTGAGATAGATTTTGGGTTTACAAATTTGATGAAACTGTAGGGCCCATTTTCGGAATTGATGTTTTTCCTAGGAATTGATAATGTTAAATCGGTTAGAAGATTATTATAACTTGTTTTAGAGGAGAAAATATAATGGAAGTGATTAACTAAGGTTGGAAGCTGAGGGATTAAAACCTTGAATCTTTGTTAATGGAGGAAATAAAATTCAAAAAGACAACGACCTATTCGATTGATCGATCGACGCCAGAGGTCAATCGATCGACGGTCCAGGAATTTTGACAGTTCGGCCAGCTTGTTGACATATGGAAGAATTAATTTAAAAATTGTTTCTAGATTATTTATTTGAGGAAAAATAACTAGGGAGACTTATTCCTAGGAATTTACGGAGAGATAATTGGGATTAGGAGGGTGGAAAATATGTGTGACAAAGGTGAATGATTTTTTAGTTAAATTTTTTACGGTATTATTTACGGGCCAAGTGAATGCGTCTGGGTATCGTGGTTGGGTGACACTACTTTAATGTACCCGTAGGTTAGAGCTAGATTAACTACTGAAATAAATGAAGGGGTAATTAGGTCCCTTAGAATTGGTCAAATGCTCAAATAAATATGATTATGCAATAAATCGCAAAAGAATAAGTACGATGAGATAAGAGAGATATATACTACATACGACAATATGATAGTTAGGTTGTGTGTGTACCTACTGTATTGATAATAGGTGGAGTGAATACCTATATTTTACTTGAATGAGATATTATTGACTAGATCGATGAGACATTATGAACCAGGTTCGATGAGACATTCTGAACCATGTTCGATGAGAAATTTCGAACTATGCTCGATGAGACATTTCGAACCATGTTCGATGAGACATTTCGAACCATGTTCTATGGGATATTCCGAACTAATAGCCTTTAATGTGTGATACAGGGACATTTCAGTGAAGCATGCATTTATAGTGTGTGTGTGTGTGTGTGTGTATATATATTATGTGTGTGTGTGAAATATATATGTAACGTATGAGTAAGCTACTTATGTGAGCCAATAGACTATAAAGTTAATTAACCCTACTTGTGTGAAATGGTAGGTTTTAGATCGTGGATATTTAAAAAGGTGAATAAAGTAGAGAAACTTAATTAACTAACTAAAGATAGATCGGGAATATCTAAAGTAAATTAAGTGGCGAGACTTAATTATGAAGGTTGAGAGATAACAATTGAGAATTGTTGTATAGATTAAGTAGTCAGACTTAAATATTAATATGAAAAGATAACATATGCCAAATGTTACAATGAGAATTAGTTAACATATGAGAGAGGTTAATAAAATTATGTATTGTATGGGCGGTACGGGAAACTTAGACGTGTAGATAAGTTTAGTTTATTGCTATAGTCTAGTTAGCTTGGGTAGTACAACTAGGTGGGATAAGTATAGAACGTTAGGTGTGCACTCTAGATGAGGGGTGAATAGTATCTCAAGTGAGTATGAAACTAACCTAAATATGAAGAGCATTCATGCATTTTAAATTTCTGTATTTTAATTCACTTGTTCCAAAATATTTTAGGTTCTAACCCTTGCTATAAAAATATTTTCAAAACTTTTTAGGTGTCCAGCCACAAGAACGCCAAACTTGTTATCTATTCTAGGGTCACACAGATGCTGCACATGTGGATGTTAGCAGGAGTTTTGATTAAAAGCTTCATTACTTTGTTATTAGATTAGGGATTTATTAGCAGTCACAGTTCATGTCGGGCATGTTGCCCAGTTACTTTCAGATTTAGTTTTTGGATCATTTTATTTATTATTGGATATGTATTTGTATTGAAATTTTAGCCAATGGTTTATTCAACAAGTCTTTTTTAATTATTGAATATGTTTCAGTTCCAGATGATGTGATTGGTTTAGTTTATATTTTTGCATGTTGTGTTTGTTTAATTAAAAAGATAAAATTTGACACCAACTTTTTGAATACTAGGTGGTTAGTAATGTTTTAAAAAGTTTCGACACTGATGCTAAGAATGAACCAGGTGAAATTCCTATTTATTGTGATATAAGACAGATCACTCGGTATTTTATTAGTCGGGGTATCACAAAAAATATGTATTTTTTTATCACGATCAATGACCATGCCAAGGCTGGCTGGCTCAAAGGTGACAATTTAGCCTTTTTGGTGTAGTGTCCATTTAACCCACCCGTTGGGCTATTCTAAACTAGATCTAAACCAAACGTTGTGTTATTTCATTAACTTCTAAAGGGATTCTCGAATCACTCACGAGGATTTATCTAAAGTGGGACTACTCATTAATCTAAATATTATAATAAAAGAGATATTTTAATTATGAGGTTCCTAAGTCCTCACTCCTACCCGACTCTTGACTCCATGCCTGGGATGTCTCATAAATAAAATCAAAAGACGGAACCCCCGATACACTAGTGTGTAGATAGGGTAGTCATTAAGACATTATCATTAGTTAATGAATTACTAGTGTAAATTAAATTAAGGATTAAGCAAATTAAAGAACCAACTTCCATTTACAAATGCATCCATCCAACATAAACTAACAAAAACCACAAACCAATAAAAAAACCATGTTTATCTCGTACTCTTTTGTATCCAACTAGACAATTATTCCATTTCCCGAAGGAAAAGAAAATTAATCAAGGGATTAAGTCAATTTCATATGTAATTAGGTTCAATTCTCAATTTTCAAAAGCCCAAATCAATTAATGGGGATTATAATTATAAACACAGTGTTCTTCATTATTCATGTATTTACACAAGGAATTAAACTCTATTAATTAAATAACATGTTTTGAATTACATTAATTAGTCATTTACTCTCAAAGTAACTACTCCTAAAGTTAATTTACAATTAAATTTGGCAAATGCATTTCAATACTACTTAAACCCCAATTAAGCCTTAATTACTCAAAATACATTCAAATTAATTTGAGTCTATCATTTAATCTCAAACCCTAATACACAAGTCTAGTAGTTCAGGTATAGTTTCACATTTGCTAAATCAAATTGGGCTAAATACCAATCTACAACATATTTCATAGTTTAATTTCATTAAAATAGGGTCGCAACATAATAAGTCCCTAAATCTTAAATTTACTAAACCACTTCAATCCTAAAATTAGGATTTGGGTCAAATTAAAAGATGTATATATAATAGGAAAGGAGTAGTCTAGTAAATTTCCTTGAAAAATGGATCAAAAATTTGTTTAAAGTGAGAGAAGAAGCCCTTGAAAATCAGATTGAATCCTTTTGAAAACTTGTATGACAAGCATAGATTCTTCCCTTGAATCTTGTCTTGAAATATAACATATTAATCCGGGGTTTAGATTTTGTATCTCAGATGAAATTTGGGTGAGGGATTAGAGATAATGGGATTTTTATGGGAGAAATACTGAATGTAAGGGTTGTGTAGAGAGAAAAAAGAGGTTTTGCATGTATAAAGGGAAACAGAAGGGCTAAAGCTCATTTTGAAAGAAGACAACTGCTATAGCGCCTTCCTGCCTCTCTAGAGCGACCACTAAAAAAATGTGCATCGCCATTCTCATATTTATTCTCCCTTTTCTTATTTACCTCGTGTCCTAAACATAACCTTAAACTTCTCACACATGAAATGTACCAATGACCAATTGGTATTTTTTTCGAATTCTCCATATGTCCAAACCATTATATAACTTATTATAATTATCATTTAAGCCCCAAAATTTAAAATAATTAAACTTAAACCCACCAAACTTTAATAACTTGTCAATTAAAGTCTATAATTCCATTTTCATTCATTTCAACTTTAGATTGATTTAAATTATATGATTAATTTTTTATTTATATGTAATTAATTAAATTTCTTGTAATCAATTAATTATTAATTTTCTTTAAAATTACGGGGTATTACATGATTATTGATTCAAAATATTAACGTTACGGGGTATTACATGGGTATTGGTTCAAAATATTACCTTGGTTAAACAAAGTTATCATTATACATATTTTTACTTTTAATTGATGATTGGACTAGAGGATTGCCCATGCCTGAAGGCATGATGTAAATTTTTTAAGTGTGTAATCGTAAAACGACAAAAATTTTCAAAGTACATAATTGAAAAAAGGTAAAAATATCGTTCCCCCACAAAACAAAGAGTAATTTTTTTAAAAACAATTGGCCATAACCTCCTTTGTTTATAGGACTATCCGCCCTGCTTGACAAATAACAAAGTCCAACAACAATCTTTCAAATAGTCTAAAATTCATCAAATTTGGACAAAATTCCCTTTATTTATAGGACAACCCACCACCCTCTTTAAGAAATAAAAAATAGCACGACATTGAAAAATAAAAAAAAAACTATTATTTCATTCTCTAAAAGAGAAAATCAAACATTGAAAAAATGTTATACCAACAACTGACTATAATACATAAACAAATAATTAAATTTGGATCTACATAACTAATTCCGCAATCATCTCATTGAATCATTCAACCGTCAATATCATTACATGTGACAAAGTACCTACACATTGTATTGAATCATCAGTATAATTACTGAGTGATAATAAAAAATAAAAAAATGGTTAATATAAAACATCCAAATTAAAAAACTTAAATTATACATTATCGAGAACCACACCTAGTCTTAGACAAATTAATAATATATCTAGAACATGAATATCAAACGTAGATACTTGTAGAGGGGGCTTGAAGGTAATACTGAGATTAGAGATAATCCCCCCATTAACAACAGTGTTCGGGATTAAGGCAGCCAGGTAGCTCAGCGTGGCAGCTCAGTATTTGGGATTAAGGTAGCGAGGTAACTCAGTGTTTGGGATTAAGGCAGCTCAGCTCAGCTCAGCAGCTTAGCGTGGTAGCTCATACTTTAGCTTATTGTGTTACTTTCACATTGTATCTTTGTTTATATTGACCGTGGGCTATAACGATTGTAATCATGTAACGAGTAAAATAATTTTTAGTGTGAGGTCAAATGATACTCGCGAGAGACCATGCTTGGCAGGGCCTTGGAGAGATTTCATGCTCTATCGAACTACCTGGCCGTGGGAACTTTAGAGGGACTTGGTTTGGAGGATTGAGAAGTGAGGCATCGTTGGGGCTTGTCCTGACCATCTTAGATAAACTTGGTAAAACACCAAAAGACCCTAACCGTGGAACCCCGGGCAGAGCAACCTTGAGTTCCATTGAGCGTTGAGTTATAGACCGAACAACCCTCTACTTAATGTCACATCTACTGTAGTTGATGTCACTAGCCAGCTAGACAATGTCAAATCTGCACTTGAGTAAAGCACCGTGGTATTTGGGGCTGTCAGATAGTTGGTGAGCCACCTCTGTGACGACATCCATCTGACACACAGTGATTAGGCAAAAGGCATGTATTGGATTTTAATGTTTATGACATGGAGCTAACTAGTGCATCAGGCATTTAATGTTTGTGACATAAAGTATGGGGAATGTCTTTCACATGTATTAATGACTAAGTTGCCTCGAGAGTGGTGTGGGGGGCTATTTAAGGACCTCAACCATATCTGGGGAGATATGTTCTTTTTGAGAGTTTAGAAGTCATTACTAGAGAGAATATACATCAGAGAGAGATTTATTACAAACCAGAGAGTTTACTCACCCTCCATTGTCATTTATTACGAAGATTTAATACTCGACAGAGATTCTTGAGGGTGGTTAGGGTGTTTTCCTGCCTGCCAAGGTGTATCTAGGGTGCTCATTTTCTCTCTCCCTATAAGTAAAGTTGCTTCTAAGTTCATTATTACCTTCTGAGTTATACACGAGAGATTTGTGAGTTCAGACTGAGTCTATCTTCACTAAGTTCTGTTTGCGTGTCTTGTAGTTAGGTGATGGCATGATTAGTTAACTTATCATTACTATACTCAAAAGTGTTTACGCCTCCATCTAATCTAAACTACCCTCTTACATTTGGCGACTCCGCTGGGGAGGCATTCTTCTAAGCAAGGAGTATGGTGCAGGATAACGTTAATCGAAGACTTAACTTTGATGACATTCAACACAATGAAGAACAAGTGGTGAAAGAGCTGGAGGCTTCAAGGGACGGAGCCCCTCGACTAGAGGTACCTCCAGTTCAAATGGAGACAGGTGTCCCAGGGGTGAAACAAGCTTTCATGAGCGTTGGGTTAAGATCAACCCAAGTGTCACTTATCATGAATAAATTATACAAGTTTTTGCAAGCTCTCGTAGTTTCAACGGCATTGGGAGGATTTGAAGCCAACTCTTTCGTGACACCAGGGGCAGCACCAACAGCCCCACCAAGTGCAGTTCTAACAGGAACGGTCCCAACAACTATACCCTCTGTTGTAAATATACTAGTGGGAACTCTAGGAGTATCAACTTCTCCAACCGCGATGATTCCTCTAGCTTCAACAAGCACTCTGCATATGGTCCCTCTGGTCATTCCTTCAACGGCATCAGTTATGGAGGAGATGAGGAAAGAGATGCTGAAATTCATGCAAGCTTCCTCGTAATTTGCAGGCGAGGTAGCTTCGATCTATGATGACTTTTGTATGCATTACCCCCAGGAATACAATGATGAGCCCTACCCAAAAGATTATATTCCTCATATCTTTGAAAAATATACATGAAAGGGTGGGAACCCGAAAGAGCACATTAAACGCTTCGTTGAACACTTGGGGGCACATTGTAATAATAAGAAACTCAGGTTGAGTGAATTTTATAAATTATTAACCGATAAATCATATACCTGGTATTCTCACCTAGCCCCCAAGAGTGTTTCCACGTGGGAGGAGATGTATGTTTTGTTCATCCAGAAGTTCTTTTTGGCGTAAGAGGAGTTCACCTTGACCCAACTGGGGAGAGAGAAGCAACGACTCGGGGAAGATGTAGTGTCTTACGTTCGAAGGTTCATGGAAAGGTCCCTCAATGTGAGGGAGGATGTTAAAGAGTCCAAGCTACGAAAGATTTGTGCAAAGGGACTGCTTCCTGAGTAGATCTGCCATCTTATTATCAAGACGTGCGGGGGGACATTTGCGGCGTTCCTAAAAGCAGTAAGGAATATCTCATTGGTTGTATGACCAAATCAAGTGGTGTTGCCCATGATGTTCAGGAAGTCGATAGAACCTGTGGGAAGGAGGTCTCAGCCCCCACGAGTAGGATATACCGAAGGAGCAGATGAGGGGGAAGTAGCGAAGAGGGAAAATAAGAGGAAGTTTAGAAAAGACATGGAAGACCCTCCATCGTTGCCTTGTATAGTAGAAGATGATGTCAGCTATTACAACACAATGATTCGAGGAGAAATAGTGTAAGAACCAAAGGGCATCCCCGTTGGGGAACCAGACGCTACAACTAGGGTGGATCCCAAATATTACAAGATTTATCGAAAGATCCAACATCCAACGTGGAGTTGTTTCATGCTAAGAAGAATCATCGATAAGTATTTAAAGGCGGGAACATTGCAAATCCCTCTGTAGAACGTTAACAATAACCCACTCCCAGTGCATGGGGACAATCTGGTGGTGGCCAATGATGAGGAGGCAGATAGAGAAGAAAGGGAGCTAACGATGAAGCAAGAGGATTTTAAAGAAGCTTTGGAAGATTGTACTAGGGTAATGAGTAACGTAGTGTTAGATTATGATGAAGCAAGTGCTAAAGATGTGGAGGATGTATATACCGTTGAATGTGAGGAAACAGACCAAGCCATAAAATAATATGCAGTTTTAAACCCCCTAAAGTTTACCTGGTTCTTTGACCAGGTAGGGATACCATGGTAGAGTAGATTGGAGATAACCCAGGTGATCCTTGATATTATGAGGAAGAACGCAATCCCTTCGCTGAGATGGAAGGGACCCATTGCCAGGTTAGGGAAGAATTTTTTATCAAAAATAACTTTCAGTGACACAGATAGGCCCGTGAGATTCACTCATATTAGGCCATTGTATGTGATTTCCAGCATCAACGGAGTTAGATTTATAAGGGCTATCATGGATGGGAGATCCTCCATCAATATCATGCCGATCAACTATTTCCATGCATCTAATATTCTGGATGAGATATTGGTCCTCATGCCTTTGGTGATTTCAGGCTATGACAACCAGTCTTCCAAGTCCATTGAGTATGTGAACATTGGGATTGTGATGGGAAATCTGAGTTCCCATATCAAATTAGACGTGATAGAGAGTGTGACTTCCTACCATCTACTGATAAGAAGGGTGTAGATACACAACTAAGGGCTAGTTCCTTCAACGTATCACTAATGCACCAAGGAGAATATCAAGGGGACGGAGGTGACCATTAGAGCTACGAAGAGGCCCTTTGCTATCAAAGAAGCTCACCTAGTAGATGAAGCCTTTTACACAGAACTATAGGAGGACATAAGAGTTCTAACAAGAATAATGGAGGGAGTCTGGGTTCCCTCGATTAGAGAAAGGATGGGTCCCTTCAATGAGCAGAATAATGAAGTTACAAGTAGAAAAGGAGTGCTGATAAAAGAAGACCATCAGGTGGTCCCTCGGACCCAAAACATCTCGAAGCAGCTCAAAGATAGGATGAGACCTAGAGTGGATCCAATGGAGTATAAGGTCCAACGACAAAGTGTACGGAGTTAATTTTCAGGAGGAAGAGTTGCAAAGGCTTCTAGAGAGAAGAAGAAGAAGGCAGTGGCGACTACCAATAGATAGTGCAAAAAGGTGATTACTGAAGAAGGAAAGGTGTTTTATCTGCTATAATGGTGTAAATGGGTGGCTGAAGAAACTGATAATGAGGCTGACCCGATATATGAGTGCTTTCTGGTGGATCAATGGGGGTAATATATGGTGATAGAAAACTTCAATATACATGAATTTGTGGAAGATGTCATCGAAGAACCAGACTATATGGTAGATCAACTAAAACCACAAGCACAGGAGCTGGCACGATTGAACCTGGAAAAAGAAGGAGAGGATCCAAGGCCTATTTTTATCTCGAAGGATCTCAATAAGGAGAAACGAAAGGCATTGGTTAAGTTAATTCAAGAGTTTATAGACATTTTTGCGTGGAAGTACACAGAGATGGAAGTGCTGAATGAGGAAGTCAGCTGCCACAAGTTGAACATGATGCCTTCAGCCATCCCGGTGAAGCAAACAATGAGAACGTACAAGCCTGAGCTGGACTTAAAGATTAAAGAAGAGGTCCAATGATTTTTGATGGAAGGGTTCATCAAACTGATGCAGCATCCACTCTCGCTATCTAGCATTGTCCCGATGGGAAAGAAAGACAAAAATCAAATAAGGATCTGTGTGGATTTCAGAGATTTGAATAGGGCCTTCCCTAAGGATGAGTTCCCTCTACCCTCCATCGATAGCTTGATAGATTCAATGGAAGGTCATGAGATATATAGCTTCATGGATGGATATGTAGGGTACAACATGATCAAGATGGACCTCAGGAATGCAAAGAAAGTCGCATTTAGAACCCCATTGGGCAACTTCATGTACAAAGTAATGCCGTTTGGACTAAAAAATGCTGGGGCTACTTACCAAATAATAATGATGGCCATTTTCCATGAATTCTTTCACAAATTTATGGAATTCTATGTGGATGATTTGGTCATCAAATCTAGGAAGGAGGAGTCCCATCTGAGTGATTTGAGGAAAGTGTTTACCCGATGAAGGAAGTATAAGTTGAAAATGAACCCACTGAAATGCGTCTTCAGAGTAACAAGTGGAAAGTTTATAGGTTTTTTGGTTGATCGACAAGGGGTGCAGATGGACGGGGATAAATAGTAAGCGATCTTGAAGATGCCAAGTCCAAGAACGTCGAAGGAGCTGAAGTCATTAGTAGGAAAAGTTTCTTACATTAGGAGCTATTTGCTTGGATCGGTCGAGATAACACACCCGTTGATGTAGATTTTATGACAGGATGCAAAATTAAAGTGGGAGGAGGTTCATTAGGAGTCTCTCACTGGGTTGAAGAAGCTGCTCATTTCACCACAGACCATGGTTCCCTCAAAAGCAGGAATACCATTGCAGCTATACCTCACATCCACCATGAGGTCCGTTGGAGCTCTGTTGGCTCAAGAGATTGACGGGCAAGAACGGCCAGTCTACTATCTCAGTAGAATCATAACATAGGCCAGAGGTCAGGTATAGTAGCTTAGAGAGGCGCTGTTTAGCCTTAGTCTTTGTAGCACAAAAACTTAGACATTACATGCTATCTTTTACAATTCATATTGTAACCAGATGTGATCCTATTAAGTATTTGTTGGCAAGAGATACATTGATTGGTAGGGAAGCTAGGTGGTTCCTCATCCTATCAGAATATGACTTGAAGTGCGTGGTTCCTCACGCGATCAAGAGCCAGGCATATGCTAACCTGTTGGCAATCTTCTCCTCTGGGAAATTTGAGCTACCTAAAGAAAGCATTACAAGAGATGACTTGCAGGCCAATTAATTAGATGCAAGTGATGAAGAATGGAAGATGAAGTTTGATGGATCTTTGGTAGAAAAGAAAGGAGGATCAGGGGTTATTCTTTCAAAAGGAATGGAGGAGATTTATCTTTCCTACAAGTTAGATTTCCCTTGTTCCAATAATAAAGAAAATTATGAAGCATTAGTACTGGGGTTTCTAGAGGCCCTTTGAATGGGAATTCGTCAACTTTGCATTAAGGGTGATTCGATCTTGGTAATTCAACAAGTGAATGGAGAATATGTGTTGAAAAACCTGAGCCTGGCACCATACAAAATGATCATTCAAAGGCTTCTCAGCCAGTTCCATCGGACCAAAATTAAGAGACATCCCCGAATGATGAACCTCCATCTAGATGCCTATGCCACCATTACTCAAAAGATGGTCATGAGAGATAATACAACTACAGTTGTCATCCAACAAAGAATAGCTCCCTTGGTGGTACAGTCAATTCTGTCGATAGAGGACTATTCTAACTGCAGGGAGAGATTATAAAATAACTAGAATCAGGGGAAGGAGCGATGGAGATAAGGGAATTAGCCTAATACTTTACAAATCAGGGAAAACTTTATTTCAGAAATGTGGGTGGATGGTTGTCAAGATGCATCAGCCCAGAAGAAGCAGAGTGGAGGTTTAAGAAAACACATAAAGAGTACTGCAAAATAGTTGAGATACCTCTTTACAGGAGAATTCAAAGGGAGGGATATTTCTGGCCTAGAATGAAGCAGGATGCGACAAAGGTCCAACGAAAGTGAGATAAGTGCCAATTATTCTTCGAGGCGACTGAATATCATTTCGTTGAAGCTCAACCTGACTGGAGGCAGCCCTATATTGACTTCATTAAAGATGGAATTGTCCCAACATAGAAAATTAATGCGATGGGACTAAAGCGAAGGGACCCGAGGTTCTACGTTCAGGAAGGGCAACTTTACTAAAAGGGTTACTTAAATATGACATTGCGTTGCATCACGAAGGAAGAAGAAACATACGTCCTCAAATAAGTGCATGGTTCAGCTCACATAGGAGGGGCCAAGTTGTATGAGCAGTTGATGACATTGCGGTATTATTAACCAACGATGGAGAAGGACTCTACTGAGTTCGTTCGAAAATGCAAGGCTTGCCAACTTCATGAAAATATGATCCATGCCCCATCAGTGGAACTACATTCTCTGGAAACACCTTATCCTTTTCACACTTGGGCGTTTAACCTTGTATAGGCAATACATCCTTCTTTGAGGGAGAAGATATGGATACTAGTAGCAAATGAGTGCTTTATAAAGTGGGCTGAAGTTACACCACTAAGAAGAGAAACGGTCGGGGTGGTGAGCAACTTCATCAGAGAATATATAATTTACCATTTTGGGATTCCAAAGGTTATTCTCTCGGATAACAAAACCCCCTTCATCAATTTATAAGTAACAATGCTCACAGAAGTACTCTATTATTCATCATACTTCAACGGTGGTATACCCAAAGGGAAACGGTCAAACCAAAGAGACTAACAAAACCTTGGTCAATATTTTGGCTAAAATGATGGAGTATTTCCCAGGATCATGGGATGATAAGATATCAGATGTATTTTGGGTCTATCGAACAACCAAAAGAAAGCCCCAGGGTATACTCTGTTCTCCCTAATTTATGGGATTGAGGATATCCTTCCGGTAAAGTTGGAAGTTCCCTCTACTCGATATGCCTTACGAAGTAACATGCTCCCTCAGAATAGATATGTGCAGTTCGAGGCGTTGGATGAACAAAAAGATAATATGATGCAACACTTTCAAATGTATACGAAGTAGCTCTCCAGGGCATATACTAACTTAGTGAAACCAAGTAAGTTCATGGAGGGAGACCTCATTTTGAAGGCAGCAGTGAAGCACATCAGGGGGCATCCTCTACCTAAGTTTGCAGCTAATTGGGAGGGAACTTTCATTGTAAAAGAAGATCATGATTAAAGTTATTGCTTAATTTCTAAGATGGAAGTAGACAAGCCATTCAAGATTAATAATAAATGGTTGAAAGTATTTCATGTGTAAGCAATTAAGTTTAGACCATCGTTGTATCTAACTGTTGTTATGAATATACAAGTTATTTTTATGCCTAATATTACAACTCGAGTGGAGATGGAAGAATTGTAGAACTCCATAATATACGCAAACAGTGACAACACAAAGAAAATGGCATGAGAAAACATATATCTTTTTCATTCATTCAAAAACTTTGGGGAATTATAAAATTAGGAGCTACTGCCCAAGAATTATATGAGAAGAAAAAGGAAAATGTATACAAAAGTTCATTGGCCTTAGAGGAACCATAGGTCTAGAGTAGAGAACAAATCTTCGGGCAGTCCCGAGGAAACTGTAAGAAAAGACTGTTGGGTGTTAATAAAAACCTCCAATCTCGTTTACGCCTTGATAAGAAGTTTCTCTAGTTTCATTTTTTCCAGATGCAGATCCTTTTCGAAGTCCTCCACCTCCTTGTTGGAAACTTCAAACAGAGGAGCTATCTCAGACAACTTAGATTCCTCAACCCGTTGATCCTCCTGATGTTTCTACAGCAGTTCCCTCTGAATATCCAGTCATTGGCTCTTCAAAGTTTTTAAGTACGTAATCAGAAGTGAAAACGGAATCCATCTTGACCCAACTCCCTCAGATAGCCCAAAAATTGGTTGAGAAGAAGTCTGGTAACGTTCACAATAGGATTACTGACTATATTAGCAATAACGATAGCCATGCCCTGAAGCCTATATCTTATCACGAAGATGTTGGAATCCAGGAAATTAAGAATAAAAGTCTCAGGAGGGTGTATTACAAGCTACTCAATCACCAAACGATGGCTGGTAGGAATTTGAGGAGAACGCCGAAGGACCATGAGGCAAAAGTCGTGAGGAGCTAAGTCGGGTAGCGGAAGCTCACAACCAGATTCGCTGTCAGCAGCAACACCTATCGTAGAACCTTGGTCATCATGTCTAGAATCTTCTGAACTAGCGGGTTCCCGATGGGGCGAGGCAATGGGTAAAAGAACTGGTGGAGATTTCTCTCCCGCCGAAAATATTCGCGTGCAACCTGAGAACAGGTAGAAGAAATAATGAGTTAAGTGAAAAAATCTTAACAAGTGTTTTCATTGTTAAGTCACCATTATAGGTGGAGTTTGTGAAAAATCTTAACAAGTGTTTTCATTGTTAAGTCACCGTTATAGGTGGAGTTTGTGAAAAATCTTAATAAGTGTTTTCATTGTTAAGTCATCATTATAGGTGGAGTTTGCGAAAAATCTTAGCAAGTGTTTTGTTGTTAAGTCGCCATTGTAGGTGGAGTTTGCGAAAAATCTTAACAAGTGTTTTATTGTTAAGTCACCATTGCAGGTGGAGTTTGCAAAAAATCTTAACACATGTTTTTGTTGTTAAGTCACCATCATAGGTGGAGTTTGCAAAAAATCTTGACAAGTGTTTTCGTTCTTAATTCACCGTTATAGGTGGAGTTTGCGAAAAAATCTTAATAAATGTTTTCATTGTTAAGTCACCATTATAGGTGAAGCTTGAAAGTTTGAAAAATAATACTCTTCTAGATTGTACATTGTCAAGAATAAAAGACAAGCAACGAAAAACGAAGAGAAACTAGCGAAGTACCTCAGCAGTGGATGGAGAAAGAGCGTAAGTCACCAAGGAGGCCATAACAGTGGTAACTGTTGGGGGAAGGCTTACCTCCTTAGAAGCTTCAACGACACCCCAAACTAAAGAAGCCTCAACGTCCGGTAAAGCTCCTTTACCAATAAAAGGTACCAAGGCCAACACAGGAGCCTCAATTGAGGATGACGTTTGACCTCCAAGTAATGCCCCAATTTGGTGGATGCAGAGGAACCACCACGCTGGGCAAAAATTTCAACAGTGGCCTTGGGAATAGGCAACCCACCAAGAGAGGAGGGTGGGGCAAGATCTGGAGAAAACTGTAAAATATGAAGCTAAGTGTTAGAAATGGGGAATAAGAATAGAAGAAGTGAGAAATACCTCTAAGTGTTAGTTACCTCAGTTATGGCACCAAAGAGGGAAACTGTAGCTAGGGGTCTCGTCAACACAGGGGAAGAATAATTTTAGCTAACAAAGACTCTATTTCAACCTAAGCCATCCCAACGTATTAAAGTTCAGCATGTTAAATAGAAAAATGGATGGAGGAGAAAAAAGATGTGAAACTTAACAAGTAATTGATAATATGTTACCTCAGGAGAACTTTCTACAGCAGGAACGATGGGTAGAAGAACCTCGGGCTGAGATGATAATTCAGAACGGGCTGGGGGAGTTGTCTATGGTTAAGAAGAGATGACCACAGAATCAACAAAATCACCCCCATAGCAGAATTCTTTGCACGTTGTGAGGCCGAACATCGGGAGTAAGTAAGCCCGGTAATGGGGGAATGGGGAGGAGTTACATCGGTCTGAGAGGAACCAAATTGTCCCCTCACGAAAGGACTCACGGGGGGGATGGGTCTTTCTTCTTCAACCTCCTGCACCAAAGTTGTTAAGAATTAAACAGATGCAACTTGCCTTAGAAAAATGGGAGTAAGAACAACAACACACATACATACCTCGGATCCAGAGGAATAATGGGAGGATATAACCACTATAGAAGGAGGAGAGGGAGTAAAAATAAAGGGAGCTGAGGGAAGATGCACATCTGGAGTTCATTTCCTCTGGGACTTAGTACCTAGAGTCTTCTTCCTTGTACCCGCAGTACCAGCACTTCGAGGAACCTTTGAACTCTTCTTTCTCTTTGACCCTGGTTCTGTTAGATCAACTAAGATAGTGGGGAAGGAAGTAAAAGGAGGAACAACGGGAGCACGTCATTGAAACTCAACATTTATTTGTGCCACCTCAGCCTGAACTTGCCTTCTAAATTCCTCACTCGCTTCTGCAGACATAGAAGGAGGAACGAAGGTGATGGGAAATGCCTCCAAAGGAGTTTGGGGTTGATCTTGAGACTTAGACTTGGAGGAAGTCCCACTCTTGGACTTTCTTATCTTTTTGGTTGGTGGTTGAGAAGGTCCTTCACCAGAGGATACCTCAGTTGAAACCCCTTCACCAGAAATACCTCCTAAATGAGTAAGCTGTTTGGGTGTTGGGGCCTTTTTGGGATTTTGGGTAGCAAAAGGAATCATGGAGCAATGTGGAGGAAGCTCAGTAGGAGGTTCCTTGGGAGTTTTTCTTAGAGGGAAATCAATCCCAAGAACGAAATTACCATTTAGCCCCAACTCCAGAGAAAAAAATGAAAGAACTGGGGGATACACAGGATCCCCCTGGATGAACTCAGAAATTTAGGCCAGTCGTCTCGGCCAGTACTTTATTATAAATAGGGGGTCACATCTCCTTTCCATGTGATGCTCAAAATGGTGACTCACCCATCCATGGTAGAACTTACCCCCCCCCCCCATGTAGAAGTAGATGAGAACAAGGAACATGCCTTACTAAAAGAGACTTTGGGGTGAGATAGTTGGAAAACTGAGTGAGGAGCCCCCTGATCGAAACCGAATTAACGGCTGCATCAGTTGGGATCATAATGCTCACTGGTGTATCCCCACTTGGTGTAGGAAGGCAGGTAACCCGATGAAAATATAAGGACCATATCTAGCAAAGGGTCTTCAATGATGAGGTCCAAAGTAGTTTCTTGGATCACCCTTGATCCATGTTTGAAAAAACACCAAATATAGAGAAAAACCTCCTCTCTATAAGGCCTCATCACAAAACTCCTAGGTTGATCAATAATAGAGATTAACTCCTTTAGACTTTGTTTCTTATGATAAACGAAGGATTGTGGAGGCAGAATTGCTTCCCCCGAAGGAGGATGATTGGTTTTGGCTGCTACGATGGGGAAACGAACATAAAGGAAGATTGTCAAAAGGACACAGTTAGCAAAGTTGGCCAAGTTATAATGACCAAGAGATCGTTCCATGTCTAGAGGAGGCTTGATAACCCATGCCAAACAGAGGGATATGTTGATGAGGTCCCTTCGAGGTTGGTCGTTAGGTTTCCCTATTAAAAGGAAACAATAAAGAATGACAAGGATGTAGGTAGCAAGTTCTAGCGATGTACCTTAACCAGGGAAGCCTCAGATGAACTACCTTCAGAAGGATCCTTGAATAAATAGTTGATGAGAGGAGTGAAAGTGGATTTGTTTGAATATCGATGCACCTTCGGCATATACGGTCTAACTCCAAATGATCAGCAGCCTCTTAGAAATCCAGGGTCTCATCAGAATAGGGCTCATGGACTGTTGCCTCAAGGCCCAGAAGCTCACACACGTCTTCTAACATTATTATAAACTCACCCCACGCAGAAATGAAGGTGTGAGTAGTAACATTCCAACGAGACACCAGGACAGGAAGGGCAACATTATTCTTAGATAGAGTAAACTCACTAAACCACTTAGCCCTATGAAGCCCAATTTTGGTGAGGGTATTAGCGTGGGAACTCTGCATGTGGGAGTTCCAGGCAGTAAAGTGAGAAGGAGAGCCTCCAGCCCATTCGAAGTCAATATGGGACCATGAGAAGTTCCCTCACTCAAGACGAAACCGAAGAGTCCCCTCTGGGGAGAGAAAGCCCCAGTCAGCAGCACTCTCGTCATCATTGCATCATACTTTGTATTGAAAATGTAAGTTTTTCAACCCCTTGCCAAATATAGGGGACCGACGGTAGAAATGCAGCTGATACTTACGCGTGGCAGTCAAAGAGGTGGCAACAGAGGTGGTGGCAATAGGGGTGGAAGGTGGAGCATTGGTGGCAGACGTAGTAGGATTGCTTGAGGAGGCCATTGAAGATGACAATAAAGATTAAATAAAAGCTTAGAAAAGGCACCATAGAAGTAACAATGGAATGGCTAGAAAGTTAGGATGATTACAGAGGAAAGGAATGAGGAGAAAATTTTAGTAATAATGGAGTTTTGGTAGAGTTTCTCTCTCTAAAGTAGAATGGAGTTTGAAGAAGACGAAAAAAGGAGAAGTGTTTTGAAAAATAGATGTTTGAAATGTTTAACCCATCTTTTGAGTTTCCCACCACCACACGTGTAAATCCACTTATAATCATTTCAAATAGACACGTGGCACTTCGGAGAGTGTCTTGACAGTTGAAAAGATGGCATTACGTCATTAATGAAGCGACACAT
Source organism: Sambucus nigra (assembly GCA_949130495.1). NCBI lineage: Eukaryota > Viridiplantae > Streptophyta > Magnoliopsida > Dipsacales > Adoxaceae > Sambucus > Sambucus nigra. Next base: position 449,074,267 of record OX422211.1, read on the forward strand.
GGGGATGAAAAGGGTTTTTTCCAAGATAAGTTTTGGGGTTTGGCGCCAAAATTTTTCTTTTGTCACACATATCCAATAACTCCAAATGAATAAGCTTCCGCAACTATTCAAAAAAGCTACGATGTCCCCTCGCCACAAGTCCAAACGTTATTTAAATTGTGACTCAACTACATCGGGGAGATTTTTTACTTTTTCGAACCTGGCAAAACTTTACAATGGAGAATTCCATAAGTCTCAACGAAAGGGGCAGTCCTAACGAAAAACTCGTTGCTTACAACTATACTCCACCACAGTACAAACCGGAGAATTTCACTTCCCCAAAGTCAAAATGAGTATTTGAGAAAGTTAGTAGGTCTATCAGGAGAATTTCAAATAGTCAAGCCAAAATGGTTGAAACTTAGTAACAGGAAAAAGTTACGACGTCCCTTTGCCAAAGAGCCTATAAGCCACAACGCTTCGACTCTGGTACACCGGGGAGAATTTTACTTTTTCCTGGAGGCGTTAACCGAAGTTGGTTGTAATGAAGGAAAAGACGTCCGATTTTTTTCACAGAGAAGGTTCATCGGATTGAGAAGTTTTCGTGCAAACATTTCTTGTTTCCATAGCACATCTCTTCACAAAGGGGAAAATGTAGAGGGGGATTGAAGGTAATCCTGAGGTTAGAGATAATCCACCCATTAACAAAAGTGTTTAGGATTAAGGCAGCGTGGCAACTTAGTGTTTGGGATTAAGGCAGCGAGGTATCTTAGCGTGGCAACTCAGTGTTTGGGATTAAGGCAACGAGGCAGCTCAGCGAGGCAGCTTAGCGTGGCAACTTATACTTTAGCTTTTTATGGTACTTAAACACATTGTATCTTTGTTTATATTTAGTGGGCTATAACGATTATAATGATGTAACAAGTATAATGATTTTTAGTGTGAGGACGAATGATACTCGCAAGAGACCATGATTGGTAGGGCCTGGGAGAGCTTTCATGATCTATCGAACGACCTCGTCGTGGAAACTTTAGAGGGACTTGGTTTGGAGGATTCAGAAGTGAGGCAATATTGGGGATTGTCCTGACCATCTTAGATACACTTGGTAAAACACAAAAATACCCTGACCATGGAACCCTGGGCAGAAAAGCCTTGAGTTTTATAGGGAATTGAGTTATAGACCAAACAACCATCTACTTAATGTCACATCTACTGTAGGTGATGTCACTAGCCAGCTAGACAATGTCAAATATGCACTTGAGTAAACCACCATGGTATTTGGGACTTTTAGACAGTTGGTGATCCACCTCTATGACTACAGCCACCTGACACACGGTGATTAGGCAAACGGAATGTCTTGGCATTTAATGTTTATGACGTGGAGCTAACTAGTGCATCAGACTTTTAATGTTTGTGACATAAAGTATGAGAAACGTCTTTCATATGTATTAATGACTGAATTACCTCAGGAGTGGTGTGGGGGGCTATTTAAGTACCCCAACCGCCTATGGGGAGAGATGTTCTTTTTGAGAGTTCAGAAGTCATTACTAGAGAGAATATACATCAGAGAGAGATTTATTACGAACCAGAGAGTTTACTCACCCTCCATTGTCATTTATTATGAAGATTTAATACTTGATAGATATTCTTGAGTGTGGTTAGGGTGTTTGGCTTCCTTCCAAGGTGTATTTAGGGTGCTAATTTTCTCTCTCCCTCTAAGCAAAGTTTCTTATGAGTTATACACGAGGGATTTGTGAGTACAAACTGAGTCCATCTTAACTAAGTTGTGTTTGCGTGTCTTGTAGTTAAGTGATGGCGTGACTAGTTAACTTATCATTACTATACTCAAAAGGGGTTACGCATCCATCTAATATAAACTGCCCTCTTACAATATTTATGGTCAGGGTGGCCTAATATTTTGGTCCATCACTATCCTGAAAAATATTGCTAAACATCGTAATTAAATAAACATGCTTTACAAACCCAATATAAAGAATTGATATTTGATTTTAGTGTTAATGTGTCAATATACTACTAAAGGAAATTGATTTTAGTGTTAATGTGCAGGAAGGGGAGCTGCAAAATTCGATTTCAAACTTGGAAGCAAAAATATCAGTTGTCGCAAAGAGGAACAATCGAGATGATAGCCTCCATAGCCTTCACCTGATTCCCCAAAAGAGGATCGACATTTATAACCAGTTGTGCTAGGCGTGTAGCCGCCAAGTTGTCATCTATGATGGGCATCACCGGCTTTGAAGATCGTCTCAAAGGACCCTCTTTCCTCTTCTTCTGCTTCTATTGAATGGGAGTAGTCGAGGTCCCTATAACAATATTTTTCATTTTTCTTTGCCCATTGGCAGAGTTGGGTCCCACTATAATTATCTTATGCCAAGTTTACGTGGCTTGGGAAGCTTTTCCTTGTAAGTGGGCAAGAATGTTTTCGGTCAACGGAGCTACCATTTCCCAAAGCTGAAAATGGAATGGCGGTTGGACGATCTACAAAAGCATACAAATAACATCAATACATACCTATGTTTGAATGAGAATAAGTAAATATGAATACAAAATATATACACCGCGATAATATCTTTCCAAATCTAATGAAGCAGTCCTAAACAGTTACATAGTCAACCCTAAAATCAGTCCCAAATATTTATGCAGTCCCAATTACATATTTTTAAACAATCCCAATTAGAGTTCCAAACAGGTTGAATTCGAATTGATAGCCCACCTACTATCGTTTTAAATGGTAATGTTTGGGTAGAGGAAACCGTGCTCCCATGTCTTTGGGTAGAAGTAACCACGCGTGCAGTCACAGTATGATCCCAACCACTTTATCAAACAGAATTCAACTGACTTTAAATAAATCCTCTATATAAGATACAAATACATGGGTGCAATCTGCCAATCCCACCTACTATTGGATCAATCACTAAAACCTTGAATATTTCCTCTTGTGAGAAGGTGGTTTCGAGGTCCTCCGCATAAATCATTTCCACCTCCTTTTCTAGAGCCTGCAAATACCATTCAATCTTTTTAATACTTAGAGTTTTCTAAATGATTTAAAATAATTATGTAACCGAAGCAAAAATAAGGATAATAGTTACAATTACACGTTTGCGCATATATAATTTTTTGGTTGGTCTCATTTTACAAATTAAGTCAATGTAGTCCTTAATGTTAATAGAAAGAAAAAGTTAGCATGAAAAAAAATACTTTGCACACTAAACTATGTTAATCTACTAAGGCACAAATAAACACAATGTTACGCATAATTGGATATAAATGTTTTTTTAAACTTATTTAAACTCAGTTAATGAAATTTCTAAAAAAGATGAGATGTGGAAACCATTGGCACTAAAGATAATAGTTCACTATAGCTTTTTAATAGAAAATGACCAACCAATTACACACAATCAATACAAATATTATAATGGGAAACAACTAAAAATATCAAAAAAGGAAATCTCCCATTAATGAAAATTTTAGGCTTAAAACAATCACTAAATTAAATTGTCTTCATATTAGATGTGGTTGTTAAATAAATTGTAGTCAGGTGCTAACATCATTGATTTGACGTTAGGCTTGGTTTGAAAATATAAATTTCTTTTCAAAATAATCTTAAAAAGTGTTAAACAAAATAGAGAACGGTGTAGGAAGATGTACCAAAAATATAATACCTTGAAGACAATCACGATTCTCGGCCTCTTTAAAAACAACATCGAGAAGAAAATCAATAAGCTCAGTGCCCTCGGTGAAATATCCATTGGTCAAATTATTTCCAGCACCAGACTGACAAAAAAATGAAGTTATCGATCCTAAATATCTGGCAGTAAGGGCCTGATCGGATGTTGTCCATGGTACAAGGTAGGAGGTCTATGATGACGGAACATGGGACAAACCTACTACAACTGGTTTCGTTGAAATAAACATTGATGCAATCCACTATGATATACATATTGTATATGAAATCTGTACAGAAATGTCATATACTGAAATTGAAACCCCAAACTGAAGTATGTCATACCTATATATGCTGCATATATATTCATACAGTATGCATATATGTTGCATATATGCATACAACTACTGCATATATGTAGTTGTATGCATATATGTTGCATATATGCATATATGCATACAACTACTGCATATATGCAACATATCTATTCATACGTGATGATTGATGCATAATGTACCTCTTAGTTTGATTGATGTAGATGATAGGGGCTTCTTCGAGCTGTATCTGCTGCCCCATTATAAGAATAAGAACCAGATCAAATTTATAGAAAGAACACTAATTTATAAAGGAATGACAATTGATTCCAAGTAAATAATATATTGATCCGTACTCACCAACTAATTATAGAAGAACTTTCGGGTAAACGATGTTTGTTATCGAATTTCCTTCGTCATTTGGAAGGAGGATCGAGATGCGGTTGGCGCTCATGCAACATGGCAAAGCGACGTACAACTGACCATGAATGAATACGGGGGTTCACAAGTTAACCCCAACATACTTAACAGATTGACCCTGTGATTTATTCATGGTCATGGCATAAGCTAACTTGATTGGAAATTGACGAGGAGTCATCTTTATGGGAATTTTCGTAGAGGATTGTGTTAAGGAGATTCTCGGAATGAATACAGTCGTATCAAATTTATCCCCCATTAGAATTTTGGCCTCAATAATGTTCTTCGCACACCTTGTGACTATTAAGTGAGTTCCATTGCAAAAACCATCTGTGGGCACAATATTTCGCAACAACATTATGGGACATCCAACTTTAAGTTCCAACTTAAAAAGTGGCAACCATGATGGTTTAAAAGCATTTAAAAACTTTGTGGGAAATTGGTTTGCTATGCCTTGGTTAGTAGCAACGGGGAAAAATTTATTCGCAGCTAAATACGTAACTGCATCACCTAGGAAAGTATTGAGTGCAATAGTATTAATGGAATTTACATCCTCATTTCGAGCAGAGAGAATTGTCCTTTCTTTAAGAAATTCAGATGTAACAGTGCCCTCCACGTTTAGTAACGGATATACAACCCCTATTAAGTCCTCAACATTCTTACAATGACGTAATGTTGATGGCATACTGACAGTTTTCTTAGGGTTTGTCCCAATCTGGTGGAGGTGAAATAATTAAATACATTCTTTAGTAAATAATTAAAGAATAATCTATATGTAGATGTGAAATTAATTGAGAACATAAATAATTGTAAAATTTTAGCATAGGTACCATTGAGCCGCATTTTCAACTCCAAGGAAAGAACATGAATATCTTTCTACAGAATTGACCGACGTAAAGATGCTTCAATTATTTGCTCTCTAACGGCTTTGGGTATTAAGGGAAAGATTTGTCCAAAGTCACCACCTAGAACAACTGTAATTACTCCCAAAGGCTTCTTATTATCTAATATATCTTGTAAAGTATGGTCAACAGACTCAATGCAGAATCGACGTTGCATTGGCACTTCATCCTAAATTATAAGCTTGGCTAATTTAAACAACTCCGCTTGAATCGATTGCTTTGTAAACCCACAATATGAATTTTTGAGAATGTCAAGGGGAATAGAAAACATAGAATGAGCTATAGGACCACCAACTAATAGTAATGAAGAAATACCCAAAGAAGCAATGGTAATCACCATGTGCTCTCGGCCTCGATAATAGGACGAAATTATATTGTATAAAAATGTCTTTCTTGTGCCAGCCCCGCCATTCAAAAAATGGTTGTTCCTTTAGGATCTAATACGAAAGTCGTAATTGCATTAAAAGCCCTTCGATGCCCCGAACTAAGACGTTCTATGTTAGAATGCACAATATAGATGTTGGTATCTCTCTGAAGTTGTCGATGTTCCCATATTAGTCTATTCTCTCCTGTAGTGCTCCAATTTTTTACAAGGAGGGGTATGGGTGGATAAGCAGATAAAGATTTTCCTATTTCCTGGAGCAAGTCATTCAAAAGATACAATGTGTCATCGTTGATTTCAGAACCTGTTGGATATGCAACTCCAAATGAGGTACGCATCTTGTGAGCAAGGTCATCACATACGCGCGATACGAACTTCTCCCATAATAAAGTAGGATCTAACAGAGAGCATCGGGTTAGAATAATGTTAAAAAGATGCCAAAGTTGATAACATGTCTGCATAACCGATGCCTCTTGCAAACATTGTACCCATTCATCATCATCTTCTAAAAGCCCCAATGCAACACATGCGGACTTAAAAGAATCGTGTAAGAAATTGTTTACCATCCGTAAGCACTCAAATTAACGCGAACCTTTTACAACGGTTAGACGTAAACACAAATAGAAACTTTCCTTGGAATTTGGGATCGCAAAGTACATTCTACCAATTACAAAAGGTGATGTAGGTGACCTTAGAGTCCAAGTCTTTATTACTTTGTGCCAAACAAAGTGTTGGGGAAACTCTTAATAAGTGAAAGTACGAAAAGATTCATTCGATGCACAATATTCAAAAAATGAAGTCAAAGAAGATCGTTGAGTCGAAGATTGACGCACTATTTTATCTATCGAATCATCTGGACTGAACACACCATGATGCATTCCAGGGAGGTGAAGTTCCAATCGGGTAAAAGATGGTTTTTCTGCATGCATTGGATTACCTAATATTCTCTAAGCTCCGTTGGGTGGGCCAATGTAACTAGCATCCAAGTACTGTTGGATTTCATCACCACCTCCCAAGACAATAGTAGTGCGATCATGTCCCTTATAAATATACTTATTAATGTACTTGACGCATCTCAGCCTTGCACAAACTTCAACATTGTGTGTGGCAATTGAACATACTGAAAAGATGAGTATTATACGGCACAACATCTCGATTATCAACATGTTTTCCATTTTTCATAGTAAAGACGCAACCATCATTTCTACAACGATAAATTAGATACCCATCATTATCCACAGTGGTCGATTGTGAGAAATCCCAAAGATATTTCTTTGTGCATTTACCATTTTCCATGCACGGAGCATGAGGAGACTGTAAGCCGCAAGGTCTATGGATCATACAACCCAAAATTGTTTTTAAAGGGCTTGATTTTCATCTCTATTAGGAAAATCTGAAGAAACAATATTATCAACTCATGCAGGTGTTTTATCTTGTCAGGACCATCAAGAAAAATTAAAGCGTGCATGTGAGGTAAACCTCGCTTTTGAAATTCAATCGTGAAGACGTGTGCCAATTTTTTTACCAAATATATGATTATTCTCAATCTTCTTCATTAAAGCCTTACTCTTAAGTTCAAACACATGTTCCACCAAGTCTGGACGAAGGAAGGCATTTTGAAAAGGGAGGAGTTCCTTTGTGATCTCTGGCCATTTAGGGTTTGTCGTCATCATGAGAAAAACATCCGTGTTATGATTGAAATGCGTAATTACCATAGAATCTTGATAAATTTCAAATATATTTCTCGCACTTTAGGTAAAAAAAAAGATGGCAAAATCATTCTTATGCCAATCTGACCCGATTGTAGCCTGCTAGACATACCATTAGTGAGATCGTTGTGTAACTCCGAATGAAGTTTTCCTTGATTTAGTCGGTGGTAAGTCAAACGGTTTTTCTTAGTGGAAGCCAAACCATCGACGATGAACTCATGGAATAATTTCCCCCCTCTGTGTATCATGGAGTACTCTGAGTGGTGTTGAAACATTCTATAACAAAAATAATTCATTTGAGTCAAACATGCTTCCTTTTCAGTACAACATTCCACGTCCCATAGTTTCATGTCAGGGTGCCAACCAAGTTCACCGTGAGCTAATAATAAGACGTAGTGCAATGGAAAATATGCTGGATGACACTCGTTAATCTGCATCAATTGACTACCCCCTTGAGACGAACTACTATATCACATATGTCGCTGACATTAGAGCGATCACTCGGCAAAATAATGGCAATCTCATCAGCGGATGGCAAATTATATATGCGATGGTCATTTGAAGAATTGTAGTGGAGATAAGCAGGTAAGTTATGATCCATCCTATTTGACCTTTCCAAAATTGAAAAAGCCTCGCGATATTTTGACGTGACAACATTATTCACCAATAAAGACCCTTGAACTGTACTTAGAACATCCCTCCTCAACTGTGGATTTCTATTATGGAAGATATCCAAAGCCACATCTGGATCGTATATGTAGAACTGAGCATAAGTTTCCTAATATTCCATCCAGCATCTGGTATTAAGGATCCGGTGCGATGACGAAGCTCTCCATCAATCGTGAAACTCAATGGACCCCATTCCCCAATTACCCGATCATCCATTTGGATACCTAAACTATAAAGGCATTGGCAACATTATAATCTCTGGTATAAGTATGAAAGGACTTGTAACGGTCATCATTACCATAAAATAAAAGCTTAATTTCAGTAGGTGGTTCAATGAGTGGGGGTAGACGAATTTGGCCCTACAAACAACATTTCCTAAATAATGGTCACATCATTGAAGAATCTGACAATCTTTCGCCATCCAGTGTAATGCATCCCGGTGAGGGAATCTTACGTTCATAGGTCCTAAATCATGGCTTTCCGAGGCAACATACGGACGACTTAGTCCATTGGTACTAGCTCCATTTTGGAAAGATGGTCTCCTTGACCTGAATTTGAGAAAAATAGTTGTGTTAAATATTTTATTAAATAAGATATATGAATACAACCAAACACTAAAATATAGACGTGAGAAATCATTAGATGTACCTTATGATTGAAAGGAGCATAGATATCCTAATTAAAGGTGGTATAGTATTTTCCTCCGATGAAGTATCTTGTAGCGGAACCCCGGGGGATGAAGTTACATCAGAATTAACATTTGTATCCCGATTAGATAAATCTTGATGGACTACTCTATGATTGAATGGTAGAAATGAAATCCACATTTTCATGTCAGGGCTCGATATTACGGATAAATTGAGTAGGTTCTACCGAAGGTGGAATGTCCATCATGATATTGCATAATGGGGTTTGGTTACGATGTGGGGAAAATTGCGATGTAGGTGTAGTTAACAAAGTAGAAGGTTGATCCTCAATACTTTCACACTGTAATACCATATGTTGGTGTCATTCCTGTCCACATCGGCATCTTTGACCCTAGATGCGATTAGGTAATTCTTGACATGTTAAATAGATGCAAAGATTTAAGACTCATAATTACGGGATCTTAAAAATTATAAACTAAAATTCATTGCAAAAGAAAGAAATCAAACCAAGTTAGGGGGTGGTTTTCTTTTCCTTTACGCTTTTCGTTAATCAAAAGTTGATCCGCGTATTTTCTCTTCTGAAAAAATAAAATAAAAATTCTATATTAGTCAAGTTAAATGGGAAAGAGACAAAGGATTAGATGTATAAATACCCTGATTAAAGTTTGTTTAAATACCTCTCTAAGAATGATGTCTACTTTCGAAACATCCCGAATTACAACACCCTTATTTGATAAGGGAGTTTGGTTATGTCGAGGGAAACATAGCGGTGTAGGGTTGATTAACGACGGAGAAGTCATAGAAGATGGTTTATCTATAGTGGGAGTTGTTTGATGGGGAAACAACGTTTGTTGGGATCTTTCTCGTTCACGTCGGCATCTCTAACCCGAGATGCGTGCAAAAGTAGGCATCATTCCCTGATAGGTTCAAAACATAGGAAATATAATCAAAAGAAAATAAGAATGAATAATGCATACAAAAGATAATCGAAGGAAAATAAGAATCAATAACATAAATGAGTGAAAGAATAATCAAACCGGGTGGGGGGAATGATGTTCTTTATATTTCCCCTTTTCGTTAACCATACATTTCTCTTCATGTTCTCGGGTGATAAATAATAGTGAAGTCATAAAAGATGGTTTATCTATAGTGGGAGGTTTTTGATGGGGAAACAACATTTGTTGGGATCTTTCTTGTTTGTATTGGCGTCTCTGACCCGAGATGCGTGCAGAAGTAGGTGTCGTTCCCTGATAGATGCAAAACATAGGAAATATAATCAAAAGAAAATAAGAGTAAATAATGCATACAAAAGATAATCGAAGGAAAATAAGAATCAATAATGCATACAAAACATAATTGAAGGAAAATAAGAATCAACAACATAAATGAGTGAAAGAAGAACATGGTATCTATTAATAAAATAGTTACGTAAGAGGGAGAAAATTACAAATTATTGGTTAGGAGTTACCTCTATACTAATGATGGCCACTTCATAAGCCTCACGAATCATGATACCCATGTTTATTCTAGGAAGATGTTCAATCTGTTTAGAAAAAGTACCACAAATTGAATAAATTAGAATCCAGAATACGAAACAAACAACATTATACAGTTCTTGAAACATACTTTCTTCGAACTGGTTATATCATCCATGACCAATATAAGTTACTTGTCTCAGCGGTAATAAGATTCCAGTCCTGCATAATTAGAAGAACCATATTTATTATGTACATATTTCAAAAAAGAAATTCAGAACTAAACCTAAGACACATACATATATTAAACATAAATGCAACAAATATTCGAAAAAAAAGATTGGGAGAGAACGAAATGCCCTAAAATCCAAACCAAACCAAAAAATTTAAAATAAATGCCATAATTATTATGTACACAAGTAAATCGGACCCACCAAAAATGGGGGAAAATCCCTAATTTGAAATTGGATTTGAAACCCTTTTTGAAACCTTTATGTACAATTTTCAAAAAATGAAATTTAGAACTAAACCTAAGCCACATATGTATATTAAACATAAATGCAACAAATATTAGAAAAAAAAAATATTGGGAGAGAACGAAATGCCCTAAAATTCAAACCAAGTCAAACAAATTCAAAAGAAATGACATAATTGTTGTGTACACAAATAAATCGGATACACCAAAAAATGGGGGAGAAGCCCTAATTTGAAACTGGATTTGAAACCCGATTTGAAACCCGAATCTAATATGGAACAAATCAAACCTAATATCGAACAAATCAAATCTAAACCTAAGACACATATATATATTAAACACTAATGCAACAAATAATCGAGAAAAAAGAGAACTGAATCGAAGGATGTACCTAAAATAATTGAAGATGTTGGAGCTGAGACTGGTAGCATCTGAGATAGAGAAGGGGAGGCAGCGGGGAGAGGATGGAGGGTTTGGGTAGGGAAGTTTTGCAGCCGTAGGGGATGAAAATGGGGGTAGGGGAGTTTGGATGAAAAAAGAAAACGCATGTTGGGGAGTTTTCCAGAAAATGAAAATGGGGGAGGGAGCTTCGAAGGCTTAGTTTTTTCTCAATTTGCCATGTCAGAATGTGTAAATGGTGACATGGCACAATTCGATACCCATAGATCGTCCCAAAAAATTCGCTCCCAACTGTTGATATTTTGAAACATTAAAACACAGTCCTCTCATATTATATAGATTTCATTTTAGGTTCAAGACCAGTAGAGACTTTTCACGTTAATTCAAGAAAATGGCTTTTTATCTTTGGTTGTGTATTTTATGGAAAGAGAAGGGCATATTGTGAGTTCCGATTTCAATGTGAGTTGTATCCTTGTGAGGTGATTGCTCTACTTAGTGAGAAGAATTAGTGTAGTTCCCATGTGCTGCTCGATCGAGATGTAGTTAAAGACAAACTACATAAAATATTAGTTTACATTTGTTTTACATTACCTAATCAAGCAAGCTAAGAAATATTTTTAAATTTTCCATTAATCTTATAAATACCCATGATAATTGTTTTGGGTAAATATTATAGGGAAAACAATGATCATTTATTTCAAAATTTCAAAAATCATACCCCTCCTTCTAGTACTGGGCTTCTCAAGTGTTATTTTCACGCGATTTGTTCTCCTCTCAGATATATCTGGGGGTGAACAAGATTCTTCATAGTAAAACACACGAGTTATTATTAAGATGTAAATAAAATCCCTTATTCGACTCTGACCATGTAAGAAAGATGGTGAAAAGTAAATTTGGTTGGATTGTTCACATCCTCATTCTCACATTTTTTGAATGATTTTTTTTTATTTCACTCATGGTTAGAAATATCCAGGTGAATCTCAAAGCCCAGGTATATTACTCAACTGTTAAAACTCCACCATTTTCCAGTCGAAGGGGTTAGAAAGTAGAAAACCAAAAACTCTATGCCCATGAGAGGGGTCAGAGCTTAAGAGCTCATAAAAATGTACCATGCATATATTCATGATCCTGTAAGAAATTATGATGAGTTGCGAAGGTACTCAATATATACAAGTAACGATGTACTGAATGGTAGGGGAGATGATGCTTCAATGGAGCATTCAGACAAGAACTTTATAGGGAGAGCACGAGAGGTCAATCGTAGATACCCAATAAAAAATAATTACCAATTAAAAATAATTTATATTTTCCTTTTACAAAAGGGTATGCAATTTTAAGACATCAATGTGACAAATTTTTATCGAATTTAGAATCTAAGTAAATTTTATCTTCTTATAGCGAAAAACTATTCTAAAAATGCAAAGACCTAAAATGATAACACAAAACTGGACATACACGGAAAAACAACCACTAGAAGAAATAACATCGAGTCGATGAGAATGACAGTTGTACTATTTTAGGGTATTATAAAAAATAAAAAGAAACTTGAAATCACATAGTGCACGACTTTCACAGTCATACTATTTCACAACATATATTCTCTAGAATGCATCAACAACTATGGCACACTACATAATCGTGCCATGTTTTGACCTATAATTAATTTATTTAAATCTTTGTTTTTACAAAAAAAATCCTTCGCAGTAGAAGTATTCTTTGTTACGAGGCAATGCAACCATGAAAAACTAGAATACTACATCCAAGATGTGTGACGATACCCTAGACATTGCAAGATGTATAAAAATATATGGTTATTTAAAGGCTCACAAAGTGTTGTTTCAAGCTTAAAAAAGGACCATAATCTAGAACAAAAGATTTTGGAATAAGATTTTTTTAAATATATTGAATATGAAATCCTTTCTTACTAGATTCCATAATGAATAAAAAACTCAAAGAATACAATGAACAAGTAAAAATATTATCTCTTACAAAATATTTTTCTCATTCTATTTTCTTCCTTCTCTTGTTTTTATTCTTGATTGGATTAGTGTTAAATACACAACATAAATATATAGAAGGGGTAGGGATAATATATGTCTCGTTATTGTGTGTTGTGATATACGTAAGTGTGGTGATATGCCCTAAGTGTAACCTCGGCCTAGAGACACCAACCTCGGCCGAGATGATGGCCGAGATGATGGCCGAGATATTGATCGACCCTAGATAAGCCATGGGCCCACGATATCATCCCTCGGCCAGACCAGTGTCGGCCCAGGCCGAAACTATCACCTACATTTCCAATGGACGCTATGCTCATCACATGCATCAACAGCACTCTTGTACACCTGGGTATGGCAACCTCGGCCGAGTTCAGGCCGAGGTGACAAGAAGCCTTAGTAATCGTCAGCATGGAATCAGTCCAACCTCGGCTGGGGCCGACCCCAGCATAATGTCTCGGCTGAGATCAGGCTGAGACTCCCTATGACACATCTCGAATTGAACAAACATCAAGTCCTTACACCTCGGCCTCTCCCAGGCCGAGGTCATCCACCAATATGGCGGCCGAGCATCTGTTGACATTTGGATAAGGACACATGGGCACAAATCAGTTGTAACAAGATTATTCTCCACACGTGGGGAGAATATTTCATCATCATTCCTTACATGTGACAGTGACAGATGGCACTCCCACATTGGTGAGGCAACCACGCATATGCTCATTACATGCATGGGGGGTACATTACACCCCCTTGGTATTATATATAGGGGTCACCCCCTACCTTGCAAAAAGATCCCAGTTATTCAACCCTAGCTAAAACTCTGTCTAAATCTACAGTAGAGAGAGAAAGAAAGAGAGATTGTATCCATGGCCATTAGTGCCTTCATTCAGTGATATTACTCACACACTCACAGTGGACGTAGGACAGATTGGCTGAACCACTTATATACCGGTGTCTTCTCCTCTTCTCCTTACCTCTTTCTCTTATCTCTTTACATAACTGCGTTGCCATTGTTGTTCTTATATTGAGCTTGGAAACACCTTATCTGGTGGTGTTGATTCCGGCATCATCATGTGGTCTCACCTGGATAAGACTCAACCCAACTTTATGACCCACCTTCCAGGTGCCAGTTAGGCTTAACTACATATGGTCCCACATCACAAAGGCCCATACCAACTAGTCTCGACCTCTGAGACCTAATAAAAAAAAACAATTACTATTATACACAAAGGCCAACTCTACACTCACAACTGGTTCCTTATATCGAATTTTCTATGTGTCGGCTTCAGACAAAACTGATAGGCTGAGACCTACCTGCAGTTCCTAGAGGAATTCCACAACATCGAAGTTATTCATCTGGAAGACTTGTTTCACAATCCTAGTGTGGCAGAGACCTACGAAGATGACTTCAGTAGCTCACATAGAACATATGACATGTGCATCAACAAGATAAGTGGACCAAACCGTTATAAAGTACCAACAACCAAAATGAAGGATTTTTTCATCATCATGACCTATGTTGGCATGGAAGTCCAAGGGTCTATTAAAAATGCGTAGAGATTGTATTACAAAAAAAAAATTATTACACACACGTAAAATCCTATAAAGCGGAATAAGGATTTACCTTCGAGATCTCTTTGATTTGATATCGTCTTAGCACAAACCATATGTGATGATAATTGATCAAGAATGTAGGTCCGATGCACCTCACGGTCTTTTACTGTATTCCTGATATGGACAGTCATGAGCAGAGAGTGGGCTCTTCCTTCATGACCACCTTATCTTCTCATTTTTCCTCTTTTCTACCTCTCTTTCTCATAGGTTCGAATTTGGGTCTTTTGAGTATCAAAGAATGACAGATAGCTTAATAAATAATGAGCCTTAGGTGCATATATATAGGTTACAATAGGGACCCTAAGGAGATATTTGGATGTGGCTGGGTCTGAGAAAACCTAATCCTTCTCGGATCCTAATCTCATTCTCTTAATTATAATTCATACCACTAAGTAATTATAATTGCACTCCACTCCTTAACTCAAAATTATATTTTGAGATCCTTATTATTAATAACTTATTTCTTCCCACGTTAAGGTTACAGATAGTCGCTAATAAAATATATTACTGATAATTTATTTGATTAACTTCTTTAAGTTATTGAGTGATCCAACTTAACTTATTTGCAGTTTCGGATTAACATAATCCACCTGCAGGGTTTGACACATAAAAAAATTATAACCACCTCAAGGGGGTATCACTAGCCTCTATACTGATGCCAGGGGACCACCCCAGGCGCCAATGAAGGACCAGCCTGCACCCCAGCGAAGAAGGGACATTGCTGACCCTAGGCGCTTACGCCTGGGGAGGCAGGGAAACCCTTGCCCAGAGGACAGGTATGATGCCCTGGAAGCTGAAGAAGCCCCAGAAGACTATTGGGAGCCGTATGAGGTGTCAAATAACACGATACGACCTCTTAGGCAGCGTCAAGGATGTGTCGGCCGAAGAAGAGAAGATGCCCAATAAAGAGGGTCGGCCTTTGATAGGTTGAGCAGAGGGTCGGCCTTCGTGAGGTTGGGCCCGGTGAATGGCCTAAGATAGAGGCTATCGAGGTCGAGGAGCGCAGCAGGCTCTCAGAGAGGGGATAGGCTGGGTCGGCCAGACCAAGGCCGACCCATTGAAAAAAGAGGCCGAGAACAGGAAGAGGTCAACAGCCAACACGTTGTGGCTGGGGAACCCTCTGTCCATCGCAGGGAGGTGGCAGGGGATAACCTCGGCCAAGTTGATGACAGAAGACCCTGGAATGATTCTATCCAACACCTAGAGGAGAAGATAGGAGACCTCATTAAAAGCAGGGACCCATTACAAAGGGGTTACTCAGAGGGCTCCCCATTTATGGCTAGGATAGTGGGGTTCCCAACCCCAGCCAAGTTCAAGCCTCCTACAGTGACTCCCAAGTATGACGGCAACACTAACCCTGTACACCATATCGAGATGTATCAGTCGGCAGCAGACATTTACTCGATACCCGATGATATGAAGTGTAGGGCCTTCTCAGGGACCTTGACAAGGGCAGCGCATAGTTGGTTCACCTCCCTTCTGAAGAACTCAATTGAGAACTTCAAAGGCCTAGCTGAGCGGTTCATCCACAACTTCTGCTTTGGGGTAAGACCTCAAAAGAAGACTACCCACCTACTGTATGTCAAACAGGACAAGGGTGAAAGCCTAAGAGACTACATAGCAAGATTCAACAAAGAGAAATTGGAGGTGGAAGATTATGAAGAGAGCATAGCCATGACCGCCCTTATAGGAGGCCTCCAGAAGGGGAAGCTACTGTGGAAACTGGCGGAAGACCCCCCTAGGTCCATGGCGGATCTGCTGGAAACTGCAGGGAAAGTGATGAATGCGGAAGAGGTAATGGCCGCCAAGTATAAGGAGGAGAACCGCGATAGCACAGGAAAGCCCCAAAGCAAGAAAGAGGGGAAGAAGAGGTCAGGTGATGACAAGTTTGTTCATTACACTCCTCTAACTGTGAGTTGTGAACACATCCTTAATGAGATTAAGACTGACCGGACTCTGAGGTGGCCGGAGAAACTGAAGGCCTTGCCACATAAGAGGAACAAAAACCTATGGTGCGAGTTCCATCAGGATCATGGCCATGTCATAGATAGATGCTTCGCTTTAAAGGATGAGATTGAGAAGATGCTAAACTCTAGAAAGCTGAGGAAGTATGTGGATGGTAAGGCTCCAAAGGGTGGAAGAGAAGACCCTAAGAAGAGAAGAAATGACAGATGCCGTGGCGATGTCCCGGCCAGAAGGGACGATGATTCAGAGGGAGATGATGAAGACGACCCGGATCTTCTGCCAAAGGATGATAACACCCCGGTGAAGAGGGTCGATATGATCTCCTTTGGTGTTAGCACCATATGTGGAGGATTTGCAGGAAGTGGCTCTGAGGTAGCCGATAGGAAGGCTCATGTAGCAGAGGCCAGGTCAGTGGCCAAGCCTGAGGTTGTGAATCTAACGTCTTCCGATACCGTGCAGAAGAGGAAGAAGGTAGACATGGACACCCTCGTAGTAGGGTTCTCCAGACTCGACTTCAAGGGTATCTTAGCCCCCCATAATGACCCTTTGGTCATAACAACAAGGGTGCATGGGTGCGAGGTAGGGAGGATCCTCATAGACGGGGGAAGCTCAACAGACGTGATGTTTTGGCCTTATTTCAAGAGCCTGGGTCTTAGAAGGGTAAGGCTGGTGCCCTACCATCACCCATTGATAGGCTTAAGTGGTGAAAAGGTGCACCCCTTGGGCATGTATGAAATGGATGTACGGATGGGGGATGAGTGGCTTAAGAGGCTGACCAAGAAGATAAACTTTTTTGTCATGGACGAAAATGTTTTCTCGGCCTACAACCTCATCGTAGGAAGGGTGGCCCTCAAAGAGTTTGAAGTCGTGCCATCAAGGGTCCATCAGATGCTAAAATTCCCGACTCCTTATGGAGTAGGGGAAGTGCAAGGGGACTAGACCACAACACGGTAGTGTTACTTCAACTCGGCCGAAGAGAGAGAGGCCCATAAGAGAGCAACCACCACTTACAGCATTGACACTCTTGACCCAAGAGACGAAACAAAATTGAAGAAGGGTGAGGCCGCGGAAGAGGTAGAATCCATCGTCCTCAATGAGGACGAGCCGAAAAAAACCATCCAGGTCAGTAAGGCCCTAGAGCCAGGGATTAAGGAAGAGCTGGTAAACTTCCTCAGAAGGAGACAGAGTGTCTTCGCATGGAGTCACGCAGACATGCCTGGTATCGACCCTGAGGTCATGAGCCACAAGCTCAACGTAGACAGAGATGCCAGGCCGATCAAGCAGAGACGAAGAGTGTACTCCAGGGAGAAGTATGATGTCATCCGGCAAGAGGTGAAAAAGTTGGAAGAGGCCAAGTTCATAAGAGAGGTTACCTATCCGGAGTGGCTTTCAAATGCAGTCATCGTGCCTAAGGCCAATGGGAAGTGGTGAATGTGTGTAGATTTCACTGACCTGAACAGGTCTTGCCCGAAAGACAGCTATCCCTTACCTAGGATAGACTAGATGGTGGATGCAACGGCAGGGCACGAGATCATGAGCTTCATGGACGCTTATTTAGGTTATAACCAAATCTTCATGGATGTTGAAGACTCTGAGAAGACAGCCTTCATTACTGACAAAGGGATGTACTACTACAAGGTGATGCCCTTCGGTCTGAAAAATGCGGGGGCAACGTATCAACGTCTTGTCAATAAGATGTTCGAAGAGCAAATAGGTAAGACCATGGAGGTGTATCTGGACGATATGCTAACGAAGAGATTGAAAGCCTTCACTCACGTAGCGGACCTTAAGAAGACCTTCGATGTCATGGACTCGTACAGAATGGAGCTCAACCCAGCGAAGTGTGTCTTCGGGGTAGGAGCCAGGAAGTTCCTGGGGTTCATCGTTAATCAGAGGGGGATTGAAGCAAACCCTGAGAAAATCAAGGCACTACTCGATATGAAGACTCCTAGGAGTATCAAGGATGTCCAGAGACTCAAGGGAAGAGTGGCTGCCCTTAACAGGTTTGTTTCTAGGGCAATAGACAAGTGTCTTCCATTCTTTAAAGTTCTAAGAAAGGCCTTCCAATGGGACGAAGAGTGTGAAAAATCCTTTGACCAACTCAAGTCCTACTTAGGGTCTCCCTTGTTGCTATCTCGGCCCATCACGGGGGAAAGGTTATATGTGTATCTAGCAGTCTCTGAATCAGCCATCAGCGCGGCCATCATACGGGAAGAGGAAGGAATCCAGAGGCCTGTGTACTTCAACAGTAAGACCCTTCAAGGGTTTACACAAAATTATCCCCGAATGGAGAAGTTGACTTATGCACTAATACATGCCTCAAGGAAAATAAAGCCTTACTTCCAAGCTCACTCTATGGTAGTCCTCACTAACTCCCCACTAAGGCAGGTTCTGCACAAGCCTGAGAAGTCCAGAAGATTAATGACATGGGCCATCGAACTGGGAGAGTATGATCTTTCCTACCAGCCTAGGACAGCCATCAAGGGGCAGGCACTCGCAGATTTTATCCCAGAGTTAACCTTGGAAGAGGCCGAGACAGAAAAAGGCTTAGATGACGATGAAGAGACGAACCGTAGTGTCTTCCGAGATTCGAAAGAGACTGCACCAAATGTCTTCTGAGGCTGAGAAGAGGTCGTCCCATGAAAAACTCGGAGCAGAGTAGAAGAGAACGAAGAGGATCGATACCTCTTCAAGAAGGGGGTTATGAGAGAAGGGGTCTTCTCATCAGATGCAGACGTATGGAGCCTCTTCGTTGATGGCTCTTCCTGTGACAGTGGAAGCGGCGCGGGGCTAATACTCTCGGCTCCAGATGGTGCCAACATTGAATACGCCTTGAGATTCAACTTCCAGGCCTCAAACAACGAGTCCGAGTACGAGGCCATGATAACAGGTCTCTTATTGGCAACAACTCTTCGAGTAAAGCGACTCCTACTCCATAGTGACTCAAGGTTGGTTGTCAATCAAGTGTTGGGGGTATACGAGGCCAAAGACGAAAGGATGGCCAAGTACTTAAAGAAGGCAAGAAGGTTGTTAGAGTATTTTGAAGAAGCAAAACTGAAGAGAGTGCCTCGACTGAGCAACAATCACGCTGATGCTTTGGCAAGGCTGGCCTCTGCAATGAAGACAGATTTGGGAAGGACCATTCCAATCGAGGTCTTAGGAAAAGCAAGCACCGAGGAGGACGAGGTATGTAGCCCTTGTCACAATGTGAACCTAGGAGACTCATGGATCAACCCGCTCGTCAGGTACCTAAGAGACAGAGAGCTACCTGAGTCCAAGATGGAAAGGAGAAAGTTGAGATACAGGTCTGCCAAGTTCTCAATAGTAGGAGACGTCTTGTACAAAAAGGGGTTTCTATTACCTCTCCTCAGATGTGTGCATCTCATGGAAGTACCCCAAGTCTTACAGGAGGTTCATGAGGGTTCTTGCTCTATCCACATAGGGGGAAGGCCCTTAGCCAAGAGGATCATCACTCAGGGATAATGGTGGCCTACCTTGTCTAAGGATGTTGTAGACTATGTGAAGAGGTGAGACAAATGTCAAAGGTTCGCCACTATCCCTCATCAACCCCATCAGCCTATGAGGTCAATTTCTTCTCCATGGCCATTTGCGGTGTGGGGAATTGACTTAGTAGGACCTTTGCCAAGAGCTGCCAACAACTATAGATTCTTGATAGTTGCCATTGACTACTTTTTAAAGTGGGTGGAGGCAGAACCGATGATAATAATTATAGAGCAGAAGACCTTCCAGTTCATTTGGAAGAACATCATATGCAGATATGGCCTCCCAAACACTCTCATCTCAGATAATGGGACCCAGTTCAAGAACTCCTCCTTAGAAAAGCATTGCCTAAGAGTGGGGATTAAGCAATTCTTCTCGTCTCCTGGTCGACCTCAGGCAAACGGACAGACCGAGGTCACAAACAGAACAATCTTGGACGGAATCAAGAAGAGGTTAGAAGATGCGAAGGGGAGATAGACAGAAGAGATCTACGCAATGTTATGGGCCTACAGAACCACGGCAAGGACACCAACAGGAGAAACCCCATTCATGCTGGCACATGGCTCAGAGGCCGTCATACCAACAGAAGTAGGACTATCAACTCATCGGATTCAGACCTACGACCCTGATAGCAATGGGGAAAAGAGGAGGCTAGACCTGGATCTTATCGAAGAAAGAAGGGAAGACGCAGAGGTCAGAAAAGCAGCCTACCAACAGAGGGCAGCGAAATTCTATAACCAGAGGGTGAAGTCAAGACCCATTGCAGTGGGAGACCTAGTGCTAAAGAAGACCCTACAGAAGACAAACAAGCTACACCCAAACTGGCATGGCCCCTACAAAGTAACGGAAGAGGTTGTGCCTGGCACTTACAGGCTAGAAAACCTAGAAGGAGAACCTTTCACTAACCCATGGAATGCTGACCATCTCAAGAGATATTACATATGATGTTGCATAGAATTTTATGTAAATGTACCATCTTATTGAGAAGAGGTTATTAATAAAGATCAGTTTCCATGACAGTTCTTGCTTAATTCTTAGATCAGAAATTTATTATGGGGATAACATCTTAGGTGATGACCTCAGACCCTCAAAACATCACTCGGTGGTGACAAGGTCTGAGATCAGACACCTTAGCAGATGACCTCAGACCCTTAACATCATTAATTTGGTGAATTTTATTATGGAGATAACATCTTAGGTGATGACCTCAGACCCTCATAACATCACTCGGTGGTGATGAGGTCTGAGCCCAGACACCTTAGAAGATGACCTCAGACCCTTAACATCATTAATTTGGTGAGATTAACTATGAGGATATCATCTTAGGTGATGACCACAGACCCTCATAACATCACTCGGTGGTGACGAGGTCTGAGCTCAGACACCTTAACAGATGACCTCAGACCCTTAACATCATTAATTTGGTGAAAATTAATTATGAGGATAACATCTTAGGTGATGACCTCAGACCCTCATAACATCACTCGGTGGTGACGAGGTCTGAGCCCAGACACCTTAGCAGATGACCTCAGACCCTTAACATCATTAATTTCGTGAAATTAATTATGGGGATAACATCTTAGGTGATGACCTCAGACCCTCATAACATCACTCGGTGGTGACGAGGTCTGAGCTCAGACACCTTAACAGATGACCTCAGACCCTTAACATCATTAATTTGGTGAAATTTATTATGGGGATAACATCTTAGGTGATAACCTCAGACCCTCATAACATCACTCGGTGGTGACGAGGTCTGAGCTCAGACACCTTAACAGATGACCTCAGACCATTAACATCATTAATTTGGTGAGATTTATTAAGGGGATAACATCTTAGGTGATGACCTCAGACCCTCATAACATCACTCGGTGGTGACGAGGTCTGAGCTCAGACCCTTAACATCATTAATTTGGTGAAAATTTATTATGGGGATAACACCTTAACATATGACCTCAGACCCTTAACATCATTAATTTGGTGAGACTAATTATGAGGATAACATCTTAGGTGATGACCTCAGACCCTCATAACATCACTCGGTGGTGGCGAGGTCTGAGCTCAGACCCTTAACATCATTAATTTGGTGAAAATTTATTATGGGGATAACACCTTTACAGATGACCTCAGACCCTTAACATCATTAATTTGGTAAAGATTGGTTATGAGAACAGCATTTTAGGTAATGACGTCAGAGCCTAATTACAATTCAGTGGTGAAGAGACCTGAGGCCAGAATTATTGACTGTGTATAAACAAGAACACTACAATAAAATAATAGAAGAGATTGACATTCAGTAAAGGGAAGAGATCATATAGCATTCAGAGGCATTGTTACAAATATTCCTTATAAAATACCGAGGTGTTACAAGTTACAAAATACAAATTTTTGTTACAAGTTAAAAAAGACTAAAGGTCTGAGGGGGGAACATTAACAGTCTCGACTGGGTTGACTTGATCAACGTTGGTCACCTCGGCCACGTCATCAGTATGGTCTGCCCCTCTGACCTCGGTTCCTCTAAGAGTTGCAGTTTTAGCAGGTGCATCAGCCTCATCCTCTACCTCTTGAAGAGCCTGTGCAAACTTAGGGTCAGCAAAGCCGAGACCTATAAAGTCAGAGGCCTTTAAATTACCGACCTCCTTCTCTCGGACTTCAGCCCATTTGGTAGTAGCCTTGACACCTCTTTCGAGGTATTCAAAACCAAAACCCATGAACTCGTCTGAGGCTTTGTAGTCAGAAATTATTTTGGCCGAGGCATCTTCAAGGGAAGCCTTCACAGCCGAGCTGACCTTCTGCTGCAGCACGCCATCTTTGGCCTTCAGGGCTTTGGCATGATCTTTGACGAGCAGAGAGATGTCTTTTTCCAACCCCTTAACCTTACTCTCAGAGGTCTGCAGCTCTGATTTCAGACGGTCGACCTCAGCATTCAGGGCACTCTCAACCTTCTCGGCCTCTTACCCCTTCTGGATAAGGGGTAATTTCCTCATAGCCCAGTTCGATAGTTGGTACATAGCAGTCACTCCCTACACATTTAATGAAGAGGTTAAGCGAGAGAAAAGTCAGATGTTGCACTTATAAAATTTTGACGAGAGATCAAGACGTACCTGGACGGCTTTTGAAGGCCGAACTCAACCAGTAGGGAGGTGTCCATAGCTCCGTAGAAGTGCTTGTCAGCCTCGGTCATTACAGAGCCAATTGCATCCATGGTCTGCCTGCTGTGGCCGACCACACTATCGGTTAACTTCAGCTGATCCAGACGAGCCATCAGGATGTTGGCCGAAGAGATTGGAATTACAGCATCTGAGGCCTTCTTTTGCCTCAAGGTCGGCCTCTGATCCTCAGAGGAATGGGCCTCTGGGGCCCTCTTCTTTGAGGCCTGAGATTTGGATGTAGAGGGAGCTGGGGGAGGAGCGTTCAGACCAGCCTTTTTGGCAAGCCTCGCCAAGCTTGGAGCAGCCATCTCCCACAGTTCGTCTGTAATGCCTGGTGGTCGCTCTGCAAAAGATTAAAAGATATGTGTTAGGGATAAGATATGAATGGCTTCAGAGGTTAAACTTGAAAAGAAAAATCCTTACCAAAGTCAACAAGGGGACTTCCACCCAGACTCGTCCCCGAGAGATACTGGGGGGTCAGCAAATGTTCGAACTTAACAAAAAGACCATGTGCCCCTTGGGCTTACAGGGCCTTCACCTTCTGGATATTCTGAAGACTTAGACCAGGGTTGGCCCTGGTAGACATGGAAACCTTACCCCATTTGAGGGGTATCCTCGGCTCAAGTGTGGATGAGGGAACACATGGGCCAAATTCCCATGGTCCAAAGGCGAAAAATAGCGGGGTTTCCAATTATGGTTTGAGGTCTGAGTCACCTGGAGCATTTTCTTCTCAGGCCTCTGAGCCACAAAATGATAGTAGCTCGGATGGTTTTTATCCGAGGCTGGAACATAACAACCAACAAAGACCTGAACTGGGAGGTCAGAGTGGTGGGCTGCCCTCCACAGGATTATGGACCCTATGATGACTCTCCAGGCATTGGGGGATAGTTGTGAGGGGGCCAAGTTGATATAAGAGAGAATGGATTTGATGATGGGATGAATGGGTAGGCGAAACCCTAACTTAAACATCTGCTCGTACAGGCAGATTTCTCCATCTCGGCCGTGATAGGCCCTCTCTTCCCTTAGGGGTCTCCTTAATTTTATGGAGGGACTAATGGGGTATAAATACTTGAAGCACAGAAGATCCACCTAAGTGACTGTGCTCTCGAACTCGGCCGCCTCAGATATGTCAACATCGCTTTCAGAATCTTCATCATCATCAAGCTCAACGTCGGCCGGAGCAGATGTAGATGGGTTACTAGGGAATCTCTGAGCGAACTCTGACCCTGTGACGGCCGACAGGGGGATGGCATCAAGAATGGGTGGCACAGCCACACTCGACTCAAGCACTTCAACCTCTGAAGAAGAGGCTGAGGTTCTTGAGCCATTATGGGATGAAGCTCGGCTGGATACCTCGGCCTGATCACGGGCCTGATCAGGCCGAGGTGTGAAATCCATAACTTCCTGGAAAGAGTCCACTGACATGGGGTCTGAGGTAGAAGATTCAGACTCAGACATAGGTGTTGGATCAGCGGGAACCCCTGTCTGATAGAAGTTCTCCCGGGGGTCAGGATATATCACTCTCAGAGGTGGTGGAAACAAGGGCCTAATGGGAAACTCTTGTGACCTATGAGCCTCCTCCTGAGCTCTCTCTATTTGCCTAATCTTTTCTAGGGTCTTCTCTCTAAGAGAGGGAAAATCCTCAAAAAGCTGGTATAAAGGTCTGAGCATCAGAGGACGACCCTAAACTTAGGAATAACTCCTAAAACTACAAACAGGATTGACTTGTAAAATAAAGGAGTTTAAAGATCAAACTTAGAAGTTTAAAGCAAACACAGTTCGCCTGAGATAATGGTGCTAGCGGGAAAACTTAAAAGTTCACCGGAAAATGCAAACCGAAAGCGAAAAACAAGAGGAAATGAAGGGGAGAAAGTACCTGGAAATGGAACAATGAATGCAAAGGAAGAAAGCTCGCAAGAAAACCAACAAATGCCTTTGCAGAAGAAGGTTGATTAGAGAAGCTTTGGAGAGAGAAAATTGCAAGAACAGTTTGTGCGAAGTAATGAAGTGAAGAAGAAAGAGAAAAAGAATGGTTCAAACCCTTAAATACATGGGAACGTTTCCCAAGGGCCATAATTTCCTTAGGAACCCCAAAGGACGGCTGACAGCACACGCCAGCCAAGTAAGTACGTTCTAGCGTGGACAGGTGTCATGCAGGTATTAGCTTGGGACGGACAGGCCACGGAGGTGTAGTAATCTCCTAGCCACTTGCTCTCGCATATGACTAAGGGCTGGGGGGTGATTGATATGCCCCAAGTGTAACCTCAGTCTAGAGACACCAACCTCGGCCGAAATGATGGCCGAGATATTGATCGACCCTAGATAAGCCATGGGCCCACGATATCATCCCTCGGCCAGACCAGTGTCGGCCCAGGCCAACACTATCACCTACATTTCCAATGGACGCTACGCGCATCACAGGCATCAACAACACTCTCGTACACCTGGGTATGGCAACCTCGGTCGAGTTCAGGCCGAGGTGACAAGAAGCCTTAGTAATCGTCAGCATGGAATCAGTCCAAACTCGGCTGGGGCCGACCCCTGCATAATGTCTCGGCTGAGATCAGGCTGAGACTCCCTATGACACATCTCTAATTGAACAAACATCAAGTCCTTACACCTCGGCCTCTCCCAGGCCGAGGTCATCCACCAATATGGCGGCCGAGCATCTGTTGACATTTGGATAAGGACACATGGGCACAAATCAGTTGTAACAAGATTATTCTCCACACGTGGGGAGAATATTTCATCATCATTCCTTACATGTGACAGTGACAGATGGCACTCCCACATTGGTGAGGCAACCACGCATATGCTCATTACATGCATGGGGGGTACATTACACCCCCTTGGTATTATATATAGGGGTCACCCCTACCTTGCAAAAAGATCCCAGTTATTCAACCCTAGCTAAAACTCTGTCTAAATCTACAGTAGAGAGAGAAAGAAAGAGAGATTGTATCCATGGCCATTAGTGCCTTCATTCAGTGATATTACTCACACACTCACAGTGGACGTATGACAGATTGGCTGAACCACTTATATACCGGTGTCTTCTCCTCTTCTCCTTACCTCTTTCTCTTATCTCTTTACATAACTGCGTTGCCATTGTTGTTCTTATATTGAGCTTGGAAACACCTTATCTGGTGGTGCTGATTCCGGCATCATCATGTGGTCTCACCTGGATAAGACTCAACCCAACTTTATGACCCACCTTCCAGGTGCCAGTTAGGCTTAACTACATATGGTCCCACATCACAAAGGCCCATACCAACTAGTCTCGACCTCTGAGACCTAATAAAAAAAATAATTACTATTATACACAAAGGCCAACTCTACACTCACAACTGGTTCCTTGTATCGAATTTTCTATGTGTCGGCTTCAGACAAAACTGATAGGCTGAGACCTACCTGCAGTTCCTAGAGGAATTCCACAACATCGAAGTTATTCATCTGGAAGACTTGTTTCACAATCCTAGTGTGGCAGAGACCTACGAAGATGACTTCAGTAGCTCACATAGAACATATGACATGTGCATCAACAAGATAAGTGGACCAAACCGTTATAAAGTACCAATAACCAAAATGAAGGATTTTTTCATCATCATGACCTATGTTGGCATGGAAGTCCAAGGGTCTATTAAAAATGCGTAGAGATTGTATTACAAAAAAAAAATTATTACACACACGTAAAATCCTATAAAGCGGAATAAGGATTTACCTTCGAGATCTCTTTGATTTGATATCGTCTTAGCACAAACCATATGTGATGATAATTGATCAAGAATGTAGGTCCGATGCACCTCACGGTCTTTTACTGTATTCCTGATATGGACAGTCATGAGCAGAGAGTGGGCTCTTCCTTCATGACCACCTTATCTTCTCATTTTTCCTCTTTTCTACCTCTCTTTCTCACTGGTTCGAATTTGGGTCTTTTGAGTATCAAAGAATGACAGATAGCTTAATAAATAATGAGCCTTAGGTGCATATATATAGGTTACAATAGGGACCCTAAGGAGATATTTGGATGTGGCTGGGTCTGAGAAAACCTAATCCTTCTCGGATCCTAATCTCATTCTCTTAATTATAATTAATACCACTAAGTAATTATAATTGCACTCCACTCCTTAACTCAAAATTATATTTTGAGATCCTTATTATTAATAACTTATTTCTTCCCACGTTAAGGTTACAGATAGTCGCTAATAAAATATATTACTGATAATTTATTTGATTAACTTCTTTAAGTTATTGAGTGATCCAACTTAACTTATTTGCAGTTTCGGATTAACATAATCCACCTGCAGGGTTTGACACATACAAAAATTATAACCACCTCAAGGGGGTATCACTAGCCTCTATACTGAGACGTGGATTCCATCCATAAAATATGTTCACCATATAATAATTACCATTACCCAATCTATTAAGATCATTGATCCAATAATGAATCTCACCCGAAAGGTCAAAGATATAAATAACTAGTGCATGTGTCCATCAATCATATCAGGATTAAGAGACATAAGTAAACCTAATAATCACGAGGTTTACATTGTGTTATAAATCAGTATAAAGATAATGAACTCAAGGTGGTCTCATTCAATACACATAAAGTGTACAAGCACAATAAGTTAAAACTATAAAGTTTACCATTATCAAAATAGACCTATTAAAATATTGTGCTACAGCCCTACTGTTGTTGTGTCCAGTTCGATATAAGAATGTGAATGCTAAAACTTATATTCTATAAGAACTGGGGATTTGATCCTATGTGTGTAAGTCAAACTATACGCACCAGAATGCCTACTGAGCAGAATAAAAGACATCGACAATTTATAAATAATGCATATATTTTGTCCATACATAATTCTCATTAAAATAGGAAAAGATGATTTTATTTTAATAATAAATCCATAACTAAAACTATTACATAAAGAATGGTTTTAATCTACTTCTCTAATAATATCCCACTTAGACTCAAATTCATGTTGCAATGCATCTCACTCCCATCCCCTTTACGTAACTATCAAAAGTCTTGGCTGGTAAGATCTCCGTGAAAGGATATTCTAGGTTGTTCTCTGAAGAAATCTTCATAACTATGACATCACCTCATTGCAC
The DNA here is from genome assembly GCA_949130495.1 of Sambucus nigra. Classification (NCBI taxonomy): domain Eukaryota; kingdom Viridiplantae; phylum Streptophyta; class Magnoliopsida; order Dipsacales; family Adoxaceae; genus Sambucus; species Sambucus nigra. The sequence goes on from OX422211.1 coordinate 449,102,664, forward strand.
AAATTCTCGAATGAGATGATACTTATGCTCGATATGTTTACCTATCTTATGGATCCTGGGTTCCTTTGAGTTAGCAAATGTGTCACTATTATCATAATAAAGTGTAATAGTCGATTTAACTAAGGTACCACTCTTAGATCCATTAGGAAGTTTCTAAGACTCACTTCTTCCTTGACTACTTCGGAGGCCGCCACATATTCACCTTACATGGTAGAATTAACAATGTAAGATAGCTTAATACTCCTATAACTAATGGCTCCACCTCCTAGGATAAACACATATCTAGAGGTAGACTTTTTAGAATCTTTATCAGATTAAAAATCTGAATCGATGTCCCCAATATGTATTAAACTCTCAGCCTGGTAAACTAGCATATAGTTTCACATTCTTTTCTGGTATTTAAGTATATGCTTTATTGTAGTCTAGTGTTATTGCCTAGGGTTATATTGATATCTACTCACCATGCCAACAATAGAGAAGATGTTAGGTCTAGTGCAAAGCATATCATACATAAGTATCCAATTATCGAATCATAAGGGATGCCTTTCATCTTCTCTATCTCATCGGGTATTTTAGGACACTAATCCTTAGAAAGAGATATTCCATGTTTGACAGGAAGGAACCATTTCTCAAAATATTTCATGATAAATCTAGCAAGAATGGAATCCATATAAGTTGATTGAAATTACCCAACATCCTATTCTTGCGATCATGTATAAGATTGATCCCAAGGATGTGACTAGATTCTCCTAAGTCTTTCATATCAAATTGCATGGATAACTACACTCTAACTGAAGACAACACTTCAACGTCATTTACAATGAGAAAAATGTAATCCATATATAATACTAAAAATACCACTGCATTTTCGTTACATTTCTTGTACACACAAGACTCATTTGGACATTGATCAAAATAAAAAATTTGATTGCCTGATCAAAACAAATGTTACAAGTTCTAGATGCTTGCTTAAGTCCATAAATGGACTTCTTAAACTTACATAATTTATTCTATTGGCCTTGGTCAATAAAATTGTCTGGCTTCACCATATAGATACAGTCATCAGGATTCCATTAAGAAATGCAATCTTGACATCCATTTGCCTAATTTCATAATCAAAATGAGTTGCAATAGATAAGAGAATTTGGATGGACTTCACCATAGCTACCGGTGAGAAGGTTTACTCATACTCGATGCCCTCTTTCTGAGTAAATACTTTCGTAACAAGCCGTGCCTTAAAGGTCTCAACCTTTATGTCCACCCCTTTTTTCCTCTTATAGACCCACTTGCGTCCTATGGGTTTTATCCCTTTGGGAGAATCTACAAGAATCGAGAACTAATTAGAATATATATATATATATATATATATATATATATATATATATATATATATATATCAGAATTCATGGATTTAAGACAAAGTTCTACATCTTGATCATGGATAATCTCGTTATAGTTACAAGGATTGGATTTGAGTTCATTAGGGACCTTCTCATAAGACTCTCCCAAGAACATAAACCATTCATGTTGACCTATAACCCGCCCACTAAGATGAGGTAGTCTCTTGTATTGGTGGTATTGAAGAATATTATTGGTTCTCTCGCAACTCTTCAAGAATAACATTACTTCTAGGTTTATGATTCAACATATAATTATCTTTTGAGAATTCGAAATTGGTGCTAACAATGACGTTCAAATCCTCAGGATCATAGAATAATAGTTTCCTTAAGATATCCTACAAAGAAATAAAATTCTAATCTTAATTTCAACTTACTAGGATCTCTCTTCAGTACATGTGTTGGACCACCCCAAATTTAAATATCTTTCATACTAGACTCGTGCCCAATACACAATTCCTTGGGTGTAGTAGATACTGCCTTTGAAGGTAACAAGATCAATAAATAAGTGTCCATTTTTAACGCATGTACCCAAAATGAATATGGGAGATATGTATAACTCAACATGGACTTAATCATATCCAAAAGAGTAATGTTCCTCCTTTCCGCTACACCATTTTCTTGAGGCATACTAGGTGTAGACAATTGGCATGTGATCCCTTGATCTTCTAGATATTGTCTAAACTCTCCTAAGAGGTACTGGCCACCATGATCAGATCGTAGTATCTTGATACTTTTACCTTGATTCTTCTCCAATTTTTCTTTATAAACTTTGAATTTCTCAAAGGCTCCAAACTTATGGTGCATTAGGTAAACATACCCACACCTTAACTATCATCTATAAAAGTCATAAAATACTCAAAGCCCCCTCTTACTTAGGTTGTCATCGGTTCATATAGATCGGAAAGAACCAATTACTATAGTTCTTTAGCTCTTTAGCCCTTGGACGAGAAAGGCCTCTTAGTCATTTTACCTTCTAAACAAGATTAATAAACTGGAAGTACCTCCATTTATAGTGAGCTCAATTCCCCGCTTGCTACCAGTCTATGAATCCTTTTTAGATTTATATGACCTAGGCATAAGTGCCAAAGATATGTTTGGTTCACTAAGGAGATTTACTTTTTCTTTAAATTTGGTCCAATTGAATTATGAAAAATATTAATTGGTTGTGTGGGAGAAATAGAATTAACAATATAAATATTATCAACTAATTTACAAGAACAAATAAAAGATTTTTTTTAATAACCACGAAATTATTAAAAGAATCTGAATATCTATAAAAGGCTAAACAAGAAACTGAAATCAAATTCCTCCTAATGGAAGGTGCATAAAGATAATATTTTAAAAGTAAACTCCTATCATTGTTAAAGCTTAAATGAACATCTTCCACAACAATTACCATTACTCTCGTAGCATCTCCCATAGTCAGATAAATCTATCCATCACTTAGTCATCTAGTTTTCTAGATACCCTACAAAGAATTTCATATAAGATTAGTGGCTCTCATATCTACATATCAGGTACTGGTAGTACGAACCACAAACATGATTCAACGATAAATAAATGGAATTTACCTATGTTGTTCTATTTATTACAAAAAACCGAACAATTGTTCTTACAATGTCCTGACTGCTTATAGTGGAAACACTTTCCGTTGGGCTTTTTCACACCTCCCTTAGGCCCACGAGATTATTGAGAGACCATAACCTATTTCTGAGCCTTCTTTTTCTTTTTATTCTTTCCTATAGGCTTAGAAGTAGAACTGACTTCAATCTCATTGGGAATAGATAACATACTTAAAACTTGTTCCCTCACTGAGGTCCCTTCAGCCATATTTATGTTCATGAGTTCTTTTATGGAAACTTGCCTTGCAATATGATTCTAATCCTCAAACATATCTATGAGGTTCAGCATCATGTCATAGGCATCATCCATCGACTGCTGCTGATGTTTGCAGAACATTTAACATAGATGCCAAAATGTAACACCGTGCCATCTCATAAGCCTTATTCCATTTCTAGTAATCCTGGGTTTCCTTTTCGGTCTCCCCCTCACCTGTTTTCTCTGGAAAGATCTCATAGAGAATAAACTTTACCCTTAAGTAGTCAACACACAATCCAAATTCCCTATTCAGTCAATGGAATTAGTTGTAGTTAATTTATTTTCCTTAAGAATGACAACAAGTGGATTGAAAGAGCTTACAATCTTAATACCAAAAATCAAATAATAAAATGAGTTATTATAGGGCTGAAAACTTTCTTAAATTCTAAATTACAATAAATAATAGTATTCCTCTTTAGAGACTCTACTTTCCAAAAAATATAGGCAGGCTTATTCCATTTAATTTTATTATCTAGACAAAACATATGTAAAATAAAATAATTAGCCGACACTTTGGTCCCACAAAATCATAGCATTCCTCTTTAGAGAACCTATTATTATTTTATGTCTAACTATATACCATCAAATAACTTTAGATTATCTTATATCACATAGACTCCTCCTTTGGGGGACACCTATGTGAATAATGAATCCAAAATTACCCTTAAGGAAATTTATACCGACCACCACAATAATTTGAATTCCTCGTTGGAGGACCTACTTATCATTGAATGTATACAAATCGTTGATGGAAACCATGGGATATTCTCTTGGAAAATTTCCTCTCCCACTTAGAACAAATGTGTTCAATTTTTATTTAATTTGAAAAATCTAGGACATTTTATATATTTTCAAAAATACCGTGATATCCCTATTTTAATATATCAAGCAAATGTGTGATTAAGAAAAAAATTGAAATACCCTTGATCGCTATAAAAAAAATAATACCCAATTATTTTATTCTCTAACCACGCATATTAATGTCCACAATTCAAAATAATTATGAATTATTCACATTTAGCATCTACATTATTTATGTCCATTCGGTATTCCATGTTGTCTATAATTCAAAGGGAACAATTAACACATATTAACAACCCAAAAATTAAAACATGAATAACAAAAACATAAATCAACATAAATAAGAAAATCTAAAAAAATAAGGATCCCTAACTATTATGGTCAAGATACAACTTTGTCTTACATTGGAGTTCTCAATAGTTATCCATGAATCGAAACACTTCATGTTTCCACTACGCTAGGGTGGTGTATATGGGTGTCCATCTACTATTCTAAAATAGCATAGGGCGAGTGACACAATGTGGAAGGACTCCCACATGGACCAAGTTAGCAAAATAAGGGAGTTAGGATGAGGAGGTCCACCCGAAGAATCCCCTCGTCCCCAAAACTCAAGAAATCACATAAAGAGAGCTTGGTTGAGGAGGTCCCCCAGAAGGAGCCCCTCATCCCCAAAATGCTTTAAAGATCACATAAAATGAGTTTGGGTAAGGATCGCCACCTTTAGGATCTCCTCCTCCTCAAAAGTCCAAAGATAAAAAAATGAGTTTGGTGAGGAGCCCCACCTTGAGGAGCTCCTCGTCCCCCAAAGTCCAAAGATCACATAAAATGAGTTTGGTAGAGGAGCCCCGCCTTGAGTAAATGCTCGTCCCCAAAAGTCCAAAGATCATAGAAAAAAATTTGGGTGAGGAGGCCCACCTAGAGGAGCTCCTCGTACCCAAAAGACTAAAAATCACATAAATGTATCTTGAATGAAAAGGTTTACTCAGAATGATTCCTCTACTCCCAAATCACTTACTAAAAAAGAACTAGTTGGCAAGGAGGTCCACCTAGAATGACCTCCTCCTCAATACTTATTACTCAGAAATATATTAAAGTACTGATATTTTACATTCTTGTACAGGTAGCCTAGTTGAGCAAGTAGGGCTTAAAAAGATAAGTTGGGATCTCTTGGGAGTTTTGGCTTAGTGACTGAGGAATAAGGTTTGTTGAGCAATCTCAACCACTTAGAACTTTAAGATTGAGAGAATACTAGTAAAAAGACCTTAAGGATCACCCAATCCCTACACAGTCCACACCTAGTGTCAACATAATGAACAGTTTACAAATATTTTAAAGGAGTTAGTCATTGAAATCTCCCTCCTCAAGTTTACAAAGATTTTAGAGGAGGTGGTCCTTAAGACTCCCTCCTCAAATTAATAAAGATATTAGAGGAGGTGGTCCTTGAGACCTCCTTCCTGAAATTTATAAAGATTTTAGAGGAGGTGGTCCTTGAGACCTCCATCCTCAAGTTTACAAAGATTTTAGAGGAGGTAGTCCTTGAGACCTCCCTCCTTAAATTTACAAAGATTTTAGAGGAGGTGGTCCTTGAGAATATTTTAGAGGAGGTGGTCCTTGATACCTCCCTCCTCAAGTTTACAGAGATTTTAAAGGAGCTGATCCTTGAGACCTCCCTCCTCAAGTTTACAAAGATTTTAGAGTAGATGGTCCTTGGGGACCTTTTCTCAAGTTTATAAAATTTGTACAACAAGTTACCGTTTTAAAAGAGATTTACCAAATAAAATATTTTGTCTCCATTAGGAGACACATTTTATTTTTAACTCTAATTTTCACTAACGGTCGTCTGTCAGAGGGGACATGCAACTACCGATACAGTAGGGATAGAAGGTACATTGTAGACCTTATCCCTCTAAGTTTCCCTCTCATTTTTGGTGCCCAAAGTACCAACTCAGCCCTATTGACCAAGTATAAATAGGACCCCTCGATAAGGCCATAAGATATTGAAAAACTCAGTTGCAAAGTTACTCTGTAAAAATTGACATCATACAACCTTATATTCTCTCCCTACTCCCTCTCTAAGTGTTGCGTGCTTGTTTCTTCACTCCCACCATTTTAAGGGGATCCTTCTTCTCCAAGTTGATATTATTATTTGTGAAGTTTCATATTTGCAGGAGGAGGTTCATAGATATTATTCCATTTTTACTATAAGTGGAAGGTTTTCACACCAAGCTGCTTTAAGAGATTTTAAAGACCGTGAAGACAGAGTCCATTAGAGTGGGTCACGCCTCACCCTTTTCCAGTTATTCATAGACCCCACTCTCACTACCCTCTTACATTTGGTGACTCTGCTCGGAAGGTATCCTCACTTTCATCGACAAAGAAGGTTATAATGTTTCTAAGCAGCTAGTCTTTGAAGACACTCCAGTTGGAAATGGAGTTCACAGTGACCAGACCACCCAAGAGGAAGTGGTAATGACCAGAGCTAGAGCACCTGTTCCTTAAGGAGGACAGACTAGTGCAACATCATTTTCTCCATTGACTGTAGCATCCCCCTTTGGAGGGGCAGCCGCTACAGCACCCGCAACAGTAGACGATTCTATTGGGGGCAAGCAGTGGTATCGGAGGTGGCACCAATAAAGGAACTGATGGTCGAGTAAACCTATAGTAAATAAAGTGGAGGTGGGTAATTCACCCAAAAAGACATCTTATAAGAGGCTCTTCTCACTTGTAGAATACATATGTTGAAGGAGAAGAAAATAGAACATTCAAGAATCGTGTTGATACGCATATTATTTTGAATCAGCTAAGTAAATTCTCTCTCACCAGCCTTGAATTTATATTTTACGAGCATTTTGCAACAATACTAGTTTATTTGATGTCAAAAATAAATTCACATGGTATACATATGATAATTGACGTGACCATACAATAATCTTCTCTAAACAGAAATGATCCCCCTTTGAAGATTCTTTTGCTTTATAAAGAAGTGTTCATTATATTAAATAATAAATGATCTATTTTCAACACTCTTTTCTCGCCACCATCTGTCAAAAGTTTATATGACTTTTCAAAAAATGGCATAAAAGCACAAACATGTGTGCCTTTTATGTACTAAGATATAATATAAAATTTGTCCTTTTTCTACTCAACAACAAAAGTTTTCAATGGTGTAGTTCCTCAAAATTTGTTTTTTTGAAAAACAAAAACAAATAGGTGTTCCATTATCGTACAATCTGGAATCAAGATTATATAGTACAACATATATACACCCACAAAACACAGAAGTTTGAGGAACAGGACATCCCCTCACCCCAGATAAAGAAAACAAATATACAACTGCTCTCTACTAAACTAGTACATATGAGTGAATTTACAAGTTCGTGTACTAATAAAAAAAAGTCTGTTTTTATAGGGAAAATTTTGCAATGCAATAATCAACTCTTACAGAAAGTGATGATGAGACATCAATGATCCACATCACAATAAAATAACATCACACCAGATAGACGAGCAATTTAATTAGACTTTCTCGACCCAAAGAGTTTTGGGACCTGCTCAAATTAACCTGTCTACGCGACCCAAAGAGTTTTAGGACTTGCTAAAATCAACCTGTCTGCGCCTTGCTCGAACCAAAAAAAATTATTTACGCCTCTACTCGAATAAAAAAGGTAGAAAACATAAAAACTACTTAGCAAGATAATTTTCAAAGTAGAAAAATATATTTTATTGCTACTCAGTATCGCCTGCTCGTTCTTGTTTGAAAACACTAATTGTCAGCAAAAAGAGTTACTCGTTTCTTAGGATTTTCATTGAAGATGTGGTCTTCAAATGCAGTCGACTTATTGGCCACACTACCTACTTGAAAATGATCCCAGTTTGAGCAAGGGTCACCTGCTGGTGTTGGGCATCCTCGACAGCAATGAGGGAACACTCGAACTCAACAAGCAATGCCTCACCTAATTGACCTTTCATCAAACAGTTAAATCTTAAAACAATAACAAAAAAAATCACACAAAAACATGTGAAGTTCCTCGTTTAATTCAATACACAAGAAGAATTTGAAACAAGCCAAAAACGACTTGCTTGAGTAGTCAACAATTTAATTAGACCCACTCGACCCAAGAAATGGTAGCGCTTTGTTTCAACCCAAACAGTTTTTGACTTGATCTAGTCAAACATGCTTACTATCCCCGCTCCAATAAAAAATGCTTATAAGATTTGGTCAAACCAAAATTGATTTCAACTTGCTCAGTTCTGAATGTCTCATGCTTCACTCGAACCATATTGACACGCAATCTGATCCAGGTGAAATAGTGTGCAACTCGAATAAAAGGGATCACACTACTCTGCGTCTTCCTTAGAACATCGTTATGCCATGGTTCAAATTGACAAAATCAGGCTGTTTTACAAGATGGAATGAGAACGTACGTCATTGTAAATGCCTTTTATGATAATGATTCAAATATATTCGCAATTTCCAATTCAGACTTATTAAATTGGATGTTTTGAAAAAGATTGGAAGACTTGTTCAGTTTATCTTTCCTCGTTTGAGTTTTTGGGAGGGTAGATTTATATAGGTCACATTTTTTATTGATAATTCGTATAGTTTTTATTTTGTAACGGCATAGGCATAAGGGGAGATTTGTAAGGACATAGTCCGTCACATTTAGTATGTCAAATACCGCTATAAGTTTGTCGAAGAATTGGAAAGCGTACATCTACAAATAAAGATCCGAATTTTAAGTCTACTTCAACAATCATGCCCACCAAGGGGAAAATTGGTAAATTGTGTTTTTGTTTAATTTACAATTTACATAAAAAGTGTTAGAAAATTTTTAAGAAAGTTGAAATATTTTCTATTTATGAAAAATGACTTTTGAAATGATTTTAAATTCTTTTTAATTTTTCAAAAACATTTTCTCATAAATATTTTGGATAAACTTTGTTGATCTCGTAAACAGTCTTAGGTTTGAGGTTTCCAAGTTTTTTAAAAGACTGAAAAATCAAGTGACACGTATGCGATGTTTTTCGAACGACATCGTATCTCGTTCAGTTATCGCTCGAATGATGTCGTGTCTCGTTCGAACGAGCTATTTAAGTTTGACACTCTACCGCCTTAAATGTTTTATAAATAAGGTGTCAGACTTCGTATTTTGTGTTGAGAGAACACTGGTTTAAAAAATAATACGTTTTTTTAGTGTTTTTTTAGTTTATTCTCCATCTCTTTAAGGGTTCGAACTTTGTTTTCACAATTCACAAATCCCATACGTTTTTTGTGAGTTATTTTATGAAACCCTAAACATAAATTTGCTGGGAAGTTTTTGTGATTCAACCTTGGTGGAGAATGCATCTTCATAACTGATCGGTGGATACCGAGCGTAGCTATCTGCGTGTGGACGAGCCGAAGACGACGAATCGACGCCTGGAGGGTATTTTCACTGTATCTCATATCTTTGAAGATTTGATGGCACCGTGCATTACACTTGTGGGCGATTATCAAGTGGTAACGAATACTTGTATGTCAAAAGTGTTGTAATTTCTTCAAAGTTTATTTTCGCTATAATACGATTGTAACGAATACTTTAAAAATTATAGTAAAAATGAAAGGTTTTTGCCCTGCGTGGATTTTTTCCTAAATCGGTCATCTTTATTTTCGTGCATGGCTTGAATGATTCATATAACTTAGATGCATGCTTAGGGTATGAACTTTAAATTGAATTTGATTAAATAAGTGTGTTTGCTTTTCATTGAAAATTTACGAATTTATTGAATCAATATCGCACACTGCACTTACAAACTAGTATCAGAGCGGGTTACTCTAAATTATCGAGTGATCCTAATTTTTAAAGTTTTTCCCTGATACAATTTGACTACTCGCAGCGTCTAATTGGTATCAGAGCACGTTACGCTAATTTATCGCGTATTCCTATTTTCCGCAAAATTGTGTGATATTGATTTTTTTTGAAAAATATGATTTTTGAAAGTTTGTCGCAATGTTTCCAAACGAGAACTTATATAATCGAATGCCTATTTTTTATGGGTTCAATTATAGCTACTGGAAAGCTCGTATGAAATCCTAGTTAAAAGCCATTGACAAACGAGTCTGGTTGCATTGTGAAAGAGGGTGGACTCCTTCCACTGTCACTGCTAATAACGTCACCTATTTGAAACTTGTGTCGGATTGGACCGAAGATGACTTTAGAATGTCTAATTTTAATTTTCGTGGTTTGAGTGATATTGCGGGAGCCGTCACGCTGACGAGTTCCGTCGAATTATGATGTGCACCACGTCTAAAGAGGTATGGGATGTCCTCCAATTGACACATGAAGGTACGAACGCGGTTAAATAATCAAAGTTGCACAATTTGGCCACCCAATTTGAGACCATTACATATCTGAGTCTGAATGTTTTGATGAGTTTTATGTATGTTTGTCGGACATTGTTAACTCAAGTTTTAATTTAGGTGAGCCTATTGATAACACGCGTGTTGTTAAAAAGATTTTGAGATCTCTTCCAAAACGTTTCATTCCTAAAGTCACTATTTTGAATTCATTGGGAAAGTTAAATTCACGTAAGTTAGAAGAGCTCGTAGGAGACTTACAACCTTATGAGATTGACATGTTTCCCCAAACCACTAAGGCTAAGGTTAGAGATGTTGCTTTAAAGACTCAAGTCAGAAAGGAAAAGAAAGAGAGAGTGTATGAGTCTGATTCTGAGGAAGAGTTTAGCATTGGGGATATGGCCTTCTTCGCAATTTTTTTTAAAAAGTTTCTCAAAATGAACAAAAATAATTCTTTCAATAAAAAGTCATTTGAGAAAATTAAAAGGAAAGAAAAGGCCACAAAGGGCAATATAAAAGAGAGTAAGAGAGAAAAAGAGGAAGAGAGTGGAGAAGATGAGATGATTTGTTTTGAATGTAAAGGGAAAGGGCATAGGGCTTTTGAGTGTGCTACTAGGCTTAATAGAAAAGGGAAGAAAATAGCCATGTCCGCCACTCTTAGTGATAGTGAGGTAGATGATGATAAAGATGAGTCTGAAAAGGGTTTAGGACATGGGATGTGTGTATCTTTTTTGAGTCGTGTGAGCGCACCCACTTTATCCCAGGATGATACTGTCCACGAGAGCGATGACGATGAGTCGAGTATTTCTAGCGAGTCTAAGAGTGAGTGCGCTAGTGATGATGAGAGTGAGCTCCAGATTGCGTTTCAAGATTTGTACACTGAGACCTTGAAAATAAAGAAGTACAATAAAGATTCAGGTCGTCGGGTTTTAGTCTCGGAGAGTGTGAAGGAAGTGTTGAAAAGGGAGAAGTGTGACTTGATCAACATGGTGTCTAGTCTGACGACACGTGTATCCCAACTCGAGAGTGATCTCGAACGTACCCGGGAGGTCAAACTACCTTTAGAGAACGCATTCAAGAAAGTTGAAAAGATGGTTCTCAATGCCATTTTGGGTGGTGATGAGAGTTTAGGAAAAGGTCATGACGGTGCGTCCACTTCCTTTGTTTCACCCGAGCCGGTTCCCACTTTGGTGATTGATTCACGTGATCCTCATCTCAATCCACCTAGGCATCCCATTCCCATTAGGAGAACACGTCCTAGAATTTTTTAAAATTTATTCCTAGGCCGGTTTATGTTTGCTCCCATTTTAAAAAGCGAGGACACCTAAGGGAATTTTTCTTTAAGTTGGGTAATGTGTCACGCTATACTCTTACACATGATCGCACACATTCTCCCACTCATGATACTTTTCTTGAACATAATGATAGAGAGTTTGCACATATTCAAGAACAAGTAAAGTTTTTGGTCAAGGCTTCTCATGATTTGATGGAGTTGTTTCAAAAGATGTCACCATCTTTGAAAAACTCCACCACACTTCCCGATTGAGGTCTAGACATGTTTTCTAGAATAGGGTGATTTACCTGATGATATCTTTGCCTATTTCTAGTGTGGACCATTTGTTTTTTTTTTGGTAGCATTTTTTTTTGCTTTTCTTATTTTTGGTACTAGTTTAGCACTTTTTGGATCTGCTTGCCCATTCCAGGAACTGTTTTTATGAAATTTTCTCACTGGATTCTGTGTAATTTGGGACAATTTGACTTTTCTCGTTCTAAGGAGATTGCCTGTCGTTCGAACGACATGGCATCTCGTTCGAACGACCCTGTAATTATTTTTGTTTGCAGCCCTGCTTTATATTGATATGTGTTATTGGTACTGCTAGGTTGTTTCTGAACAGTGTTTGAAAAGTACAAAAAGATTTTCTCTTTTTAGAAAAATTTTGAAAAATCGAAAAAGAGTTTTGTATTTTGTTTGCACCATATATGAATGCACATTTAGGATGTCCAAGTCACGACGTCATGCCTTATCCATGTGACTGTTTGATAGTGTTTGGAGATAATATATTGTGTCGTTCATGTGCTTTAAAAAGTTTGGAGTCTTTGAGATGCTATAGTGTTTCTACCTACATGATTGACTCACCTTGTCCTTTATTTCACACATGCACTGATTAATTTGACATTTGTTCTTGTCAATTCAAATGTTGGTTACGTGCTTTCATCTCAATTATGTCTATTAAAACGAACCAAATGCGATGAAACAAGAAAATAAAAGGTGTGCATATTTTTACCGCTTGCCGTAAGTTTGTGTGAATTTTATAAACAGTGAAGGGCTGTGAAAGGTACACATTTATCCTTTGCCATTAAGCCTCCATTTAAATTGGACCTTAAAAATTGAGGAATTTTTAATCATCCGGGGTCCAAAGAGGTTTAAAAGATCTCGAAAAAATTGCATGGCAATAAAAATAAATATATGCCAATTATGGGCCACTAGGTTTATTCACCAATTCTCCAAAGTTTGAGAATTTAGATCACCTCGAAAAGAAAATATATATGAGGGAGTTTGGTTAGAGATTTAAAACGATTTTCCACGTCCTTAAAATATCTTGAAAACCATGAAAAAGTTTTAAGACATTATTGGTGTGAAAATCATGTTGAAATTAATTTGTTAATTTTGATTTAAGACGATGTCATCTATATTCAATAATTTTACATTAAAGGACTATTTTGATGTTCATTCGTTAGGAGTACACCTACGCATCGTGCACATATGATATGATTGAGTTGATTTTCCTATCGAATTTGTCACACCCATTCATTCCGTCTTCACGATTTGATCGTCTTAGTAAAAATTCATGGTGTGTGATTTTTTTTGTAACATCATTTTTCCTTTTTCTGTAGAAAAATACAAAAAATTTGTTTGCTTGTTTTTTCGTGACACCCCGATTTGCTTGATGTGATTTATTCTTTTTCTTGTCTATTTCGAACAAATAAAAAAGGGGGAGAACGAATTATGATATTATGGTGGCGTTTTAAGTATGGGGGAGATTTGATTATGATTTATTTTGATTATGCTTTATATCATTTTAAACTCGATATGTCACGTGGTTTTGCTTTGTCTCATGTGTGCAGGTACAATTGAAGAATTTTTGGATTGCACAACCTGATGAGAAAAGCTTAGAGATTTGAAAAGTTGATTATTGAAGATTGAAATTTTTTGGAAGACTTGTTCAGTTTATCTTTCCTCGTTTGAGTTTTTAGGAGGGTAGATTTGTATAGGTCACATTTTTTATTAATAATTCGGATAGTTTTTATTTTGTATTGGCATAGACATAGGGGGAGATTTGTAAGGACATAATCCATCACATTTAGTATGTCATATACCGCTACAAGTTTGTCGAAGAATTAGAAAGCGTACATCTACAATCGACGATCCGAATTTCAAGTCTACTTCAACAATCATGCCCAACAAGGAGGAAATTGGTAAATTGTGTTTTTGTTTCATTTACAATTTACATAAAAAGTGTTGGGATTTTTTTAAGAAAGTCAAAATATTTTCTATTTATGAAAAATGATTTTTGAAATGATTTGAAATGTTTTTTAATTTTTTTAAAACATTTTCTCACATTATTTTGGATAAACTTTGTTGATCTCGTAAACAGTCTTAGGTTTGAGGTTTCCAAGTTTTTTAAAAGACTGAAGCAGCAAGTGACATGTGTACGATGTCGTTCGAACGACATCGTATCTCGTTCGAACGAGGTCAGTTATTGCTCGAATGACGTCGTGTCTCATTCGAACGAGATGCTTAAGTTTGACACTCCACCGCCTTAAATATCTTATAAATAGGGTGTCAAACTTCATATTTCATGTGGAGAAAACACTGGTTTCAAACAAAATATGTTTTTTAGTGTTTTTTTGGTTTATTATCCAACTCTTCAAGGGTTTAAACTTCGTTTTCACAATTCACAAATCCCAGAATTTTTTGTGTGAGTTGTTTTCTGGAACCCAAAGCATAATTTTGTTAGGAAGTTTGATGTGATTCAACCTTGGTGGATACCGAACGTAGCTATCTGTGTGTGGACGAGTCAAAGACGACGAACCGATCCCTAGAGGGTATTTTCATATCTCTCGTATCTTTGAAGATTTGTTGAAGGCACCGTGCATTACACTTGTGGGCGATTATCAAGTGGTATGTAAGTTAAAGGTCTTGTAATTTCTTCAAAGTGTATTTTCGCTGTAATCCGATTGTAATCAATACTTTACAAATTATAGTGAAAATAAAAAAAATTTGCCCTGCGGGGATTTTTTCCTAAATCGGTCGTCTTTATTTCCGTGCATGGTTTAACTGATTCATATAACTTAGATGCATGTTTAGGGCATGAACTTTAAATTGAATTTGATTAAATAAGTGTGTTTGGTTTTCATTGAAAATTTGCGAATCTATTGAATCAACCTCGCACACTGCACTTACAGACGTGACTTACCTCTTGTGTATTCTCTGTCTCTCATGTTTGAAATTTAGGTAAGGACCCTCTTGAAAATAATCTGAGAATACCCTAACAATATAAATTGTTATTGGGTCTCACCCCTTCTATGCAAGCGAGCAGTACAAAATGGGGAAGCATTTGCTCGAATATTAAAAGGCATATTTATACTCCAGGGAAGTAATTGCCTAAAACAAAATTATATCCTTAATCATTATAGACTGTGCTTGTAGAAACTTTAAATACTCAACCACGATTAGTATATATTAGTATTCTACAAAATCCGCCTAGGCACGCCTAGGCTTGAGGCTTGGGAGAAACACCCCGCCTTGAGTTTTTTATGCCTTATTCTTGGTTAAACCTTTAAGGCGTACTTTTTTCTAAAAACAACAATGCTTTAGTGAAATGATATCGCCTTTTAAAGAATTGTTTTTACTAACAGGACCATTATCTCGTCCAAAATAATCAATTAGTAATTTACTTTGCAAATATACTGACATATTTTTATGATATATAAAATTTTAGTATTTTACTAGCCTTGTTATGGTTAAAAAATATTAAAATATATTAAAAAGGCCACAACGCCTTTTTACGCTTAAGGCCTGCCTAGGCTTCTAAGGCTTAAGGCTTAAGGCTTGGCCTTCACGCCTCGATCATGCCTCACATTTTTTAGAACCTTGGTATATATGTATACGTTAAAGTGAATGCTCAAAAATAGAAATGAAAATATTATTTAGTCGAGTAATCTTCCAGATCCATTGATTTTCTCGAAGAGACCATCCACGGTAGATTTGATACTTTTGGAAATTTTCTAAAGTATATTTTGTGTGATTAATGTGCACATGTCATTACTTGATTGAAGATCATGAGTGTTCTTTTATAATAAAGTGACCCAAGTGCAAGAATGGGTTCACTCGAATCTACAACCCATGAGTGCATTAATAGGATTACTCGAATTTACAATCCAAGTTTGTACACTTGAGTGCACAAGAATAGTGTTGTCTAAATACACATTTTTTTACTTACTAGTATATCTCCACCTAATAAAATAAGGTAATAGGTGTGAGAACACAAAAAGTATTTGTAAAAGTATATAAAAGGGTACGCCAGTTTAATATCTAAGGCTCCAAGTGCACTAGAGAGCTCGTAATATTAATCTAAAACATAGAGAAAATAGACTATATAGTCAAGCAAATTCCAAGTAAAAAAGAAATATATATTTATATGTAAAATTATGGTAGTTTAGTACCTCAAGCTCCAAAGGGACAGGTTCGCTCGCAGTATTGGGAAAGTGCCAAGTATAAGTAGAAGATACGATAGTTTAGTACTTCAAGCTCTAAGGTCATAGGAGCACTTGAAGTATTGAGAAAGTCCCAAGTATAAATAGAAGATACAACAATTTAGTACCTCAGGCTCCAAGGGCGCAAGAGCGCGCACAATATTGAACAAGTGCCAAGTATACATAAAAGGTACAACAGTTTAGTACCTCAGGCCCAAGTTTATAAGAATGCTCACAGTATTAACCCGAAAACAAATAAATAGGTTAAGTAGACGAGCAAATGCCAGTGGTAAATAAAAGGTACACTGTACTATTGTTTTCTCTTTCTTAAGAGAATATTAGAACTAAATTAGATTAGAAGAGAGTTCATGACATGAAGGTATTTCCGCATTATACTTGGGGGAAAAGCCATCCCAAGAGAAAAGTATATTGAACAAAGTCCTTCTAGACATATGAAACCAATGATTTTTATCCTTGTCACCAGGACATTAGGAGGACATCCTCCAAGTAATAATATATATACATATACATATAATATATATATATATATATATATATATATATATATATATATATATATATATATATATATAACGACAAGATTCATAGCCTAGAGAACGAGTGCTAACATCTGTTCTCAAAGAAAAGCTTTACTCGACCAGTTCTCAGAAATTGTAGAGAAAAAGTGTCTACACCCCCTACTCTAAATTTGTTTTTCCAATAAACTGTTTGAAATGAAGATCCCACAGACGAGGGGCAAGGTTTCTATAAAATAGCCATTTTCTATTTGACAATTATATTCAAAATTTGTGGGAGGGAGAAAGCCTAACCCCTTCCTCCTAGTTATTCCCAAATAAATGAATGTGCATAGTAAAATATCCCATAGATTAGAGGGGCCAACTATAAAATATTAACTTGCATAGAAAATATGCAAGTACCCTACAGTTAGAGGGGGCATCTTTAAAATATTAACTTGCTCCGAAAATATGCAAATACCTCGCATGTAGAGGGGGCGGATAAAAATATTAACTTGACCAGAAAATATGCACGTACTCCGCAGTTAGAGGAGATAGCTCTAAAATATTAACTTTCCTAGAAAATATGAAAGTACTCCGTAGTTAGAGGGGGCAGCTCCAAAATATTAACTTGCTCAGAGAATATGCAAGTACACCGCAGTTAGAGGGGCAGCTGTGATACCCCGCCTAATAAAATACCGGGTGATCAGTCCTACATTAAATTAAACAGGAATCTCAAATGGTTTCATTCTCAGCATCACGGTCGAAAACCATTTAATTAGTAATAACCTATTTGGCCTGGCGTCAAATTTTAAACTTTCTAATCTTTTTAACAAAAACACACAAGTAAAACCAACCATATAAAGATATAAACAACTAAAGTGACTAAATAAATAATAACCGATAGCTCTCGGTAAAATATATATACAACCATATCTAATAGGTGTAAAAGAAAAATATCGCAAATGAAATAAAAGACAACAGTTGGGAAATATGCCAAAATATTACAATAGTAACTCCTATCTAGATCACAAGGATAAAAGCATCTAAACAATTTCATGCCAACATCCACAGCTGCGGTGACAACGTCTGACTCCAAAGAACAATCATCCAGGCGTCCCTGTGTCTGGACACCTAAAAAGTATACAAAGGAGAAGAAAAATAAAAATAGATATGGGTCATAGCCCAGGTTTTGAAAATATTTTAGAAAGTACTTAACATACTTTAATGTTTAAAATATGATACTCTCCATATTTAAACTGGTGTCGCCCTCACATGAGATACCCCTTACCTCTCATCTAGCAGTGCACACCTACGCATCTATTTTAAAACACCCTAGTTAGCCACCGAGCTTAACTAGCACCTCGCATAACTCCCAAATCAATATACGCTAACACGTACCCTGCGTAATAAAAAATATTCTAAGCTATCGCCCGAGCTTATACATTATAATCTCTCACTTATGATTCATTCTTACATTATGAATAACTTTCACTAGTTATTTACACTATTATAATCGGTATATACGTATATCACCTATTTTATTCTAGATTTTATACTCTCGAAAGATCCAGAATTTATCTCACATTCCATTATTTATTATGTTCATATATATATATATACACACACACACACACACACATATATATATATATATAGTATATCAATACTTATATATCACACACTATGTAAGTATAATAACCATTCCTCAGAGCTATAACTCAATGCACGCTATCTCCCAATGCTATCATCTTCTAGGGAATTAGTCACATACCATCATGGGTACAAGTGGTCAAATTCTTGCACCGACTTGGTAAAAAAACAAATCACAATGCATGGGAAGCGATCATAGTTCCTCACCGACAATGAGAACGAAACATACCTGCCACGTCTCACCCCTGATGAAATCACACAATATAAAATGGCCGCTATGACCTGGCGATTATACGCTCCCTGCTCCTCAAGGCAGGGGCCTCACCCACATCGCGCTACTTCCCATGATAGAGTTAGATGGGTATGCTTCACATAAATATATCTGTAAGGACATTTTTTTCCATTATCAATTTGTTATGTCGCACGTCGTTACACCGTTGAAGAAATTCAAGATTCATACAGTCATCAACGGATCCGAATATCAAAAGAAGAAGAGGAATCAAAGTCTGACAGGCTAGACCGGTCCGCCCAGAATAAAAGAATCGATCCGCCTACGGATCGGTCCGCCTTAGACCCGGACCGGTCCGCCTGCTAAAAACCAGAGTACCCCGAACCGCAAGAGAACCGAAGAAGCCTAAAATAAAAAGAACCGATCCGCCTACCCGGACCGATCCGCCTCAGACCCGAACCGGTCCGCCTGGGATAAACTTCAACAGATCGTGTTCAGATTTTTAAGGCCCAAGACTTCTTATTTAATCCCACTACGGAAAGTGGTTTTCTAAGACTTCTACACACGATTTCCAAAGTACAAAAAACTCTAAGTCTTCACCTATTGAGCCCAAGACTCTAGGTTTTTTATTCACACAAATTTCCAAACATTTGTGAATCTCTTTGCAACCCAGGAACGCACTTTTGCTGTTCATACCATTGTGGAGAAGACCGTTCTTCTTCTTCATTGCAGCCCTGCTGGAAAAGGGATAACTCCAGCCGCCGACTACAGAATCCGACACCTGAGGGTAATTCTTAGTCACTTGTATTTTCATTGTAATCCGAAATTGTACAGTTACAATATTATAATGAAAATAAATGGTTTTGCCCCTTTGGGGGATTTTTCCTCACAAGCATGTGTTTGAATGTTCTTGCTTAGTTCATTATCGTATTCAATCACGTATTGTTGCATGTTTAAGGTTTGTTTGAGTTAAAAGGTGTTTAATATATAATTTTATCATTTGAACGCAAGCACTTACGTTGTCAAATTGGTATCAGAGCAGGTTACGCTAATCTATCGCGTATTCCTATTTTTCGCAAAATTTTTCTAAGATATCAATTTTAAAAAAAAAAATTGATTTTTGAAAAAGTGCGTGTTCAAATGGAGAAGTTATATAATAAAATGCCAGTTTTTGACGGGACAAACTATGCCTATTGGAAAGCCCGTATGAGATCTGCATTAAAAGCCATTGATGAGCGTGTCTGGATTTTGGTTAAAAGAGCGTGGACACCTCCCTCCGTGACTGTTGATAATGTAATCAACTTGAAACCTATCACTTCTTGGACTGAAGAAGAATTTAAATGGTCATCTTTTAATTCTAAGGGTCGAGGTGCTATTTCTGGGTCTGTCACACCTGATGTGTTCAAACGAATAATGACGTGCACCACGTCAAAAGAGGCATGGGATGTTTTAAAACTCACCCATGAAGGAACAAATGCTGTGAAAGAGTCTAAATTGCAAAATTTAACAACTCAATTTGAAACCATCACCATGCATGAATCTGAATGCTTTGATGAATTTTATGCTAGACTTTCTGACATTGTGAATACTAGCTTTAATCTTAGTGAACATATTCCTAATGCTAGAGTTGTTAAAAAGATTCTTCGTTCTTTGCCTAAGCGTTTTATCCCTAAAGTCACTGTGCTAAATTCTATGGGTAATTTAAATAT
The DNA here is from genome assembly GCA_949130495.1 of Sambucus nigra. Lineage (NCBI taxonomy): Eukaryota > Viridiplantae > Streptophyta > Magnoliopsida > Dipsacales > Adoxaceae > Sambucus > Sambucus nigra. Next base: position 449,122,943 of record OX422211.1, read on the forward strand.
GATAAAATTGGAAGAACTTGTAGGAGAGCTGCAAACATATGAAATTGATATGTTCCCTAAAACTGCTAAATCTAAAGATAAGGGAATTTCACTTAATGCCCAAGAGAGAAGGAGTGAGGGGTCGGCTAGAAAGAGGGTAGAGTCATCTAGAAAGAGAGAGACTGACACGTCTGGTTCTGAGTGTGATTTTGACTTAGATGATTTGGCTCTTTTTGCAAAAAAATTCAAGAGGATTCTCAAATTTAAGAAAAATGGCAATTTTAAAGATAAAAAGAAATTTGAGAAAAATAAGTTTGAAAAGAAAAATGAAAAAGTTTTTAAAGATCCTCCTAAGAAAGATAGTGAGAGATGCTTTGAGTGCGATGGTAGGGGTCATAGAGCCTTTGAGTGTGCCACTCGTCTTAACAGAGAGAAAGGGAAAGTTGTCCTTAATGCTACCCTTAGCAACGACAGTGAGGTCGAGACGGTGGATTCAGGAGATAAGTCACCGCATGAGAGTAACTTCACCGCATTCATGGCCAGTCAAGTAATCACTCCTAGTTCTCTTCACGACGCTGAGGATGATGCTTCATAGGGACACCTCGATAGTGAGATCGATGTGAGTGAGGGGGAGGATGACTCAAGTGAGAGCGAGAGTGATATTCAACGCGCCTACGCTGAGTTATATTCTGAGTCTTTTAAAACTAAAAAATGTAACAAAGCGCTAGTTCTTAAGATCACCGGCTTAGAGGAAGATTTAAGAAAGGCAAGAGAGAGAGAGTCTTCCACCTTCACCGCCCTGAGAGAGAGAGAATCTGCCTGTGTCGAGAAAGAGAGTTTGTTTAGAGAGAGAGAGAGTGTTTTAGAGAAAGAGAGAGGGTACTTGCCTAAACAAGTGGCTAGTCTTACGAGTCAGCTCCATTCCTCCGTGGAGACTCGGAAGAAACTTGAAGCCCTGGTTGCCCAGCTGACTCATGATCTTGAGAAAGCACGAGAAGTCAAGGTACAAATCGAGGACATATCTGGGAAGATGGGAAAGATGCTCCTCGGCCCCGCTTTAGGTTTTGGTGATCGGCAAGGAATTAGTTATGATGGTGCCTCCACGTCCCAAATTTCACCTGGACGAGTTCTTGAATTTACTACGACTCCTTATGGCCACCGTCAAAAACCTCGAAGGAGAGTACGACCAAGAAAGGCAAACCAAGGTCCGCCTTTGACTGTGTCCTTTTGTACTTATTGAAAAAGAAAAGGCCACCTTAGGGAGTTTTGCTATAACATAGGTCAGATACGACGTACTAATGCTCCACCACGTCATACTGATGAGTTTTCAAGTCTGAGAGAGCAAGTTGAGTTCTTAGCTGCCACATGCCAGAGTTTAATGGAAGAATTCCGACGGATGTCTTTGCCGTTAGTGAATGCTTCTCACATTCCAGCTAAAACCAACAACAACAAAGGCAAACAAAAGGTCATCTCGACTTGGGTACCTAAGAAAGATAAAAAGGATTTTGTTGTTCATGTTGCTCTCAAAGCACACAATACCTCACAGTGGTATTTTGATAGTGGGTGCTCCAGACATATGACAGGTGATGCCTCATTTTTTATGACTCTTGAGGATTATCAGGATGGCAGAGTCACCTTTGGAGATGGGTGCAAGTCTAGCATTATAGGACGTGGTACTGTCGAGTTACCTGGGTTCCCTAAGCTAGAAAATGTTTTGTACGTCAAAGGTTTGAAAGCAAACCTTCTCAGCATTATCCAGCTGTGCGACACTGACTTTGCAGTAAAGTTTGATCGGGACACATGTAAAGTCTACAATCAAGCCGGTAAACTTTTAATGCAAGGGGTGAGGACCGAGGATAATTTCTATGGGACTGAGCCCACGTCCTCACTTGTCTGCAACAGCGGTATGATCACTCCTATGGATCTGTGGCACCAACGTCTAGGTCACATGAACATTAGAGATCTCAACCGCTTAGCTAAAAAGGACCTAGTACGTGGCTTACCATCTCTTGGAAAGTTAACTTTGACCGTTTGTGGACCCTGTCAGATGGGAAAAAAAATCCGTAGTCCCCATAGGAAGTTTCATTCCATTACAACCTCTCGTGTTCTTGAGTTGATTCACATGGATCTTATGGGTCCCACTCGCAATGAGAGTCTAGGTGGTAAGAGGTACATCCTCGTGATGGTAGATGATTTCTCCAGGTACTCCATCGTAGGTTTTCTGAGAGAGAAATCTGATGCTGTAGAATTTTTAATGACCAAGTGTCGTGTCCTGCAAAATCAATACGGTGTCACTATTAATAGGATGCATAGTGACAATGGCACTGAATTCACAGAAGCAAAGGTAGATCTTTACTGTGATAGCCTCGGGATCAAACATGAGTTTTCTGATGTGAGAACTCCTCAGCAAAATGGGATTGTTGAGAGAAAGAATAGAATGATCCAAGAAATGGCTAGATCTATGCTTCTAGGTCGTAAAGTTTCTAAGAGATTTTGGGCAGAGGCAGTGTTTACTGCATGCCACACGATGAATAGGGTTTATTTGCGTCCACACACATTTCAGACTCCTTATGAGTTATGGACTGGCAAGAAGCCCAACCTGGCATAGTTCCGTATTTTGGGGAGTAAATGCTACATCCTACGGGATAGAGAGTAATTAGGAAAGTTCGACTACCGGAGCGACGAGGGAATATTTCTAGGATATTCATCAAATAGCAGAGCATATCGGGTTTTTAACCTGAAGAGATCTAAGGTTATGGAATCAATAAACGTCACCGTGCACGATGACGAACCTCCGACGGTTATTGATCCTAACCTTCAGTGTGAGGATGAAAATTGTTCTGACAGCGATTTACTTGTTCCTCTCTCACACTCTGTGGACCCTACTCCTGTGCTAGGGGACACACATGCTTGGGTTCGCAAGAGTCATGACCCTTCTCCCATTGTTGGTGATCCCACTCTAGGGGTCAAGACTCGTGCTCAGCTAGAGAACGTTGTTAGCCATCTTTGCTACACGTCCAAAGTAGAGCCTAAGAACCATAAAGAAGCACTCAAGGATGAACACTGGATATCTGCTATGCAGGATGAGTTACTTTAGTTTAAAAAGAATAATGTCTGGGAACTAGTCCCCTGACCTAGTGAGACTAATGTGATAGGTACCCGGTGGATTTTTAAGAATAAAATGGATGAAAATGGTACCATAATCAGAAAAAAGGCTAGGTTGGTCTCTCAAGGCTACACACAGATAGAGGGTGTAGACTTTAGGGAGACATTTGATCCTGTAGCGAGGCTTGAGTCCGTCCGTCTTCTGCTCGCCATCGCATGTCATCTGCGCTTCAAGTTATATCAGATGGATGTCAAGAGTGCCTTTCTGAATGGCATTCTACAGGAGGAGGTATATGTGGAACAACCAAAAGGGTTTGAAGACCCTCAGCACCCGGAGCACATCTACTATCTGAGGAAAGCCTTGTATGGCTTGAAGCAAGCACCCCGTGCTTGGTACGAGAGGATTAATTCCTATCTCTTAGCTCGTGGCTTCAAGAGAGGGGGAGTAGATATGACGTTGTTCGTCAGGAGAGATGACGGTGCTATTTTGGTTGCCCAGGTCTATGTGGACGACATAGTCTTTGGATCCACATGCTCCCAGCATGCTCACCACTTTGAGGAGGAGATGAAAAGTGAGTTTGATATGAGCATGGTTGGTGAGTTTATATTCTTCCTTGGTCTCCAGGTTCTTCAGCTAGAGGATGGGATGTTCATCTCCCAATCCATGTATGCTAGAGACCTAGTGAAGAAATTTTGTTTAGACTCCGCTAAGCATGCACGTACACCTATGAGTACCACTACCAATCTTAGTGAGGACACTTCAGGCAAGGACGTAAAGCAAACCTTATATCGGAGTATGATCGGTAGTCTTCTCTACTTGACTGCCAGTCGTCCCGACATCGCCTTTAGTGTTGGAGTCTGTGCGCGATATCAGGCGTCCCCGAAAGAGTCACATTTACTTGCTCTAAAACGTATTATTAAATACGTAAGTGGGACTCTTTCACACGGTATTTGGTATTCCTTCGATACCAATGACCGTTTGTCCGCCTATTCGGATGCCGATTGGGCCGAGGATGTAGATGGTTGTAGGAGCACTTATGGTGGGTGTTTCTATTTTGGTTCTGCTCTTGTCTCCTGGCTGAGCAAGAAGAAAAATTCCATCTCTTTGTCCACTACGGAGGCTGAGTACATAGCCGCCGGGAGTTGTTGCACACAACTCTTGTGGATGAAGCAAATGCTGGAGGATTATGGGATTTCACAGGACACCATGACCATTTCCTGTGACAACACGGGCGCGATACACATATCCCGAAATCCAGTTCAGCATTCGCGCACCAAGCACATAAGGATACGTGAGCACTTTATTCGTCAGTTAGTTGAGGAGAACACTGTATCCCTGAGTTTTGTTCCTACCAACCGTCAGTTAGCTGACATTTTCACAAAACCTTTAGATGCCCTTAGATTTGAGAGTCTTAGGAAGTCTTTGGGGATTTGCACAGTTGACTAAGGGGTTGGTCTATGTCTAGAATAGGATGTTTCTTCATGTTCATATCATATGCTTCCTATTGCTAGTCTGTTTTATATGTACCATTGCTTGTTGTACAGCTATTTATTGATTCTTTTTGCTTTTTATCTTTATTTTGAAAAATACAAAAAGATTTTATTTTTACTAAAATTTTTGAAAAATCCAATTTTTTTTTTTGTTTTTGCTCCTTTTATGGATGAGCATTTAAGATAGCCAAGTCACAACTTCTTTCCATATATCCATGTGACTGTTTGATAGAGATTCGAGAGGCTACATCATTTCATCCATGTGCTTTACACTGTTTGGAGTCTTTGAGATATAATTAGTGATATCTTCCTACATGTTTGACTCCTATATCCTTTATTGCACACATGCACGGCTATATTTGATTATTGCACTTATCTATCTCATATTGGCTTGAGTGTTTCCATCTCAATCCTGTCTATACAATGTACAATATGCGATAAAACTTGACAAGATTGGAATGCATGTAAAACCATTTTGGTGAGACCGTGTGTTTTTGTATAATGGGGAGGGGCTGCGAAAGGTAATCATCTATCCTTTGCGCAAAAGCCACCGTTAAAAAGGACTTAAAAACGGAGGAATTTTAATATCCGAGGTCCAAAGAGGTTAAAAGAGCCCGAAAAAATTTACAGGCATTAAAAAGCACTTCATGCCAAATATGGGCCACTCAGGTTTCACCATCAATTCTCCAAAGTTTGAGAATTTAGAATGCCTCTATTCAAAATTATATCTGAGGGAGTTTGGTTGGAGAATCGTTAAACGGGTTTGAACTTCCTTGAAAGTCCTGAAAAAGCATAAAATCATTTTGGACGTTATTGGTGTGAAAATCACGTTGAGCTTTGATTTGTTGATTTGATTGAGTCAATATCTTATATTGTCATTCTTTTACACCAAAGGACGCATTTGAGTTCATTCTCTAGGAGTATCCAATATTCATCGTGCGCATATGTCATGTTTGTATGCATTGATTTTCCTATCGAATTTGATCACACCACTTCATTTACGCTATCATCGTCTTAGTTGCTTTGTGTTCATTCATGGTGTGATTTTATCCTAGTGACACTCCATACTTGCTTATTTGATTTATTTCTCTCATTTGTCTATTTGGGGACATCATAAAAAGGGGGAGAATGAATTGTCTTATTATGGGGGAGATTTGAAAGTTTGAATTTTCTCATAAATTGGTATATATGTCTATCTCATTTCAAACTCGATACGTCACTTGGTATTTTGTCTTTTCTCATGTGTGTAGGTACTACATGGATTATCATTGGATTGCACACCCTGATGAGAAAAGTGTTGAGATTCCTGAAGAGTTTAAGAGCAAACATTGAAGTCTTATTCAATTGTATCTTTCCAGTTTTGGGTTCATGGAAGGGTAGATTTGTATAGGCATCTTTAGTTGTTTGATAATTCGAATGTTTGTTTTTATGTATGTACCGGCATAGACATAGGGGGAGATTTGTAAGGATATTTTTTTCCATTATCAATTTGTTATGTCGCACGCCGTTACACTGTTGAAGAAATTCAAGATTCATACAGTCATCAACGGATCCGAATATCAAAAGAAGGAGATGAATCAAAGTCAGACAGGCCGGACCGGTTCTCCCAGAATAAAGGAACCGATCCGCATGCGGACCGTTCCACCTCAGACCGGACCGGTCCGCCTGCTGAAAGCCAGTATACCCCAGACCGCAAGTGAACCGAAGAAGCCTAAAATAAAAAGAACCGATCTGCCTCAGACCCAGACCGATCCGCCTGGGATAAACTTCAACAGATCGTGTTCAGATTTTTAAGGCCCAAGACTTCTTATTTAATCCCACTACGGAAAGTGGTTTTCTAAGACTTCTACACACGATTTCCAGAGTACAAAAAACTCTAAGTCTTCACCTATTGAGCCCAAGACTCTAGGTTTTTGATTCACACAAATTTCTAAACATTTGTGAATCTCTTTGCAACCCAGGAACGCACTTTTGTTGTTCATACCATTGTGGAGAAGACCGTTCTTCTTCTTCATTGCAGCCCTGCTGGAAAAGGGATAACTCCAGCCGCCGACTACAGAATCCGACACCTGAGGGTAATTCTTAGTCACTTGTATTTTCATTGTAATCCGAAATTGTACAGTTACAATATTATAATGAAAATAAATGGTTTTGCCCCTTTGGGAGATTTTTCCTCACAAGCATGTGTTTGAATGTTCTTGCTTAGTTCATTATCGTATTCAATCACATATTGTTGCATGTTTAAGGTTTGTTTGAGTTAAAAGGTGTTTACTATATAATTTTATCATTTGAACGCAAGCACATACGTTCTCAATATCAATCATACACAAATATATTTATAAACATATCATATATATACTGTCTCTATATCCCTGTATATATATATATATATATATATATATACAACAAAATCCGGCTAATCGTGCATATCTCTCGTAACACTAGCCCGTATTTCACGAATATAAACATACGATTTAATTCCATAAGTTTTCTACTTATTCCAATTCCATAAGTATTTACTTACATATAATATATATATATATATATATATATATATATATATATATATATATATATATATATATATATATATATATATATATATAAGTTCTTTTAAATTAAGAATATTAATCTTATTACCACTAGCTGGTATCCCAATTCCATCCGAAATTCCCATCCGAATCCGAAGGGTATTTATCCCATTAGACTCTTAAATTCACAAATTTTCACAACTTTAATTTCTAATGGATTAAACACCTTGCACAAACATAGTTATAACTTACTCTACAAGAGTACAAATGAATTCATTCAAAGATCATTAGAAAGCTAAGATAAAAAACTTTCTTTTCATATATATCTCGTCATCTAATTCAAACTACATTGAAAATGGCATGCATTTGAATTGACTCCAAAATTTGCGTAACTCAACTATTCTGGCAGATTAAACACCTTGCACTAAAACAGCTATAACTCACTTTAGAGAAGTCCAAATGACTTCATTCAAAGATCATTAGAAATCTAAGATCCATAACTTTCTTTTTATCTATATCCAATAATATAATTCAAAGTACACTGAACATGGCATGCATTTGAATTGACTCCAAAATTTGTGTAACTTAGCTATTCTGGGAGATTAAACACCATGCACTAAAATAGCTATAACTCACTCTAAAAAAGTCAAATTGACCTCATTAAAATCTCATTAGAAAGATAAATTCAATACCTTTCTTTGTATCTATGTTTCATCATCTAATTCAAAATACATAGAAAATGTCATATGTTTGAAATGACGCTAATATTTTTGGTGGATTCATTAATTTTTCATAATTCAATTTCGAGGTTTCATAAATCCTCACAAGAAACATTCAAGCTCACATATTTTCTATGAATAAATATTAGGTTTCTTTATCAAGATTTTATACATCATTCGGGGCTAAATTTTCCAGATTTCATATGGTACAAATATCACAACCAATTTCTATGAAATCATTTCACCAAAAACCCATTTTCTCACATGAATCCCCAACCTAAAAATTCATATTTTTCACCAACTATAATATGAATTAAGACACACAAATAATATCAAAGAAAGATAAACACTTGCCTCAAATTGTAGATCATCTTTGTGTTGAGAGAAATCCGAAAATGGTATCTTGATTTCTTCCTCCTTCTTTCTCTTTTTCCTCTTCTTGTTTCTCTCTTTCCTTTCTCTCTTCTCTCTCTCTCTCTTAGGTTAGATAAATGGGGGTTTGGATGCCCCTTCTTTCATTTAATGTCCGAAATTTGGAAATCGGGTGTAGACCCAATTATAAAATTACTCGTGTACCCGAATACGAGTCCCGACTAGTCTAAAAAGCCCTCAAAATCCAATCATTACACCCGAGTACTTAATTTTCACTATTTTGACCTATTCCGGATCAATCGTACACTCAAAATCACCAGTAGAGTCACTTAACAAAAATCATTATTTATTCCTAACACGACTCCATATTTAATCCAATCAGTTTATTTCTCAAATTATTAAATTACCCGCACACATGTAATTTAAATACCCATAAAAGTATGGGGTGTTACATACTTCTCCCCTTACAAAGGAATTTCGTCCCCAAAATTCGGATATGCTTGGTACTAAATATTTTTGATCCTTAACCACATGACATCCTATAATACCAAAAATTTAATTATGAAAACATTTCAGTGCCTTTACTTTACACCCGATGGTGGTACCCACCTATCTAAAGGCCTACTCACTATAGTCCTAGATTAAAGACAAGTTTGTTCAAATCATTTCATACTGATATTCTCCATCATTCACAAGGTCTCACCTTGATAATGGTACATAAACACATTGTGATTCTACTAACAATATCCCAATAAGATGATCCTACACATCACCGGCTCAATCATCTCAATACTAATGGAACGCCACACATCACTGAGTGCCATATTCCCTTATTTACTAAAGCATAAAACTCCCCTCATGAGAGAACCCACGATAACACCTGACCACTCATGTTAGTCCTTTAAACTTCGATTTGTGGCAAAGTAACTCTTTCAAGGTTCATAACCCACACAAAACAGTTTGTGGTTCACTCCATTCTTGCCCAACCATGAACTTTATTAGTCTGCCTCTCCATCCCGTCACTGGAATCATTAATTTATTAATAAATTTCGATCAATCGACTCAAACCAACCTTTTTACATCTATGACTGGTGCACTTGGAGACAACTTCACTATGTCTCACTCAACAGCAATCCACTATTTCACATTACGTGGTACCTCTTACTCCCCTTTTCCTGGGGTATACCAAAACTGTGACCCATGCATCTGCTCCAAAATTATGTACTTCCTAGGTACTTTTCATGTGGTAGTAATCAATATTCTTCTTATGCGTGAGCCAATCTTAGGATTTGACTGAGTAAGACTCCGCTCAACTTTCCCAAAATAGTATGGTCTTCTCTTATCAAGAGGTATCCTTTACATGCCTTTCCCCAGTCATTCAACCCGTCTTAGGTGTGATAGTTCTCCTTGCACATACATATTCAGACCATTGTATTTCTCAAATGAAGTTCACTCCATTATACTTTTTAATTTTGTTTCTACTTCCCCACATCTATACTTACTACACATTATAACCACATTCCCTTATCTCAGGCTGTTTCTATTTATTTAAACAAACCAAGGCACCCATACACCCTATAACCCGTGCGAATTTGCATAAACATGAAAAATGTCACATACGTAACATATTTATCTCATGCTCAGCCCCCGCATTCTTGGCGTGGCTATGACACATGGGTATTCTCAATCACCCCATAAATCATAATTTAATTCTTCTTGAGATTGTCCCACCCATCAGTTCGTTGGTGAAAGAAAAAAAAATTGCTCTTTTTTTTTCTACACTACTTATATCGTATAATAGCTCTAAGGTCAAAGTGGTTTCTCTACACATTCAATGATTAAGATTCAAAACTTATGCCCTTGAATCCACCTATGTCTTTCCACTCCCGACGTTTATTAAGGTTCATGCATATCTCGTCCCATAACAATGCTCAAACAAGTAACTTCCCTAATGCACTATCACTTACCATTGTCGGCCATCGTGTTTTGTAGGCTTAAGCATGTAACCGGGACACTCAAATCTTCTACCCAAACAGATCAATCTAATTCTCAACTCCCGCGTCTCTAAAGGAGTGATATAACAATGCTCTCTCCCTATCACCAAGTTCTGAGCGCTAAACATAATAATGAGCTAAATCTCTCCGCTCAACAGTAAATCCAAAATACCTCAAATCAAACCAATAAGGTCCCTACACACCGGGATCAAATAACTCGAGACACATATACTCTCCTAACTCTTTATCACAATATAATATCAATGCGAGCTCGACCCTCTTTCAGGTGAGACATCGCCAAAGTAATCCGGCCTCCCCTGGAACAGCAAACACGACAGCCTTTCAATATCAACCCACTATCGTTACAATAGTCTATACCCCAGATAATATCATACTCATATAACACATCACTAAAATGAGTAATTGCAGTAAAATATGTACCACTATGCCTGCACCCGCTTCCCGATGGATGAAACCAAAAATAACCCCATTACATGACGAAAAAATATATAAATATAATATTGTTATTGATAATACCACTAAACTCATCTCACACACGAATCTAGTGCTAATCCAAATACCGTGACTCGCTCGTGTCACCCAAGGCATACCTCATTTACCTGAGGATAAAACTCATATTTTGACATTGTCAAATTACCCTGACTACTCAAATGGTTTCCAGACATGACACGCTCATCCAAACTGCACCAAAAACTATCTTAATATTTGCCCTAGTTAGGCACCATACTTTTGTCCCCTACTCGCTTCGAGAAAATACAATATATGTGGTCCTACTATCCACATAAAATATCTCTTCATATATTCCACTTATCCTTGACCACGCTGACAGTATTAGGGTTTTCCTTCTCTCAGACCCTAGTAGCCTCAGCCCTGACGGCTACCCTCATTGTTCACTTAGCTCCACCGGCCCTAAGGAATACACTACTGGCCTTACCAATCCTGACTAAATCCTTTAACACTTTTATCTCCCTTCACAAAGAAGCATTTATATTCTCACTAACAAAATCACGACTTTATCACCATCTGCTTTAATCCTGCGAGCAGAATTTCCCTTAAGTGATGGCAACTCCTTTCATGAGTCCATCACCCACTTAAGGACTCATTTCATCATTGTACCTTCATCTTCGGGTACAAAATTCTCTAGACAAGGCCTCTAACCATCCCTCCTATGATAAGTTCAAAATTTCATCCACATCTTTTTCTGAACAAAAGATGAAGGAATTTGCGGTCAAATCGTACATAGGATCCTTCCATTGGCATAATATTTCACTTTCGAGTTTACTACTCCCTGTTACATACCAAAGCCTCTAGGTCTATTACCTTAATTGGCTAATATAATCTCCACATATACTAACATTCTAACGGGTGGTCCTTTTAAAAGACCCCACTGACTCCCTTCCACTTTAAATGCATTGGGTGAAACAAATTTGGCACCACTTTCTATTATAGCGGTACTTGAAAATATATACTACACCCGAGCAACAATAGGGGTGACCTCGTCTATGGTCATCATCCCTAAAATATTCTATAACTCCAATTGAGCCCTGCCTTCTGCTGCCTTCCCGACGGCCCTCACTAGTCATCATTCGTTATTCGATAAACGAAACACACCCGAACGCATAAAAGATTCACTATAAGTACACTATAGAAGGAGAACAGAATCTCACCATAGGAATCGACAATCCTAAACATAGGGATCTATATCAAATAGAAGGCAATGTTGAAAACGTAGTACGTCCGAACAGATTCCTAAAGAAACTAGAACCTGATGCTCTGATACCACCTATGATCATTCCTACATCAAATTAAACAGGAATCTCAAATGGTTTCATTCTCAGCATCATTGTTGAAAACCATTTAATTACTAATAACCTATTAGGTCTGGCATCAAATTTTAAACTTTGTAATCTTTTTAACTAAAACACACAATTAAAACCAACCATACAAAGATATAAACAGCTGAAGTGAATAAATAAATAAATAATTACCAATAAATATCTCTAACGCATATATACAACCATATCGAATTGGCATAAAATAAAAATGCAACACATGAAATAAAAGATAACAGTTGGGCAATACGCCCGAATATTACAAGAGTACCTCCTATCTAGATCACAAGGATAGAAACGTCTACACAAGTTCATGCCAACATCCACAGCTACGGTGGCAACGTCTGACTCAAAAGAATAATCATCCAAGCGTCCCTATGTATGGAGACCTAAAAAGTATACAAAGGAGAAGAAAAAGAAAAATAGATACGGGTTAGATCCCGAGTTTTGAAAAATATTTTAGAAAGTGCTTAACATACTTTAATATTTAAAATATGATACTCTCCATATTTAAACTGGTGTCACCCTCACATGAGATACCCCTTACCTCTCATCTAATAGTGCACACCTAACACATGTATTTTAAAACACCCTAGTTAGCTACCCAGTCTAACTAGCACCTCGCATAACTCCCAAATCACCATACACTAACATAAACCCTGTGTAATCATAAAACATATTGATTAATTCTTATATTATTAATAACTTTCACTAGTTATTTACACTATTCACGTTATAGTGTTATTAACCTCGTATATAATATTATCATCGTTATATACCCATCAAGTATATCCGTACTTATATATCACACACTATATAAGTATAATTACCATCCCCCAACGCTATAAATCAACGGATGCAGTCTCCCAATGCTATCATCTTCTAGGGAATTACTCACGTACCATCCTGGGTACCAGCGATTGGACTCTCACACCGACTTGGTAAAAAATAAAATCACAATGTATGGGAAGAGGTCATAGTTGCTCATCGGAAATAAGAATGAAACATACCCACCACGTCTCACCCCTGATAAAATCACACAATAAAAAATAGATTCTATGACCTGGGGACTATACGCTCCCTTCTCCTCAATCCACGGGCCTCACCCACATCGCGCAACTTCCCATGATAGCATTAGAGGGCTATGATTCACTTAAATATATCAATCATACATGGATATATTTATAAATATACCATATATATACTGTCTCTATATACCCGTATATATATACAATACAATCCGACTAATCATGCATATCTCTCGTAACACTAGCATGTATTTCCCGAATATAAACATTTGATTTAATTGCATAAGTATTCACTTACTTATTTCAATTCCATAAGTATTCACGTACTTATAATCTAAATATAATAGTTCTTATAAATTCAGAATATTAAGCATATCACCACTAGCTCGTATCCTAATTCCATCCGAAATTCCCATTCGAATCACAAGGGTCTTTATCCCATTAGACTATTAAAGATAAAAATTCTCACAACTTTAATTTCTAACAGAGTAAACACCTTGCACTAAAACAGTTATAACTCACTCTCACTATTTTATTCATAACACGACTCCAAATTTAATCCAATCAACTTATTTCTAAAATTATTAAATTGCCAGCACACATGTAATTTAAATACCTATAAAAGTATGGAGTGTTACAGCAACTCTAAAATATTAACTTGCTTAGAAAATATGAAAGCACCCCGCAGTTAGAGGGGAAACTCTAAAATAATAAGTTGCTCGGAAAATATACAAGTACCCCAGAGTTTGAGGAATATTAACCCACAGTTAGCGGTGGCATCTATAAAATGATAACTTGCTAAAAAAATATGCAAGTATCCCAGAGTTAGAGGGAGCCAGTCTAAAATATTAACTTGCTCAGAAAATATGAAAGTACCCCGCAGTTAGAGGGGGCAACTCCAAAATATTAACTTGCCCAGAAAATATGCAAATACACCACAGTTAGAAGGGGAAGATCTAAAATGATAACTTGCAAAACTCGTATACAAGTATCCCACAATTAGAGGGGAAACTCTAAAATGATAACTTGCTCATCTCATATGCAAGTACCCCACTAATAGAAGTGGAAAATCTAATATGATAATTTGCTCAGCTCATATGCAATTACTCAATACTTAGAGGGGGTAGCTCTGAAATGATATCTTGCTCAGATCATTGGCAAGTACCCCACGGACTATGGGGCAGTTCAATCTCGAAGTTCTCACAAGAAAACACATGCCAAGAATAAATAGAAGGTACGAAAGTTTCGTATCGCAATCTCCAATGGCATAGGAGTTCTCAAAGTGTTGAGAAAGTGCCAAGTATAAATTTAAGGTACGATAGTTTTGTACCTCGGGCTCCAAGGGCATAAGAGCGCTCACAGTGTTGAGCACGTGCCAAGTATAAATAAAGGGTATAACAGTTTAGTACCTCAGTCTCCTAGGTCATTGGAGTGCTCATAATATTGAGCAAGTTCCAAGTATAAATAAATAGTACCACAATTTAGTTCCATAGGCTCCAAAGGCATAGAAGCGCTCACAATATTAACCTAAAAATAAAGAACCAGGATTGTACAAACAAGAAAGTGCCAAGTATAAATAAAAAGGTATGAAAGTTTAGTACCTAGGGCTCCAAGGACGACACATGATCGCTCATACTATTAACCTTTATTCAGCTCAAGGGGCTAATGTTGAGAAGTCCTCAAGCCAGTGAACAAAGAGTGAAATGTTGATTATGCTATTTCATGCACAAGTCTCTCTACACTATAAGACACTTTAGCACGAGGGGGCTAATGTTGAGAAGTCCTTAAGAAAATGAAAAAAAAGTGAAATAGCCTAGAGCGAGGGGATCCATTTAGAGAGGATCCACCTGCCCAAGATTACAAGATTGATAGAAAATAGCCTGGAGCGAGGGGATCCACTTAGAATGGATCCACCTGATCAAGATTACAAGATTAATAGAAAATAGCCTAGGGAGAGGGGATCCACCTCATGCGTCCCCTCTTCCCAAGTTCGATGCTACGAAAATTGACTCATGGAGAGAGGGTTCGCTTTGAGTACCCCTTCCAATACCAACACAAGTAACAATTTTAGGCCGAGGGAGTCCACCACAAGTGGCTCCTCAGCAAAGATTACAACAAGAAATAGTTTATGCTGAGGGAGTCCACCACGAATGGCCCCTCGACCAAGAGCAATATTACAAAACAGCTGGTGGTGAGGAGGTTCACCACGAGTGGCCCCTCAATAATAATAAAAGGCACGAACAGTTATGGTGAGGGAGTTCCCTTTGAATGACCCCTTTTCCAAAGGCAAATAGAAAGAGGAAAATCCAAGGTTAGGGATTCTAATATAAGTGACCCATTTGCTAAAGACAGACATAGAAATGATAGGGTTTACCCCAATGGACCTCCTTAACTACATAAACTGGAAACCAGGTAAAATGAGTTAGGGTGAGTGGACTCACCTTGAGTGGCCCCTCTTCTTAAAAGAAATGCAGAAAAGGGAATGACTAGGGATGAGGAAATCCACCACTAGGGACCTCTCAGTCACTCCAAATCAAACAGTGTAATGATGTGATGCAATGAAAATTTTCATATTCCAAGAGGAAGTGATCATTTCGTACAAAACCATTTGGTCTACACAACACAAAGATTTTTGTACAAGGGGACTAATGTAGAGGGGTCTTCATCTACTATTCTAAAAAGTCAAGGGCGAGTGATCCCACCTAGAGGGGTTCCCACTGCCCAAGTTAGCAAGAAAATATTTAGAGAAAAGGGGTCCACCTTGAGTGGCCCTAAGACTAGGTGTAATACCTGGAAGATGGGACTCACAACAAGAAACCACTCTAATTAAGATAGACGTCCACATAACAAAGGCCAGGGACGAGGGGGATCACTGCGAGCAACCCCTCTACCCAAGATAGAAGGCCACAAAAAAAGACCAAGGACGAGGGGCTCACCCCGATCAACACCTCTTAACAAGATAGAGGGCCAAATGACAAAGGCCAAGGACGAGGGGAATCATTATGAGAAACCCATTTAAACATGATAGAAGTCCACAGAACAAAGACTAAGGATGAGGGGGCTCACTACGAGAAACCCCTCTACCCAAGATAGAGAGCCCCATAAAAAGGCCTTTGTCTCGCCGCGAGCAACCCCTATAAACATGAAAGAAGGCTATAGAAAAAGGCCAGGGTGAGGGGACTCACAATGAGCATACCCTTTGCCCAAGTTGATACATAAAAAAGGAGGTCCACCATAAGTGGCCTAATTTCCAAGATGAAGTGATTGTTTCGTACCCTTTGCTTTACCCAACACAAAGATTTTTATACTAGGGGACTAATGTAGAGGGGTGTCCATATGCTATTAAAAAATAGCATAGGCGAGTGTGCCCACCTGGAAGGACTCCAACATGGACCAAGTTATCAAAAAAGGGAGTTAGGATGAGGAGGCTCAGCAGAAGAAGCCCGTCGTCCCTAAAACTCAAGAAATCACATAAAGAGATCTAGGGCGAGGAGGTCCCCCCATAACGAGCCCCGTGTCCCCAAAATTCTTAAAATATCACATAAAATGAGTTTGGGTGAGGATACCCACCTTGAGGAGCTCCTCCTCCTTAAAAGTCCAAAGATAAAAAAATGAGTTTGGGTGAGGAGATCTGTGACAACCCAAATATAATTATGTTTAAATCATGATTAGCTTATGTGATATGGATAATATGTTATTAGTATATATAATGTTAACTCATTATATTTAGTCTAATTCTAGCTTCATAAAGCATGAAAAACATATTAGTTACGAATGTGAGATTTTGAAGTTTTCGGTAGGAATGTTCATGTTTAAGGATAGTTTTGACCTTTAAACATAATAATTTACTTGAGGTGAAAGCTATATATTTGTAGACAGGAGAGTTAGGGTTGTAACACAATAAACAATGTGTTAAACGGAGGCCGAGTAAGAAGTTATACCAAAACTACAAAACAAGGGCAAAATAGTCCATCCGTTAAGTGGTATTTTGTCTTATTATGGCAACAAATGTTTTGTTTTCATTGGTTGGGAAGGGTGGTGGATTTGGCCGACTTCAAACCCTTAGAATTACCTCCTTATTCATCCAAATTCATCCATAATAGATTTGAAGCTTAAAGAAAGAGAATTAGGAAGTTAGGAAGAAAAAGTGAGGAGAAAATTGGAGAACAATTCATAGAAAATTATGTAAAAGCCCCTAAGGTAATTCCACCCATGAATCTTGTTGTTTTTCTTGTATTTATGATTTATATGATAGAAATAATTTATTGTTTATTTACCATTCATTCTTGGGTTCATATGTATGGATATATGCAAGTTTAAATAAAGTTGAATGTGTAAACCCTTAAATTGCTTTGTTTAGTAACCCTGTTTATTCAAACTTCCATATCTTTTTGTACGATTACTGAAATTGATTGATTCCAATTGGAAATTAAAATAGACTCATATATGTATATCATATCCTAAAATCAAGTAAAAATACAAATAAATGAACCTTGGGTGATGATTTTAAGTTCGGATCTGAAATCTGCCCCAAAAGAGTAAATATACCAAATGTTTGATGTTTTGCTTGACATAGCAAATAAACTCTGAAAATTATGAAATTTTAAACTTGTATTGTTCAATATGTTTTATGAAATTGGGTCAAATATCATAGAAATTTGTGATGTATAAAAATTATGAAAATTCTTGGAAGATGACTGAGCAATAGATGAGCCTATAGGGCGGATTTGCTATGTGGTAAAGAAATGGGCATATCTTGCTCTAGGAAACTCAGAATGATGTGTCGTATTTTTTGTTGGAAACGTAATATGATAAGTATGGGATTACCAAGAATAATTAAAGTAGGTTTGAGACGTAATTTGAATATGTTAGATGTCATTACTTGAGTCTAGACGGGACTTCATTTATGATGAATGATTTGAATTGAATCATATAATGCTTATGAATTGAGTTATGTTGAAGTTTTTCTTTGAATTGTTAATAATCTTATGATGATACTAATATTGTAAGAATGATAGGAAGAGAACAAGAAACGACTGAACAAGATCCAGATAAAGGAAAAGGGAAAGCTTGTTAAATTTCCAAGGTGAGTCTACTTATGATTGTTTCATATATATATACAGATATATGAATATAGCTCTAAGAGCAGGATTTGTTTGAATAGTTCAGTATTCAGGATTTGTTTGGATATTAAAATATCCACGACTGTTTGGGTCTAATGATCCAGGATTTGTTATCGCCAATTGGCAGAATTATTTGGGTCTAATGATCCCGGATTTGTTATTGCCAATGGGCAGAATTATTTGGGTCTTATGATCCAGGATTTGTCAATGCCAATGGGAAGAATTATTTGGATATTATGATCCAGGATTTGTTATTGCCAATGGGCAGGATCATTCGAATTTTATATCCACATATTCGATATGGAATTGTCATTCCATTGTAGGGAAGGAGTACCTCACTAAGCTTAATGCTTACGGTTTATATTTTAATAATTTCAGGTTTGTACGTTACCAACTAAGATACTATATGATCGGTAACTTTGAGAGTTGCACCGTTAGAAGAGTTGGGGTTTAAATATGGGTATTTTATCATTGTCACACTGAAGATTTTAAGATACTCACACATTTAATATATTGAGTTAGTATGGATTGAGTTGATCATAGTTAATCATAGTATTATATAATCTCTAATTATGACTCTGATGTTGACTTCGTTATGGCACAAGAACAATATTATGTTCGTTATACAGAAAAATATTAACAAATGAATTAAATTTCCAATGGGCTCAAGACTATGATCCAATTCTTCTAATAAAAAAATGGTTAGTATGGATATTAGGTTTGGGGGTGTGAAAATTAGTGGTATGAGAGCGTGGTTATTAATTCTGGACATGTGTCACAATTAGATGGAAGTTATTGAGTTAATTTGATATTTATGAATTATTTACGTACTAACCAATAGTTTAGTATTATAAACTATTTATGTTGGTTGTTAGAACTTTGTTGTATTACAGATAATTCCAGATGGAACCTGGGAATGGACAACATAGAGAAGAGGGAGTAGCTTCTCGTACAGATAATAATGAATAAGAGTAGAGTGTTGCTGGATGGGCCAAAGAGAATGAACAACCTACAGGGATTCAGATAATGATGAGGATGGAAGAGCAACAAGAAAGAAATATGGCGCAAATGGCAGAACAATAGGCTAGATATCTAGAATCAAAGACTATGGCCAGGATTGTGAAAGAGGCAAGGAATTAAATGAAAGATTCCATGCATGAGAAGTTTTTGAAATTGAATCCTCTAAAATATTCAAGGTCAGTTGAACCTACAGAAGCTGACATGTGGTTCAGGGATCTAGAAATTATCTTTGAAGTTATGAAGGTTCCAGATAACAAGAAAGTGAACCTAGATGTGTTTAAGCTGAACGCAGAAGCCAAATATCGGTGGGAAGCCAGCAACCAATTGGTGCCCAGGATAGAAGGTATTGATGTTATTACTTGGGCTAAATTTATTAAATCTTTGTATGTTAAGTATTTCCCTAAAGTTTATAGGAAGGAGAAACTGAGGGAATTTATAAATTTAACCCAAGGGAAAATGTCTGTGCGGGAGTATGAGGCTAAATTTACTGCTTTGTCTAGATTTGCTACTAAATATGTGGATAATGAAGAAGACAAACGTAGTAAGTTTCAAGATGGATCGATTTGTCCTATTCAGAATAGAGTGGCCACTTATGAGTTAGAAGATTTTGCTTCTCTGGTAAACAAAGCAATGATAGCAGAAAGGCAAATGAACCAAGGGGTGGCGAGTAGACAGAGTTTTAAGAAAAGTAGATTTTCCGCATCTCACTCTAAGGGAGGTGAGGGCGGAAGTGTTAAGATGGAACCTCATAAATTTTAGAGAGGTTGTGGAGATAGTGGTAGAGGTCAGGGGAGATTTGGCAGAGATACTAGGGGTGGAGGATCTTTTGGTTCAGTCAGAAAATCAGGGAGAGGTGAGGCCCCAATAGGAGGTGTTACATGTTTCTTTTGTAAAGAGGAAGGACATTATAAATATGAGTGTCCTAAGCTTAATGGATTGTAATGCTACCATTATCATCAAGTGGGGCATATTAAAAAGAATTGTCTGCAGTTGCCAGAGACTCCAGCGGCACATAGTGAAGTAGCAAGCAGAGTGTTATCTCCAGGCAATGCAGTGAACAGGGAAGAGGATAGGCTAGTAGTTCCAGGCCAGGTGGGCGAGTTTTTACAATGAAAGAAGCTCAGATTAGTCCAGATATGGTGACATGTACACTTTCTGTTACTGATAGAAGTGCATATGTTTTTATTGATCCTGGTTCCACACATTATTTTGTGTCCTATGATTTTCTTATATACCTAAATAGACCATGTACTCGTTTAGATATGGGGTTGGGTATTTATATGCCTATGGGGGATATGGTTGTAGCTGAATATGCTTTTCGTGATTGTGTTTTGACTGTGGGGGCTAGAGATACAGTTATAGATCTACTTCCCTTGGATATTTCTGATTTTGATATAATTCAGGGAATGGATTGGTTATCTAAATATCATGCATCTATGTATTGTTTCCATAAGGAAGTTATTTCTAATATGCCTCGTGAGCCTGAATTTAAATTTGTGGCGGGAAGAAACGTTGTTCCTAGTTGCATCATTTCTACTATTAAGACAAGGAAATTATTGAGTAAGGGCTGTGAGGGTTTTATTGCATATGTTCTTGACACTAGGAAGGGGGCTTTACAATTAGTCCATGTTCCTATTGTACGAGATTTTCCAGAAGTGTTTCCTAATGAATTTTTGGGGTTACCCCCCCCCCCCCCCCCCCCCAGAGAGAGAAGTTAAATTTAGTATTGAATTGGCACCAGGGACGACCCCTATTTCTATGGCACCATATAGAATGCCACCTGTTGAGTTAAAAGAACTCAAGATTCAGTTGCAGGATTTACTTGATAGGGGGTTCATACAACCTAGTGTATCTCTATGGGGTGAACCAGTTTTATTTGTGAAGAAGAAAGATGGTACCATGCGTTTGTGTTTTGATTATAGGCAACTGAATAAAGCTACAATTAAGAACAAGTACCCTTTACCTCGTATAGATGATTTGTTTGATCAGTTATAGGGTGTTAAAGTGTTTTCAAAAATAGACCTGCGATCGGGTTATCATCAGTTGAGGGTCGAGGAAAGTGATATTTCTAAAACTACTTTTCATACTCGGTATGGTCATTTTGAATTTATGGTGATGCCTTTTGGGGTGACTAATGCTCCAGCTATATTTATGGATCTTATGAACCGGGTACTTCATCCTTTTGTTGATTCATTTTTGATAATTTTTATTGATTATATTCTGATTTATTCACGTGATATGGTTGAATATGAAAAGCATCTCATAACTATTTTGAATCTATTGGAAGATGAGAAGTTGTATGCAAAGTTTAGAAACTGTGATTTTTGGCTATCACAAGTTGTATTTTTAGTCCATGTTATTTCTGGAGATGGTATATGTGTTGATCCAAAAAAGGTAGAGGCTTTTGTAAAATAGGAGAGGCCCAATAATGTGACTAAGGTGAGGAGTTTTCTGGGTTTAGTTGGGTATTATAGAAGGTTTATTAAGGGATTTTCTTCGATTGCCTTGCCGATGACTAAACTAACCCGAAAAGATGTTAAGTTTGAATGGAATTCTGACTGTGAAAATAGTTTTGATGAATTGAAAAAGAGGTTGGTAACTACACCTGTTCTTACTATTCCTAATGATGGAGATGGTTTTGTTATTTATACTGATGCTTCACATCAGGGGTTGGGTTGTGTTTTTATGCAACATGGTAAGGTTATTGCTTATGTTTCTAGGAAGTTGCATACACATGAACGTAATTATTCTACACATGATTTGGAACTTGCTGCTATTGTATTTTCTTTAAAATTATGGCGTCATTATCTATATGGTGAGGTATGTGGAATTTTTACTGACCATCAAAGTCTTAAGTATTTATTTACTCAAAAGGAGTTGAATTTGAGGCAGAGGCAATGGATGGACTTAATTAAAGACTATGATTGTACAATTCACTACCACCTAGGGAAGGCAAATATAGTTGTAGATGCCCTGAGTAGAAAGGCTTCGGCCAGGTTATCTTGTATTAGGTGTGCTAGAGTTGCCCACATCATGGAGTTGAGATTGATGGGAGTAGAATTGAAGCTAGCATATGGGGACAGGTTTTTTGCTCATGTAAGTGTGAGGAATTTGTTAGCTACCCGTATTCGTGATTTACAAAGTCAAGGTCCTTTTCTTGAGAAAAAATGACAAGATGTTTGAGATGGTAAGTCTAAAGATTTTTGTATTGTGAATGATGGCACTTTATTGTATAAGTAGCGGTTATGTGTGCCTAATGTCACACCCTAAACCCAATATCCATACTAATCCCTTGTTATTAGAATAATTGGATCATAATCTCGAGCCCATTGAAAATTTAATTCATTTATCAATATTTTTCTGCATAATGAACATAATATTGTTCTTGTGCCATAACGAAGTCAACATCAGAGTCATAATTAGAGATTATACAATACTATGATTAACTGTGATCAACTCAATCCATGTTAACTCAATACATACAATGTGTGAGTATATTAAAATCTTCAGTGTGACAATGATAAAATCTCCATACTTAAACCCCAACTCTTCTAACGGTGCAACTCTCAAAGTTACCGGTCATATAGTATCCTAGCTAGCAGCGTACAAACCTAAAATTGTTAAAATATAAATCGTAAGCATTAAGCTTAGTGAGTACTCCTTCCCTGCAATAGGATGACAATTTTATATCGAATATGTGGATATAAAATTCGAACAATCCTGCCCATTGGCAAAAAGAAATTCTCGATCATAAGATCTAATAGTTATGCCCATTGGCAATAACAAATCCTGGATCATAAGACCCAAATAATTCTTCCCATTGTCAATAACAAATCCTGGATCATAATATCCAATAGTTCTGCCCATTGGCAATAAAAAATCCTGGATCATAAGACCCAAATAATTCTGCCCATTGGCAATAACAAATCCTGGATCATAAGACCCATATAATTCTGCCCATTGGCAATATCAAATCCTGGATCATAAGACCCAAATAATTCTGCCCATTGCCAAAATCAAATCCTGGATCATAATACCCAAACAATCTTGGATATTTTAATATCCAAACAAATCCTAAATACCAAAGTATCCAAACAAATCCTTCTCTTAGAGCTATATTCATATATCTGTATATATGAAACAATCATAAGTACACTCACCTTGACAGTTTAACTAGCTTTTCCCTTACCTTTATCCGGTATGTGTTCAATCAGATCTTCTTCCCCTCCTATCATTCTTACAATATTAGTATCATCATAATAATATCAATAATTTAAAGAATGATTTAAATATAATTCAATCCATAAGCATCACATGATTCCATTCAAATCATTTATCATAAGTGAAGTTCCATCCAAATCCAGGTTAATATATTTAACATATCCAAATCATAGACCAAATATACATTCATTCCTTCTTGGTAATCCTTGTCATATTAGTATTCCAATACAAAATATGGTACATCATTTTAAGTCTCCTAGAGCAAGATATGCCCATTTCTTTACCACATAACAAATCTTCCCTATAGGCTCTTTTATCGTTCATTCAACTTCCAGGAATTTTCATAATTTTTATACATTATAAATTTCTATGATATTTCACCCAACATCAGTAAACATATTTAAAAATACAAAATTAAAGTTTCATAATTTTTAAGGTTCGTTTGCTATGTCAAGCAAAACATCGAACACATGGCGGGCATACTTTCACCCTTAGGGCAGATTTCATACCCGAACTTCAAACTCTCACCAAAGACTCATTTCTTGGTATTATAACATTATGTTTGGATATGTCATACATATATGAGTCCAGGTTAATCTCCAATTGGAATAAATCATTTCCAATAAGTATACAAAAATTTATGGAAATTTGAATAAATAAAGTTTCTAAACAAAGCAATTTTAGAGTTTTGTACATTCAACTTAACTTAAACTTGCATATATCCATACATATGCACCCAAGCATGAAAGGTCAATAAAAAATCAAGGATTTATATCATAAAAATCATAAATTCAAGAAAAATAACAATATTCATGGTTGGAATTACCTTAGGGGCTTTTACGTAATTTTCTATGATTTTTTTTCATGCTTCTCCTCACTTTCTTCTTCCTAACCCTCACAATTATTTTTCCTCAACTTAAAACTCTCCCAAACTGAGTTTGCTGAAGAAAGGAGGATATCTCAAGGGTTTAAGTCGGACAAACCAACCTCCACCTCCAACCAATCAATTTATAACATGTGGCATCTTATAAAACAAAATATCATTTAAGGCTAAATGACTACTTTAGCCCCTGTTCGTAAAAAGATAATATCTTCCCACTCGGATGTCCGTTCGATGGACCGTTTGTTGTGTTACAAACCTAAATCATATATCTACAGAAATCTAGTTCATACATCAAGTCAATTATTATGTCATAAAGGTCAAAACTAGTCTTAAACATGAACATTCCTACTGAAAACTTCAAAATTTCACATTTGTAACTAATTCAATATTTCATGCCTTATGACGCTAGGATTAGACTAAATATAATGAATTAACATTATATATAATAATAACATATTATCCATATCACATAATCTAATCATGATTTAAACATAATTTATCATAATTATATTTGTGTTGTCACAATTCTCCCCCGGTTCGGAAATTTCGTCCCCGAAATTGACATAACTTGGTTGTCTGAATCAAACAAATATGGATAACGCATCTTCATGCTATCCTCACTCTCCCGTGTAGCTTCTTCCATGGAAGGCCTTATCGACATAACCTTCACAAGTGGGATCACTTTTGATCTCGATATTTGTTCTTTCCTATCGACGATTGCAAGTGGTTCTTCCACATAGCTCAAATCTTCTTTCAACGCAATAGGTTGTTCCACCAATACATGTGAAGGATCCGCTACATACTTTCTCAACATAGAAACATGGAAAACATCATGTAATCGAGCTAAATCCTGTGGTAACGCTAAGTTGTAGGCAATACCAGAAACCTACTGGTCTGCTTCAGCCATTGCTAATACCAGAATGGAAATGGGATCATGTAACAATGGATTTTGTGGTTGGGATTCCTCAATATCAGAAGGGGTCAGATTCGATTTACGTAGTGGTGTATAGATTGACCAAGTTTTCTCATTTTCTAGCAGTCAAGACTACGTATATGGTTGGTAGGTATGCTGGATTGTATGTTAATTAGATTATTCGATTGCATGGAGCACCCGTATCAATTGTTTTAGATAGGGACCTTACTTTTACATACAGATTTTAGGATAGCTTATAGTATGCTATGGGTACTAACTTGAAGTTTAGTACGGGTTTTCATCCTCAGATAGATGGGCAGTCTGAAAGGACAATACAGATTTTGGAAGATATGCTTAGAGCTTGTGTGCTTGATTTTAAAGGAAATTAGGATGAATATTTGCCTTTGATAGAATTTGCATATAACAATAGTTTTCAATATACTATTGGTATGGCACCATATGAAGCTTTGTATGGTAGATGGTGTCGTACACCCGTATGCTGGGTTGAAGTTGGTGAAAGGAAGATAGAGGGTCCAAAGTTGATTGAAGTCACCACTGAAAAAGTGAAGATTATTCAAGATAGAATGAGAACGGCTCAAAGCAGAAAAGTTATGCGGATAAGCGACGGAAAGATTTAGAATTTCAGAAGAGGGATTACGTGTTTCTTCGGATATCACCATGGAAAGGAGTTATGAGGTTTAGAAATAAAGGTAAATTAAGTCCACGCTACATTGGACCTTATGAAATTCTTGAGAAAGTCGGGATGGTTGCCTACAACTTAGCGTTACCACAGGAGTTAGCTCGATTACATGATGTTTTCCATGTTTCTATGTTGAGAAAGTATGTAGAAGATCCTTCACACGTATTGGTGGAACAACCTATTGCGTTAAAGGAAAATTTGAGCTATGTGGAAGAACCACTTGCAATCGTCGATAGGAAAGAACTAATATTGAGATCAAAAGTGATACCACTTGTGAAAGTTGTGTGGAGAAGGCATTCCATGGAAGAAGCTACATGGGAGAGTGAGGATGGCAAGAAGATGCGTTATCCATATTTGTTTGATTCAGACAACCAATGTATGTCAATTTCGGGGACGAAGTTTCCTAACAGGGGGAGAATTGTGACAACCCGGATATATTTATGTTTAAATCATGATTATCTTATGTGATATGGATAATATGTTATTAGTATATATAATGTTAAGTCATTATATTTAGTCTAATCCTAGCTTCATAAAGCATGAAAAACGAATTAGTTATTAATGTGAGATTTGAAGTTTTATGTAGGAATGTTCATGTTTAAGGCAAGTTTTGACCTTTATAACGTAATAATTTACTTGAGGTAAAATCTATCTATTTGTAGACTGGTGAGTTTGGGTTGTAACACAACAAACAGTGTGTTAAACGGAGATTCGAGTAAGAAGTTATACCAAAACTACGAAACAAGGGCAAAATAGTCCATTCGTTAAGTGGTATTTTGTCTTATTATGGCAACAAATGTTTTGTTTTCATTGGTTGGGAAGGGTGGTGGGTTTGGACGAATTCAAACCCTTAGAATTACCTCCTTATTCATCCAAATTCATCCATAAGAGATTTGAACCTTAAATAAAGAGAATTAGGAAGTTAGGAAGAAAAAGTGAGGAGAAAATTGGAGAAAAATTCATAGAATATTACGTGAAAGCCCCTAAGGTAATTCCACCCATAAATCTTGTTATTTTTCTTGTATTTATGATTTATATAATAGAAATCATTGATTGATTATTGACCTTTCATTCTTGGGTGCATATGTATGGATGTATGCAAGTTTAAACAAAGTTGAATGTGTAAACCCTTAAATTGCTTTGTTTAGTAACCTTGTTTATTCAAACTACCATATCTTTTTGTATGATAACTGAAATTGATTAATTGACATTGGAGATTAAAATAGAATCTTATATGTATATCAAATACGAAAATCAAGTAAAAATAGAAAGAAATGAACCTTGGGTGATGATTTTAAGTTCGGGTATGAAATCTGCTCCAAAAGAGTAAATATGCATACCAAATGTTTGATGTTTTGCTTGACATAGCAAATGATCTCTTGAAATTATGAAATTTTAACCTTGTATTATTCAATATGTTTTATGAAATTGGGTGAAATATCATAGAAAGTTATGATGTATGAAAATTATGAAAATTCATGGAAGATGACTGAATAATAGATGAGCCTATAGGGAGGATTTGCTATGTGGTAAAGAAATGGGCATATCTTTCTCTAGGAAACTCAGAATGATGTGTCGTCTTTTATGTTGGAAACCTAATATGATAATGGTTGGATTACTAAGAAAAATTAAAGTAGGTTTAGGCTATAATTTGAATATGTTAGATGTCATTACCTGAGTCTAGATAGGACTTCATTTATGATGAATGATTTGAATTGAATCATATGATGCTTATGAATTGAGTTATGTTGAAGTTGTTCTTTGAATTATTAATATTATTATGATGATACTAATATTGTAAGAATGATAGGAAGAGAAGAACAACTGACTGAAGAAGAGCCAGATAAAGGAAAAGGAAAAGCTTGTTAAATTTCCAAGGTGAGTGTACTTATGATTATTTCATATATACAGATATATGAATATAACTCTAAGAGGAGGATTTGTTTGAATAGTTCGGTATTCAGGATTGGTTTGGATATTAAAATATCCACGATTGTTTGGGTCTTATGATCCAAGATTTGTTATCGCCAATGGGAAGAATTATCTGGGTCTTATGATCCAGGATTTGTTATTGCCAATGGGCAGAATTATTTGGATTTTATGATCCATGATTTGTTATTGCCAATGGGAAGGATTGTTCGGATTTTATATCCACATATTCGATATAGAATTATCATTCCATTACAGTGAAGGAGTACCTCACTAAGCTTAATGCTTATGGTTTATATTTTAACAAATTCATGTTTGTACATTGCCAGCTAGGATACTATATGACCGGTAACTTTAAGAGTTGCACCGTTAGAAGAGTTGGGGTTTAAATATGGGGATTTTATCATTGTCACACTGAAGATTTTAATATATTCACACATTGTATATATTAAGTTAGCATGGATTGAGTTGATCATAGTTAATCATAGTATTGCATAATCTCTAATTATGATTCTGATGTTGACTTCGTTATGGAAAAAGAACAATATTATGTTCATTATACCGAAAAATATTGACAAATGAATTAAATTTCCAATCGGCTCAAGACTATGATCCAATTATTCTAATAAAAAAAATGATTAGTATGAATATTGGGTTTGGGGTGTGACAAGACCCCCCATGAGGAGTTTCTCATCCCTAAAGTTCCAAGGATAGAAAGTGAGTTTGGGAAAGGAGCCCCACCTTGAGGAGATCCTCATCCCTAAAAGTCCAGAGATCACAGAAAATGAGTTTGGGTGAGGAGGCCCACCTAGAGGAGCTCCTCGTCACCAGCAGACTAAAAATCACATAAATGTATCTTGAATGAAGAGGCTTACTCAAAATGATTCTTCTACTCCTAAATGACTTATTAAAAAAGAATTAGTGGGTTAGGAGGTCCACCTAGAATGACCTGCTCCTCAAGACTTGTTACTGAGAAATATATTAAAGTACTGATATTTTACTTTCTTGTACAGGTAGCCTAGTTTAGCAAGAAGGTCTAAAAAAGTTAAGTCGGTGTCTCTTGGGAGTTTTGTCTTGGTGGCTGAGGAATAAGGTTTATTGAGAAATCTCAACCACTTAGCACTTTAAGATTGAGATAATACTAGAAGAAATAACTTAGGGGTCACCTAGTCCTTACACGGTCCACACCTAGTGTCAACATAATGAACAATTTACAAAGATTTTAGAGGAGGTGGTCCTTGAGACCTCCCTCCTCAAGTTTACAAAGATTTTAGAGGAGGTGGTCCTTAAAACTCCCTACTCAAGTTTACAAAGATTTTAGAGGAGGTGGTTCTTGAGACCTCCCTCCTCAAATTTACAAAGATTTTAGAGGAGGTGGTCCTTGGGACCTCCCTCCTTAAGTTTTCATATATTTTAGAGGAGGGAGGAGGTGGTCCTTAAACCTCCCTCCTCAAGTTTACAAAGATTTTGGAGGAATTGGTCTTTGAGAACTCCCTCCTCAAGTTTACAAAGATTTCAGAGGAGGTGGTCCTTGGGGCCCCTCTCAAGTTTATAAAGTTTCTAAAAAAATTTACCGTTTTAAAATATATTTACAAAATCAGATATTTTGTCTCCATTAGAAGATACATTTTCTATTAGAGTTTGATTTGCTCCAACTGTCGTCTATCAGAAAACAGGCGGCTTCCGACTCAGTAGGGATAGAAGGTACATTATAGACCTTGTACCTCTAAGTTTCCTTCTCATTTTTGGTGCCTAAAGTGTCAACTCAGCCCTAGTGCCCAAATATCAATAGGACCCCTGGGTAAGGTCATAGGATATAGAAAAACTTAGTTGCAAAGTTACTCTATCAAAATTCACACCAGACCACCTAGTATTCTCTCCCTGTTCTTTCACTAAGTGTTGGGTGGTTGTTTCTTCACTACCACCTTGACAACCATCATTCTCAGGAGATCATTCTTCTCCAAGTTGATATTATTATTTTTTAAGTTTCATATTTGCAGGAGTAGGTTCATAGATATTATTCCATTATTATTAGAAGTGGAAGGTTTTCACACCAAGTTGCTCTAAGAGATTTTTAAGACCTTGAAGATAGAGTCCATTGGTGTGGGTCATGCCTCACCCTTTCTAGTTATTCATAGACCCTAGTCTCACTACCCTCTTACAGACATAACGGTCAAAACTACCTCCGATCATCGATCTAGTTTCACACTCCCCCATTAATAATCAAGATCAAAAAAGTAACAATTTACAAATGTACTATGCCTCCATCAAGGAGTTCATATTATATATCAATATTAAATTAATCCAGCTTAAAAAAAACCACAAATCAACCATTGTGGGATCCAATCACATAAAACAAGACCATAAATATGTGACCATGATAGTGGGATTAGATCAATTTAAAACATAGCACATATCGATATTCTACCCAACATCTATGCACCTATATTATTGTTTTAATTAGACAACACGGTTGAATTCAACCTATACTGGGTATCAACAGGGCTCTAATACCAATTGTTGGAGCAAAAGTCCAAGGGTTTATTGAAAATATGTATAGATTGAACTAAAAAAAAATATTACATATACCCAAAATCCTTTAAAGCAGAATTACCATTTACCTTATTGATCTCTTTGATTTGTTATCATCTTAGCCCAGACCATATGCGATGACAATTTATCAAGAACACAGACCTGATGTTACTCACGCTATTCTATCGTATTCCTGATATGGACAGTCACGAGCAGAGTGTGGGTTCTTCTTTTGTGAGTACCTTTTCTTCTCCTCTTTCCTCTTTGCTGCCTTTATTGCTCACAAGTCCAAATTTGGGTCTTTTGGGTATCAAAGAGTGGTGGCTAGCTTATGAAAGAATGTGTCTCCTAATGGTCCTGAGAAAACCTAATCCATCCTAGATCCTAATCTTAGTCCCTTAATTATAATTAATACCACCAAATAATTATAATTGCAACTCCACTCCTTAACTCAAAATTATATTTTGAGATGCTCATTATTAATTACTTAATTCTACCCACGTTAAGGTTACAAATACCCGCTAATAAGGTAAATTAATGATAATTTATTTGATTAACTTCTTTAAGTCCTTGAGCGATCCAACTTAACTTATTTGTAGTGTCGGATTAACATAATCCACCTATAGGGTTTGGCATGCACAAAACTTATAAGCTACTTAAGGGGTTATCATCAGTCTCTATAACGAGACGTAGATTCCATCAATAAAAAAGTTTCACCATATAATAATCACTATTACCCAATCTATAAGGATTATTGATCAAATAATGAATCTTACCCAAATGGTCAAAGAAATGAATAACTAGTTCATTTTTCCATAAATCATACCCGAATTAAGAGCCTTAGGTTAACCTAATAATCACGAGGTCTACATTGTCTTATAAAATTAGTATAAAGATAATAACCTGAAGGTGGTCCCATTTAATACACATAGAGTGTACTAGCATAATAAGTTGAAACTATACAGTTTCCCGAAATCAAGATAGACCTATTAAAATATTGTGATACACCCCTACAGATGGTGTGTCCAGTTCCATCTAAGACTATGAACGATAAAACTTATATTCTATAAGAACAGCTAATCTGATCCTCTGTATGTAAGTTGTACTCTATACACTAGAATACCTACTGAGCAGAATAAAAGACATCGACAATATATAAAATAATGCAAACATTATGTCCATACATGATTCTCATTAAAATAGAAAAAACTATTTTTATTTCAATAATAAATCCATAACTAAAACTATTATATAAAACATGGGTTTAATCTACTTCTCTAACAACCTACACATGTATAGGACATATGTCACCCTATCATTGGACAACTCAACTCGTGCACACCAAGTTAATTCTTGGGGGTAACACTGAACATCCTAAGACTGTATAAACCCACTTCATCTTATTTATAATTTATCGAACAATTCACAACCCTACTAAAGCATTCTTAAATTGTAAGCTAGAGAGAGAAATATTCGGCGTATATAACAATGGCCTTTAGTGCCTTTTAGAAATGCAAATACATCATTATCTTGCACAGTGGAGTATGCTAAGGCCAAACAACTTAAATCTCAGTGTATTCTATCTCTATCATCCCCTTCTTTATACACATATATTACTATGATTTCCACCATTATTGACATAGATAGATCTTGAGATACACATATCATTGATGTGGTAATTCTCAACATTAAAATTTTAGAGCCTCCTATGAGAAGATATTTTTCTTACTCTCCATATCCATAGCTTATACTCTCTCCTTTTGCCTCTGGGGTGACTCAGATCCACTATTATTGGACCCGAGTCACCATTGAAAGCGCTTGGGTGAGTGTTCTTTAAAGCTTCTCTTTGCGTACAGCTCATTGTTAGTTTTTGTTACTATCTCCTCTACTTATGAAAGAAGCTCACCAGAGATGTCATCTGACTTGCCTCCTTATGTTAGCCCAAGTTCCATCCAAACACCACCTCTGTCAGAAATGGCCGATGTGACGGCGACACTGTGATCCTCGGTGTCAAACCAACAAAAGATGCAAGAACAATTTATGGTATTTAGCCAAAGTGTATTGGGGAGACCTTCTAATGACCCAGAGGTGGAGATGATTACTCCGACTGCCAGAGAAGTGGCGAATTCGGAGATAGGGGGACCACCCCCTGACCTAATAAAGGAGGCACAATAGCATAATAGGCGGAGAGATATCGACGATCCTAGGAATCTTCACCTAGGAAAACAGGCACAAGACTTCCCAGATGACCAAATCTATGCAGAGGAGGAATACTGGGAGCCATATGAAATTTTTGGCAATTGAGTCTGCCCAAGTCGAACCTATTGGGGAAAAATCCCACAGTCGAATTCAAAAAGTCGACAAAGGTCTTCAATCGATAGATTAAGTAGAGGGTCAACCTTTGTCCTTCTCGTCCCCATAGAAGAAATTGGACGAGATAGGCACTTTCATTCTCGCAGTGTTAGTGGATCCAGAGGAAATAGAAGACGTTGTGATGCAAGGCTAAGGCAGAGCTGAGTTAGAGATGACCAAAGGGAGATAAATAGTCAACAAAGGACTGTTGGCTGAGAACCAACAACAGTGGCAATGCCTATATAAGGTGGAAGTGATAACACAAAGGCAAAGGAAAAGTCGCCGAATAGTTCCATCCAAAGGCTTGAAGATATGACTGCTAACTTGATCAAGAGCCGCAACCTAAGACGTTAAGTCTACACGGAAGGGTCTTCATGTGCCAAGAATGTTAAGTTATCCTATCATCTCAAAGTTCAAACCTACAACTATGATGCCAAGGTTTGATTTTAGTTCAAATCTAATTGACCATATAGAGATATGCCAATAGGTCATCGATATATGCTCGACGCCTGACGAGATGAGCTGTCAAGCCTAATCTAGCATTCTCCTAGGCATGGCTCACATGTGGTACACTACCTTGACGAGAGGTTCCATAGAGAATTTTAATCAGTAGCTGATAAATTCATTTATAACTTCAGTTTCGGCATGAAACCACTGAAGAGGGTAACTCATCTCTTCAATGTCAAGCAAGGAAACAATGGAACTTTGATGGATTATATCTTTCAATAAATAAGGAAAAGTTAGATGCAGAGGATTATGATGAAAATATAGCGATTACAATGCTCATTAGTTGCCTATAACGAGCTAGCACCTTTGGAAACTCTTTAAAAATCCTCCAATGACCTTGATAGACTCCTGTCCGAGGTTAGGAGAATCATGAACATGGAGGAGGCCATATTGGTGAAGCTGGGATATACAAAGGAGATCAGTTGCTATAAATTTGGTCAGGCCAAGGACAAAAAGGGAAAGATGATATCTAATGAAGATAAGTTTTTCCAAGTACACTTTAAAATAACGTAATGGTCACTTGTTAAGGTGAATTAGGTAAATAAAAACTCTTTTAACTCT
Organism: Sambucus nigra; assembly: GCA_949130495.1. NCBI lineage: Eukaryota > Viridiplantae > Streptophyta > Magnoliopsida > Dipsacales > Adoxaceae > Sambucus > Sambucus nigra. The sequence goes on from OX422211.1 coordinate 449,156,756, forward strand.
TTGAAATAAAATCTATTACAATTTATAAATTAAAAATACTCACTCCCACAAGTAATTAAAAGTGGTGATGCTAGATATAAAAAATAATACCCTTTAAAAATGAGATGAGGTAAAGTGGAAAGGACACAATATTTGTTCTCGAGGAAACCAAAAAGTGGAAAACCCCGTGTCCTTTAGTCCCAGGAAAACTCACACACCCAAGCCCTCTATTACCAATATTTAAGTACATATTATAGTAATACCAGTGTAAATGAAATAGTTTGGCCTATACAAACCAGTACACCAAGGCACAAACTATACAACCCCACAACAATCTGAATCTAACTAAACAACCCAGGTAGTGATAACTTGGAACACACACACAACTACACACTCAACACCAGAGTCCCCATGAAGTTGTACATAACCCAAATGAATAGTAATAAGATGAGATTGAATTAATTAGTACAAAAAGAATGATTAACTATTAAGTCACAAGACACATGCAAAGTGTTCCTTTATAATTAATATTCAAGTAAAGATTAATCCTAAAAATAATTCAGTTGATGTAAATCTCCACACATAAATTAGGAAAAAAAATTTGAGAAATTATGTCACACAAACTGAAATAAAATAACCTAACACCAAATTTAATATGAATTAATAAAATAGGTGTTATGTTACATATATCAAGTCCAGGTAAAATGACCAAAAGATAAAGCGTGTAGCACTTAGCTCATATAAATTAGGATTGATTTAAAATTAAAAAAATAGGTACTAAAAATGAGATAAGGCCAAAAGCAGAATTTAGTAACCCAAATATTAATCATGAAGATTAAAGTCCAATTAATTTCAGTTCAAAGTTTTAGTCCAAAATAAAAATAAATTGAACTTAAATCAGCAAAAAATAGGCAAATTTTTTTATGTAATAAAGTATTTTCAATAACAGAAAAAAAACGTTTCAATAAGATTTAGATCTACACAGTGACGGGATAAAACATAACAAACAAATATATGTCAATGATTTAAACACCAATAAATATCAATAACAAAAAAAAACAGATAAAATATATCTGGATAAAAAAAACACAAGTTGATGTAAGTCAAGAATGCCAGTGTATAACAACCAACAATCAACAAAAAAAGTAAAGCAATGTGTTGTTGTGTTTTAGATTAAAAACAATGGTTCTACTTTAAGGAACACAAAGTATATATATATATATATATATATATATATATATATATATATATATATATATATATATATATATATATATATATATATATATAGAGAGAGAGAGAGAGAGAGAGAGGCAGGCTCCTGTGCACACTAAGTTTGTACATTACTTTTTTAAAGTAGTAAAAAAAATATTTTTGAGTTGATTTTTTTTGTGTGATATTTAAACATTTCAAGGAACCCATATAAAAAAATCAGCTCAAAAAAACTTTTTTTGCTAGTTTTAAAAAATCGGTCAAACTTTCTATGCTTTTAAACCCTTTAAACTAGGGGTGGACAAAAAAAAGACCGACCCTATTGACCCGATTGGACCGGACCGGACCGGACCCACTTTTATAGGCTTTTTTTATAAATCGGTCCTAATTCGGTCCTAAATTAAGAGACACGAAATATTCGGTTCGGTCTAAAATATCCAATGTAAATTCGATCTTTGGACCGGACCGGACCGTTTAATTTAATATTATATAATATATATTAATTTTATTTTATATAAATATATCATATAGTAAATAAGTAAACCCTAAACTAAACACACAACACACCATGTCAAAAAATACACGGCGCCGCTCTCTCCTCTTTTTTCTCTCAATCTGATATTTCCATTTCCAAACAACATGGTCGTCATTCTCTCATTCTCTCCTTTTTTTCTCTCATTCTCTCATTTTTCTCTCCGGCAGCCGGTCGGTCTCCAACCCCATGGCCACGATCATCCTCCAATCCCACGACCACGGTCGTCCTCCAACCCCACAACTGATCTCCAACAGATATCCAACCCCAAGGTCATTAGGTCACCGCCAACTGTTCGGTCCAACTGTCCGGTAGGTCGATCACCACCATGAACACGCGATCTGGTGCTATAAACACCAGATCCATGAGCCCAAAACACATGGAGATGGCGGGGACTTTAGATCCATCTCATCTCCCCTCCACCACAGTTGTTCCGCTTCAGAAGCACAACTCCACAGGGCTTATTCCGGCGACGGAGAGAAATCAGATAGCCACGGAGGTATATTCTGAATTTCTATCTTTTTTTCTTAACTACAATATTCTGAATTTCAATTTTTTGTTCTTAACTTAAGGCTTAACTACTTTTTTTGTTCTTAACCCATAACCATATCCATATACATTTTTTTGTTCTGATTTTGGTTTGGTCTAAAATGTTATGCAACCCGTAACCATGGCTAACGATGCCTTGCTTGAATATTTTGGTCTTGCTAGGATAGTTCGATCTAAAATTTTGATATTGGTTTCCTTTCTAGAATAGTTTTTTTCTAGGCAGCGATGCTAAAAGGTGCAGAAACAGCACATAAAAGGTGCAGAAACAACACCTAAAAAAGTTCAAAACAGCTTTTAAATAGTAAAGCCAACAAAAAAATAACAGGTTTTTATTGAAAAATAAAGTAAATAAATATAAAAACGGACCGATTATTAACCGAACCGGACCGAAAATAGCCTAGACCGATTAAATAGGCTAAACCGATTAAATCGGTCCGAATTCGGTCTTCTCAAATATAGGACCGAATAATTCGGTCCGACACCTAAAATGATAAAAAACCGGACCGGATCGGACCGCGCCCACCCCTACTTTAAACACTGCGAAAGTTTGACCGATTTTTTAAAAATAGAAAAAAAAGTTTTTTTCAGCTAATTTTTTTTATGTGAGTCCGTTGAAATGTTAAAATATCACATAAAAAAATTGGTGTGCGCCAACACTCAAAAATATTTTTTTAATACTTTAAAAAAGTAATGTGCAAACTTAGTGTGCTAGTTTGCACAGGAGCCTGCCTATATATATATATATATATATATATAATAAAGGAGGAGGGGTTTTCACTGTTCATGCCACATCATATATTGCCATATCCAATGCCACATCTTAAGTTGCCATGTCACAAGATAATAGCAGCACATAGCAATAACACAAGGCTCAAGACAATAGCAGCACAACGCCCCTCTCTAAAGTCTGTAGCAAGTACAGACTTGGGTATTGCCCCCCTGCCAAACGCCCCACACTATTGTTTTTATCTGACACTACGTTTCAAACCCGCTCCCTCATCAATCTTTCACTTCTAACCCAACTCCATTCTTTACTACGTTTCAAATTAAACAACACCCCAAAACAACACCCAAAATCACTACGTTTCAACCTCTTTTTGCACCCGACCGTCAGCACAAGAAGCACCGCCATGTTTTATCTTCTATTTGGTTTAATTAGAAACTATCTCACTCTAATTTTTATTTCACTTCTTTGTTCATATTTTCTTAGTTGCAGTAGAGAGAGAGACGATTTTGGGGCAAGAAGCACCGTCATGTTTTTTCGCTGAGATTGGCTGTTCTGAGATTTTGAGATTTGTTTTTTTTTTATTTATTTCTGGTGTTATTTCTTTGACAAAGCTGTTATATTTATAGCTTCTTTTTGGAATCACACACAAAGTGTTTTTTCATATCTGTTTTCTGGTGATGATTGTTTTTTTTTTTTCAGATCCAACATGGTGCCTCCCAATCTTTCTTTTAAGGTTTTCTTCTTCAAAGATCTATATTTACAGTATCGTTTTGGTTTTGATGTATTTGTTTATCTGTTCCTTTTTAATTTGTTTTCTTCAGGGATAACAAGTTTGTTTTTTAGAATGTGTGCTCCAGGAGGTTTTGGAATGAATGGTTAATGAAAAAAATGAGTTTTAATTTCATTCTCATTTTTATGTGTTCTATGGTTGATTCATCACATATACTCAGACTTTATGTTATAACCATTTTACACACATTTATCTAAGATGGGGGTATCATTTCGTGTATATTCTCTACTGGGTTGTTTTACGGAGAAATTATCACACAATCTCTTCGGCTCGGGCCCATGTCTACCCGGGCCGATTTGCTCCATGAGCTTGACATTAGACGGGTCCACACAATGGTTGGTTCTGTTACTTGATTTGTTACTGGATTTAGGATATTTTCATTCTATGGGTTCATCTATAAGTTTTTCACATCTACAAGGCCTGCCTTATAATTTTGTTTTTTAGATTTTTCTTTTTCTTTTCACGTTATCCGGTATCGGAATAGAGAACCCCATAGAGGTTCTATCTTAAGTGTTAAGGTGAAATTTATTCTACTTTTCATTTTCTTTCTTTAATTCTTTTAATATTTTTATTTTTTGTGATTTGTGCCGAATACATATTGAAGGTGTGATTGTATGTAGGTATGGTAGCATTCTATCTATTTTCCCTGTTCAAAATGCTAAATATTACTTCATGTTTGTCCATATCCCTGGTCAATTTAGAGGTTCAATTTCATGTGTGATTTGATTTTAGTCTATTTATAGAATGTAGAGATTTCATAGTTTTTAAAATTTTGATATTAGCTCTGGGGTTTGGGTTTTCATTTTGCTGATGTGAGGCAAAAAACACTTCACAACATCAACACAATGTATGCCAAATATTTCTCAAAAGGAAGCTGTTTTTTTTTTTTTTAATAATCTTGAGTCTCAAAAAGCATTTTTTTGTGTCAACTCAATTTAAAAACTTACAGAAAATGTGAGCACTTGGCGTGGGGTAGGAGTAGGTGAAACATTGGACACATGGGGGCAAGAAGGCTCAATGTAAAACCCCATTTCCCCAAAAGTATCCTAAAGATTTTTAAGTACTCTAAAGATTCGATAAAAAAGTGCTCTGAATATTTTCAACACGTGGCTCGAGGTGGATAATTTGCACCAATTATTTGACAAATTTTTTAAGAGGGTATTTATGACTTTTTTGTATGAATGAGAAAATGATGGGTAATCATCTTTTTTCTTTCTTTATTAATTTTTAATTTTAGATTGTTTCTCTCCATAAATTTTTGTAATCAATAGCAAAACGATTTGATCACTACTAGCAAAAAAAACTCATATTGTGATGGGGGTTTTCACCGAGCCATAGATTGAAAGACTAGAGAACTCATATCCCTGTACATAGCTTATGGTTGCTTATCATTCATTATGTAAAAACCATTATTTTTATATCATAAACAAAATCAGATGCATTCTTCAAAATTAATTTTAACTCTTTATAATAAAAAAATTTAACATGGATAATCACCACATTGAAGAATTGGAAAAAAGGAAAGACAGAAAAGATCGGGTCTTGGGTGAAAGAGTTTGCAATAATCACCACGTTCACTTTATCGTTGTATATCATTTATAAAGATTCTCATCAAATAAGTTATGCTTCATCTTTTTTTGTAATTCAATATTAAACATGTTGGTTTGTATATTGAATTTTGTCCTATTTTTTGGGGAGGGGGGATGGAAGCAAATTGGAGAGGTTTTAACATTTAATTCATCATTTAATATGCTTGAATGAAAATTGACTTATGTTTTAATATTTCAAATCAGTATTTTTGAGTCTTTATTAAAGTTTAAAATATCATACATAGGAGTGATAGGAGCGTGAGTGTTCAATAACTATAAATACTCGGGATTGTGCTATAACCACAAATAATTGAGAGCAAATTTATTATCGTGCCATCGACACGGGTACACCCTAGTATATATATATATAATGAGGGACTGAGAAAAGATTACCCAAAATGACGATCTGTGTTCTTAAACTAATGAGAAAAGTAAGCGGCACTACGATCCGAACCCAGATCCGAAATCCCAGTTCGAAACTCCAAATAATCCTCCAAACAACCCCAATAAATTTTTGCCCAAAGAAACCAAAAAAACATTTAAGCTCCAAGAGCCACGAGATACTTCAAAACTGCAAAAATCTTGAAAGCCGATTTCCAACAAACAACCCCAAATCAACGAAGCACAAATCAGGTCATAAATCAAATCAGCAACACAAAATGGAGTTAAAGTGTAAACCCACTGAGATACCCTCAAACTTCTAAACACTCAAACCTCTACTAAAATATGGGTATTATGATGGTGAAGAACTAACAAAAGAAATCTCAGAATAAAATGGAAGGAGATAGTGAGAATTAAAAAAAATGAGGGAAAAAATGGAGAAATGTTTGGCAACATACGAGAGAGAGAAATGAGATATGAAACCCTATCTTCCAATAGACACAAATGAAGACTACAAACCCCTACGAAGATGGAAAGGTCCGTAAATAAATTAGGCAACCAATCATAGGTAAAGCCATAAGTAAGCAGGAGACAAAATCGGACACACAACAATCAAGATTTGGCCTCGAGCAGGGAACCACTCAAGTGGAAAAGAGGTTGAAAATACAAGCAAGACAGAACATCGTTATTTGGCATTTTAACTACGTTTTAACCCCGCGCAATGCGCGGGTGCTTAAAAAAATATGTTTAATCGTTTTAAATTAATTAAAATATTATTTAATTTATAAATAAATATATATGAGAAAGCTCATCACTATGATAAAATACAAAATATTTTCATATATATTTTGAATTTGATTAAGAGAAAAAGTAAACAGACAAATAAATATTTATAAACAAATAAAGAAGTTTGTAGTACTATATCAATTTAATATATTCATGAGTTGATATGACTAATCTAGTAAGATGACATACCAACCAAAATGTTATAATCTATAGTTAGTAGAGACTACACATTCTTACTCTTAATAGCGCTTTGAGGAGGGAGTATATGTAGTAAAATCATTTTTTACGAATCATATTACTCTTTTAGGCTTGTAAACCAATGCTTGTATCCACAAAATTCGAATGACAATATATAAGAGGGATCCCATGCCTATATAATAGTAATATATTCATTAATCCATATTCACTGCAACATAATCTAATGATAAATCATAGACTACTTTGTATATATTATGGGAGAAAATTAATAATGCTTTATGCTAGTTATTTAATGTTAAATTAGATACGAATATAAAATAACGTATGCATTACATTTCCTCCCAATTCTATCTCATTCTTTGTTATTGAGAAGTAAAGATTATAGTGTGAAATCTTGGCATATTATTAGAACCCCGTGAAACATATATATATTATAAGCAAGGTTTATGCTAATAAAAATAATTATTTCAAATCAGAATAAATTAACTTAAAGTATTTATTTTTAGACCACTACCCACCATATTAATTAACTCTGATTCTAGTAGAAATTTTACGAATTTAGGGGAAATTATAATACTCGCTTGTTGTTCAAAACATATAGATGTCTAGGTGAACGAAATTCTATAGAAAATCAAAAATTATTCAGTTGGAGATTTTTCCAAACACTTACTCGTTAAAGAAATGCAAAATGTATATAATATACAGATATGCAGAGAGACAGTAGCAAAAAGTTTAAAATAGGTGTCTAGTAATCAGATCTAACACAATTCTTTCGCACAAATTTAAATATTAAAATGGTTATTATTTTTATATTATCAATTCACCGCATAATCTTCATACAATATCGCCATGACTCAATATATACGAATGCAAGAATTTATTCTAAGTAATAAGAGAAATCATTAACAAATTCAAACAATTATAAACTAAACAAACATCATTTGCAATGGTTGCAAATGAATGATGACAGTGCTACTTGGAATAAAGTATTGGTAGAAGATTTAAAAGAGGATAAATGGTGGATGTATGAAACTACTCCAAACAGAATACCTTTCCTAAAAGACAAAAGTCTGACTAAAGATATAATGCCACAAAAGGCTTTTTGCTGAAGCAGACTTTATTATAATTTATTTTGTATGAATAGGCATTTTTTGTATCCCTTTAGCTTGTGAAGATACGGAAAAGAGTGGAGCTTCTTCTTATGGACTTTCCTTGTGAACATTATCCCTGTGATTACTATGAAACATCGGATCACCTTTCGTAACCACTACTTCTTTGCTACGATTCTCTGGTATCTAATTACCATATACATCTAATTGTATTTCCTTCTGTATTATTAACAATTTCATATAGAAAAACACGGGCACTTATGCATCAAATCGTTTTAATTGTGATTTGTAATAACATCGATGTGAAAGTTGAATATGTAATGTGTGCAACAATCATATGGATGGTAAGGAAAACTAAAAAAAATTATTGTAAATAAGCCAATTATTAGAACTAAAACAGGGGAAAGGGTGAAGTTATTAGAAATAGACATAGGCAATGAAATATAACAAAAAAAAATAATCAAAACTTTCTTCCGTTGTAGAAACTCATGATCGAAAAACATATTAGGTAAATAGAGAATGATTTTTCAGTTAAAAAACTGAAAATAATTTAAAGTGGGGGAATGAATATTATTTTCAGAAAACCCACTCACAATTGATATCCAACATTGGATCATCAACAAAGTAATGAATCAAATAAAAACTCATACCTTGAAATACCAAAATGGATATTTTCACATATAGGATTCAAATACCTGAAAAAAATAGAGCTAAAGAAATGGCTGATTAAAAGAAGATGGAGGGGAATACCTGATCTGTTGACATTGGATTTTTCAACCCCCTTAACACTATTTATAGGGATAGGGAAAAGAATCGATTAGAAATAGTGAAAGATGGGTTGGAATTCTTTGCACAGGAATAGAAAGAGACGAAGTGAAACGATTTTTGCCTCTATACATATTTATAAAAGATAAAGAGATGAAAAATAATAATAGTAGGAGACACCATCATCTACTTCCTCAAGTGTTCTTGTTTCAATCTCAACCCCCATTTGAAGATTATTTTTCTATAAATACAAATCCACTGACTTGAGAGGATTTGTGACATCTCCCACTATAGATATATGATGGTCTTTTATCATCACCATATCAAATAAACCCATTCTATGATTCCTGCCTCCACCTATCAATACCGCCCACTGATCCACCAGACGTAAACATGGGGCTATTTTCCTTGTCTCTAATATGTATGCAGGGTATGCAGCACCTTCCATGACCTTAGTACGAGTTGTTATTCCACTCATCCTCTACATAAAATTGAGCGCAACCCTTTCAGCAACGATAATGTTGTGGGCTTTTCCATGTACTTTGCCAAACTGTAGTCCTTTATGAACATTATCCCCATCTTTTTTAGACCACTCCACCTTCAGAGAAGGATCAACCTCATTGAATATCATTTCTGCAAGTGCAATTCCCGCAACAATTCCATCATTCTTTGCCCAAAAATGGGGTTAAACTTACATGTCGTCCAGAATGGTGGCAATACAAGTCATTAAAAATTATTTACACATTTAACAAATAAAAATTCTGTGACTTTTTTCCTTAGACATTTCATCACACAGCTGTTCTCAAAGTAAATTTCTTCCTAAATTTTGTGAAGGTCTAATCTACAAATGAAGTATAATATTGAAGAGAGATATTTAGAGTAAAAGAATACAAAGTTAATGAATAGCAAAAAAAACACAGCAAATTACCATAAAAGAACATATGCCTTGACATGTCTCTATGGATGGTGATTTCAAATGAAATGATCGTATGAAGAGTGGAAAGAGAGAAAGGAAATGGCCATTTTCAGTAGATATATATGCCAAAGAGAGCTAGGGTTACCTTGGAAAAATTGTGGAAATATACATTGTGAAAGTGGAACATTGGGAAAAGAAAGAAGAGGAGTTCCATAGGGAGAGATGTATGGGTCTCTTCAGCTTCATAAAATAAGTCAGTCTCTTAATTGAGAAAATGGTGTGAACTCTTGGGAAAAGAGAGGTAAAGATATTAAATGAAACCACGTTAGTCAGTCTCTTAAATGGGAAGGTGAGGAAACATGGAGAGGGGAGGGGTATGGAAAATTAACATTTAATGAAAGACATGTGTCAATTCTCTCTAAAAGAGACACCAAAATTATATTATGTTATTAGATACATGTAATGTTGTTTTAATAGTATACACATGTTTTTCTAGATCACCTCCCATTTTAACGTTCTTGATCGTTATTGGATTTGTTGTATTTTGTTTTCATGCTTAGTAGTGTGAATGAAGGACAATGAAATCTCTTTAAGGTATTTAATTATATTTTTTTGTAATTTTCATGCTTGAATAGTGTGCTTCATTCAGTAAAGGTTTTTTTTCTTTTCTATTTCTATTTTTAGAGACTGTTTTTCATTTTGGGGGACTCTCAAAGTATCAAGGAGCCTAAATCACTAAATCTTGCAGAATAATCCTCTCATCTACTGTTACACAAAACTATGGCATTGGAACGATTGTGATTTACCCAAACTAAAGTTCAAGATTATCTTTCAAAGATTTTAGTTGCTCCCCACATCTGAGAAATTCTTCCCAGAATAATCCTGTCAACTACTTCTACACCAACACTAACATCGGAACCTCTCAATCTAACTTCACACAAATATTCAAATCTGTCAAAACTTTCACAACTTTTATCTATTTAACCACTTCCACTCCCTACCCTCCTCACACCTGGATTTCACCTTTGCCGAAAACTAACGTAGCCAGATCACACCGCTAGACACAATCCCAATTTGAATCTCTATTCTTTGAATGCCTATATCTCCCTCCAGTAATAAAAAACAAAGCAGTTATTTTAGTACAGCCCTTTCATGAGGTTTGAGGCTCATAGCCCTTCATATCTCTCTATGAGTGTGCAAGCTTTTTTTTTAACACAACGCTCTGTAATCTCTATATATTTATGAGATTATATATTTATGAGAGGGAGCAAAATATATGAAAAAAGGAGTGGAGAACTATTTGGTGAAAGGAACTCTTTTATTAGAACTTACTAAATTTTGTTTGATACAAAATGTGGAGACAACACCCCTATTTATACTATCCTCCAACTCAAATGAATGGTGGAGATTAAATTTACATCAAGGGTCAAGATTGAATCTCTATAACCTTTTACATCTATCTCCACTAATCTACTATTTCTTACACTCTCCAAAATACACATGAGGGATCTAGAATGTTCTTTGGAAAATATCACTCTTAATGGATCTAACTTTATGAAGGACCAATACTAACTAATTAGTCAACCCAAACATTAACCCAAAAATACAAACTAATAAAGCCCAATTATTTTATTTTCAAAAACAAGTTTAATTTTCAACACCCCCTCTTAAACTTGGTTTTGCAACTCCAAGTAGTCTTCGTAGCTTGTGGAACACTTCATGCTTGAGTGGCTTGGTAAAGATGTCGGCAACTTGATCATGAGACTTTACGTACTTCAATTGTACCTTCTTCTTTTCCACACATTCATGAAGGTAGTGATACCTTGTGTCGATGTGCTTGCTTCTGTCATGGAAAACTGGATTCTTTGCTAATGCAATGGTTGATTTGTTGTCGACGCATATCTTAATCGTATCTTCAGGTATGTTAAGATCTTTCAATAAATTCTTCAACCAAATTGCATGACACACACAATTTGTTGTGGCGACGTATTCAGCTTCACAGGTGGAAAGAGTGACAATAGGTTTCTTCTTTGAACTCCATGTGAATGCAACGTCTCCCTTGTAGAACACGAACCCACTTGTTCTTTTTCGGTCATCTAAGTCTCCTCCCCAATCACTATCACTATTGCCAATAAGCTTGGAACTATTAGAGACTGAATAAAATAATCCATAGTCAATCGTACCTTTGACATAACGAAGGATCCTTCTTGCAGCCTTCAAGTGTGTTGTTGTTGGAGTTTCCATATAACGACTGATAAGTCCAACTCCAAAGAGGATATTGGGACTTGTGCATGTTATGTATCACAATCTACCAACGAGGCTCTTAAAATATGTTGGATCCACTATTTTTCCTTCTTCATGCTTTGACAACTTGGTTCCACGTTCCACGGGAGTGCTTACGGGCTGACATTCATTCATCTTGAATTTCTTGAGAACTTCCTTTGCATAGCTTTCTTGAGAAATAAATATTCCTTCTTTCTCTTGCATTACTTATATGCCAAGATAGTAGGATATGAACCCAATATCGGTCATCTCTAATTCTCTTGTCATCACCTTCTTAAACTCCTCGATCATCTTTGCATCATTTACTGTGAAGATTAAATCATCCACATACAAGCAAATAATTAAAATGTCTTTATTTCCATTCACCTTTGTGTATAGGGCATGCTAATAAGGGCATTTTTTGAAACCATTTTTATGAAGATATTGATCAATTCTACTATTCCATACCCTTGGTACTTGTTTTAGGCCGTATAATGCCTTGTTCAATTTTAACACCTTAGCTTCGTTGCCTTTCACAACATACCCCATGGGTTGCTCTACATATACTTCTTCTTCAAGATAGCCATTTAAGAAAGCAGACTTCACATCCATTTGATGGATTTTCCATCTATTTTGAGCTGCTAAAGAGATAATTAATCTTATAGTTTCAAGATGAGCAACTGGAGCAAATACCTCTTCATAGTCAATTCCATACCGTTGCTTGAATCCTTTAGCAACTAGTATTACTTTGTACCGCTCCACTTCTCCTTTAGCATTCTTCTTGGCTTTATACACCCATTTGACTCCAATAGCTTTGTGCCCTTTGGGAAGACTTGTCAACTCCCATGTGTCATTCTTCTCAATCGCTTTTATCTCATCATCCATTGCATCCTTCCATCTCTTGTATTGTATGGACTCTTCAAACCCTATAGATTCACAATTGGCAAAAGACAAAAGAGAGTTATATCATTTTGATTTTCAGTTACCTCATATATTTCATCCAAGCTTCTCAATCGTGGGGCTCTTTCATGTGAACTTTGACTTGATGATGATGATGATGATGATGATGATGGATCTCCATGAGTGGATGCTGGTGGTGATGGAGGTGTCATACCAGGCTCTTCTACATCTCCATTGCTTCTATCTTCATCTTCTTCTTTAAACAAATGAAGGAAGTCGTAGTTTTCCTCCTGGGCATCCCAATTCCATGAGCCTTCTTCATCAAACTTGACATCTCTACTCGTGATGACTTTTCCACTGATTGGATTGTACAACTTATAGCCTTTGGAGCGTGAATCGTAGCCAATAAATACGTATTTTTCACTCTTGTCATCAAGCTTTGTTCGCTTTTGATCCGGCACATGAGCATATGCAATGCTCCCAAATACTCTAAAATGAGAAATTTTGGGATTTCTCCCGCCCCATGCTTCTTGTGGAGTTTTATTCCACACACTTCTAGTGGGCTTCTATTTGACAGATAAATGTCACAATCCACAGCGTCGGCCCAAAATTATTTTGGCATTCTTTTACTTTTCAACATGCTTCGAGTCATATTTAAAATGGATCTATTTTTTCTTTCAGCAACTCCATTTTGTTGAGGTGAGTATGCAACCGTTAAAGGACGGCGTATCCCATTTTTTTCACAAAACTTTTCAAAATCTTTAGAAGTGAATTCGCCTCCTCTATCGGATCACATAGATTTTATTTCATAACCACTTTCTTTTTTCGCAAGTGATTTAAATTTCTTAAAAGAACAAAATACTTCTAATTTTTCTTTTAAGAAATAAACCCATGTCTTTCTACTAAAATCATCAATGAACAGAAGAAAATATCTATTTTTGCCAAAAGAACAAGGAGTAATAGGGCCACACACATCGGTATGAATGAGTTCTATGGGCTTCTTTGCTCTTGTAATTGACTCCTTTGGAAAACTCATTCTAGAATGTTTTCCAAGTAAGCATCCTTCACACAATTGATCTGGATGATTAATGGAAGGCAACTCATTAACCATTCTTTTGTTATGCAATAATTTTAAGCCACTAAAATTTAGATGCCCAAACCTTAAGTGCCATAGCCAAGACATGTCTTTAAAGCATGCATTTAAACACATTGCACCTTCACTTTGAATGTTTAGCAAGAACATTCTATTTCTTGCCATAGGTACTTTAGCAATTAAATTCATTCTTTGGTCTCTTAATGAAAGACTATGATCTTTCATGTGGATATCATAACCTTTCTCTAAGAGTTGCCCCAGACTCAAGATATTTGTTTTCATATTTGGCACATAGTAGACATTTGAAATAAATTGGTGCTTCCGATTTTTCATACGAATCAATATCTTACCTTTTCCTTTCACCGTCACTTTTGATTCATCGCCAAAAGTAACATTTCCCTTTACCGATTCATCAAGTTCCACAAACATGTCCTTTTTGCCACACATATGGTTTCTTGCTCCCGTGTCAAGATACCACGTCTTGCTTTCCCCATTATGTTCTCCTTTGTAGGCTAATAATAATGGCGAAACCTCGTGCTTTTCCCTTTCAACATAGTTAGCCTTCTCCTCCACAATATTAAAATTACTTCTGCATTCTGAAGCATAATGGCCGAATTTTTGACAATTATAACACTTAATTTGAGATTTTTCGTACCTTGGTCTTGTGTTTCCCCCTCTTCCACGTCCTCTTGTTGGATATGAGTTTTGCCTTTCATTGTTGAAAAACTTCACACCGCCTCTTCCTCAAAATTGATCTCTTCCTCTTCCTCTTTGGCTCCATTCATTGTTGTATTCTCTTCCTTCTTTTAGAGTAAGCTTTGTTTGAAGAGCTTGCTCTAAAGTCTCCTGACTTTTCCTGTTAAGTCTCTCTTCATGGGCTTTTAAGGAACCCATGAGTTCATCAATTCCCATAGAATCTGTATCTTTAGATTCTTCAATTGCTAAAACAACATAGTCAAACTTGTAACTTAAAGAGCGGAGGATTTTTTTCTACCACCCGCGTGTCGCTCATATTTTCACCATTAGTTTTCATTTGATTGACAATAGCCAAAACTCTAACAAAATATTTCGAAAGTAACTCGGAATATTTCATATGTAAAGACTCGAACTCACCTCTAAGTGTTTGGAGACGAACCTTCTTTACCTTCTCAATCCCCTTATGAGAATTTTGTAGAGTCTCCTATGCTTCTTTGGCAGTTGTGGCAAACGTAATTTTTCTCAAACGTACCTTATCCAATATTTGGTGAATGAGAGTGAGAGCCTTTTGATCTGCCCCCTAGCTTCTTTTAATCTATCCTTTTGAGCTTGGGATATAGTGGCTTCATCTTGAGGCTCATTGTATCATTTTTCAACGATCTTCCAAACATCTTTAGAAGCGAGTAACACCTTCATCTTGATACTTCAATGGTTGTAGTTGTCTTTGGTGAGTTAATGGATTTGGAAAGGAACCATACCATTAGCCATTTTAGAACCTTGGCTCTGATACCACTTTGTTGGAAGAGGTTGTTTATATATTTATGAGAGGGAGTAAAATATATGAAAAAAGGAGTGGAGAACTATTTGGTGAATGGAACTCTTTTATTTGAACTCACTAAATTTTTCTTGATACAAAATGTGGAGACAACACCCCTATTTCACTTCAAGAAAAATGAATATTAGGGACGGGAGTATTAGGACGGTCGTGTCCTTTTTTCCCTAATACTATACCAGAAGGGACGGTTTTAATTACCGTCCTTTTTTATAGTAACAAAAGGGACGGTTTTTAAAAAACCGTCCCTTTTGGTATTTCTCAAAAAGGACGGTAATTAAAACCGTCCCTTAAAGCATATACGGTTTTTTAGTGCTAATTTTTCCCGGGTTATTTTAAGGGACGGAATTTAAAACCGTCCCTTTTGCTATATCAAAAAGGACAGTTTGTAAATTCCGTCCCTTTTGATATAGCAAAAGGGACGGTTTTAAATTCCGTCCCAGTTAATAAAAATTATTTTTTATTTTTTCCAAATGAGTATTTGGGACGGATTGTTTTAACCGTCCCTTTTAAGATACCAAAAAAGACGGTTTTAAAATCCGTCTCTTTTGGTATAAATTATTTTTTATTTTCCCCCCACTTTTTTTGGGCAAAAGGGACGGTTACATCCGACCCTTTTAATGTTTTCCCTAATTTTCCCCCACTTATTCCAAAAATTGGCCTAATTCTATGTTTTGGACTCCCGCTTTCTCTGTGTGCTCTCACGCTCTCTCTCGCTCACTTCGCTCCTCTGCCCGTCGCCGCTGCTCCCTACCCCCTTCGCCTCCTCTCCCCTCCGCCTCTCCCTACCCTCCGCTGCGCATCCCTAACCCTCCGCCGCTGCTCCCTACCCTCCGCTGCGCATCCCTAACCCTCCGCCTCTCCCCATGCTCAGATCCTGAGCCTCAGCCTCTCCCCTGCCTTACCCCCGCTCCACCCCTCCGCCTCCTCCTCTCCCCCTTTGCCTTCGCCTCTCCCCTGCGCACAGGTATTAATCCCTTCTGCAATATATATATATATATATATATATATATATATATATATATATATATATATATATATATAGACACACACACATATACATTATCTGTATTGATTTGTTTAGACATTTGTTAGGGTTTTGTTTAGATTGTTATCATAGTAGTTTAGGCATTTTTTACAGTTTTGTTTAGTGATCTCTTTACATATTTTAACATACTAGTTAGGGCTTTTTATGCATTTAACACCAATAAGTGTAAAACAGATTTTTAATTATTTATAGCAAACCAGATTTAAAAAATAAAAAACACAAATCAGATTGGATTACCGGATCGGACTACCGGATTGTTAACAAATTCGAATTCGGTTGCCAATGTACTGATCCGTGTCTGACTATCGGATCTCGTCCGAATCCGAAAATGTCAAACGGATTCTAGCTACAAAATTTATAGTTTTTATAATTTTCTAAATCCCATGTGCCAAATGAGAACGAAGGATTTCATTTTTTTCCAGTTTATTGTTGCTTTGTACTCCATCCATGTTTAATTAGGAATTCATGTTTATAACATTGATATGGACACTTTTAGAACATTGACACGAACAAATGATATTCAAATGCAATTTTGTATATATTTATAAATCTTTTTTTCAATTTGTAATAGGGGTTCAATAAGATCAATGTGGATAAGAGTTGGATCGGAGGAGATAGGACCACAAAGGCGTACACTGATGGAGTTCAAATCTTTATTGATTTTGCATATAGAAATAAGGATATTCTGACTTCTAGCATCAAATTCCCATGTAGTACTTGTGTTAATCGTGTCTACTATAACTCACAAACTGTGAGGAATCACATAGAGATGTATGGTTTTGAAAAGAGTTACAAGAATTGGATTTATCATAGGGAATCATTGGGTGATTTTAATATCAACGTAAATAGTTGGAGCGATGGTATGGTTATTGATGATGTATTAGCTGATTTGAACTCGGGGGCAAGCATGATTGCAATGGTTCAATAAGGAAGGGGGATTCCATGTAGAGAGGAAAATATGGGCAATGATGAAGAACCTAACATCGAAGATCATGACGTGCCCGACGCAGACCTCCCAGAATATTTTAGACTTTTTAAAAGAGGCACAAAGTGAGTTGTATGAGAATTGTCCTAAGGACATTACCGAGTTGTCATTTGTTGTTGAATTATTACACTTGAAACAACTAAATGGATGGACAAATCGTTTTTTTACGATGTTGATGTTATTCTTGCAGAAGGTGTTCCCGAAAGCCGAGATTCCAAAATCCTTTTATCAAGCTAATAAATTGACAAAAGATTTAGGATTTAAGTATGAAACGTGGGATGCATGTCCTAAGAGTTGTATGTTGTTTCGAAATGAGAGCGAGAATCTTGAGAAATGCAAAATTTGTGGGGAACCTAGGTTCAAAAATGAATTTGATAGTGGTGAGGGTACAAAAGTAGCAGCGAAAAAGGTAAGGTATTTTCCTTTGAAATCGAGATTACAACAATTGTATTGGTCATCGCATACTGCTCCACTAATGAAATGGCATGCTGATGAACGAATCGATGATGGCGTGTTGAGGCATCCTGCTGACTCCCTTGCATGGAAGACATTTGATGAGCGAAATCCATCTTTTGTGAGTGATTGCCGCAATGTTAGACTTGCACTAGCAACTGATGGATTCAATCCGTTTGGTAATATGAGCATTGCTCACAGTACTTAGCCTATTGTGCTAATGATATTAAACTTGCCCCCATGGTTGTGTATGAAACAACCCCACTTAATTTTGTCTGTTCTTATTGACGGACCAAAAGGGCCCGGTGATAAAATTGATGTATATTTACAACCACTAATTGATGAGTTGAAAGAGTTATGGGCTAATGGGGTACGTACTTATGATGAATCAGTGAAACAGTTTTTTCAGTTACATGTGGCGTTGTTATGGACAATTAGCGATTTTCCTGGTTATGCCATGTTATCAGGATGGAGCACAAAAGGTGAATTTTCTTGTCCTTGTTGCAATAAGGACCATCAAGCTATACGATTGAATAAAGGTCGTAAGTACTATTATTGGGGTCATCGTCGATTCTTACCAATGCAACATAAATTTCGGATAGAAAAAGTTACATTTAATGGCAAGGTTGATATGAGGCCACCACCATTGAAACTAACTGGATCACAAGTTCTGCAACAATTAAATGAGCTTGACGTTATAACTGAATATAAGAAAGAAGACATGCTGAAAAGAATGATAAGAGACCAAAAGGAAATTGAGCTTGCAAAAAAAACTAAAGGTAATATTCCGAAAAAAAGACTAAATTGGAAGAAGAAAAGTATCTTTTTTGAATTGCAATATTGGGAGCATAATTTGATTCGCCATAATCTTGATGTCATGCATATTGAGAAGAATTTTTGTGACAATATTCTTTTTACATTGTTGGGCATCAAAGGGAAAACAAAGGATAATTTAAATGCTCGCAAAGACCTCAAAGAGATGAGTATTAGGCGCGTGCTACATCCTCAACCGCGAGGAGAAAATCAACAGTATGTGGCCCCAGCAGATTTTACGATGAGCAACAAAGAGAAAGATATATTCTTGAAAGTGTTGTTGAATCTCAAAGTTCCAGATGGTTATTCTTCGAATATTTCACAATGTGTGCACCCTCAAGAGAGAAGCATTTGGGGACTTAAGAGTCATGACAATCACATTCTAATGCTACAACTACTCCCGATAGTTGTACGTAGGGTATTGCCAAAGCATGTTGTCAAAGCTTTAATTTAATTAAGTAATTGCTTTGCGATACTATGCTCAAGTGTAAATAATTTAGCTGACTTGGAGAAATTTGAAGACCGTATGGCTCTTATTTTATGCAGTCTAGAGAAGATATTCCCTCCAGGATTTTTTGATGTGATGGAACATTTGCCCATACATTTGACTGATGAACTATTAATTGCCGGGTCAGTGCTTTATCATTAGATGTATCCAATGAAAAGGTATCTACACACATTGAAACTCTATGTGCGAAATCGTGCTCATCCTGAGGCCTCAATTGCTAAGTCTGTCCTTTTAGAAGAGTGCATGACCTTTTGCTCGAGGTATTTGGGTGATAACGTGGAAACCAAGTCTAGTCAACCTATTAGAACAGATGACAAAGGTAATGACTCCGGTCGCGCTGTTGGGAAAAAAGTTCAAATTCAGCTTGATGAAGAAACATTGGTTCAAGCTCATCGTTATGTGCTTTTCAACACTGATTCAGTGGCACCGTTCATCGAGTAAGTTAGGTTTTTGCCTTAACAACTGGCACAACTTTGTTACTTGTAGGTTTTGATACATTCATTACGAAATTGACATGTGTGCATTTTTATAGAAAACATCTTGTGGAACTTTCAAAAGAGTATCCTCAACTTTCACAGCACCATATTCAACGCCTTCATAACGAAAAATTCAGAACATGGTTTAAGAATCATGTAAGTCGGTTTATTCCTTGTTAATCTTAATAGTGCTCTAGTATATTTGCTATATAAAATTTTGATTACCTTTTTTGTTGGGCAAATATCAGGTGCGCAGTTTGACAAATAATGCCCAACTACCCGATGAAATTAGGAGTTTGTCTTTAGGCCCTCTAAAGGATGCTTTTAGATTCCACTCTTATATTGTTCGTGGTTTTCGATTTCGGACAAAGGCAGTTGATCAACGTAGAAAAACTCAAAATAGTGGGGTGGTTCTAAAAACTGTACAGATGAGTTATTCTAGCCGTAGAGACAAAAATCCTCTTTTAGGGGATGTTACTTTCTATGGACAAGTTACAAACATCATTGAGATTCGTTACCTTAACGGCATGAAATTTGTCTTATTCAAATGTGATTGGATCGATAACCGTATGGGTAAAAAATTAGATGAATTTAACTTTACGCTCGTTAACTTCAACTATTTGTTATACAAAGATAACCGAGTTGGTGATGAACCTTTTATCCTAGCATCTCAAGCAGAAGAAGTTTGGTATGTGGAAGATCCATTAGAATCAGACTGACATGTTGTTGTTTCGATGACACCAAGAGACAAATTTGATGGATATTTAGCCAATGAAGACTTAGATGTCCATGAAGTTGAGCCATTTAGCATGCAACAACTAGATCAAGATCAAAATGTATCTTGGACGAGGCAAGGGATAGATGGCTCCATAATTGACACAACCGTTCTTGATGATGACGATGGCACGGAGGAAGAAAGGGATGAAGTTATTGAGGAATGAAGGGATGGTGGTTGAAATGCTTGAACTTTTTTACCCCTGTATTACGTTAGTGAGAACATATCAGAATTACAAAATGATGATTGAAATGGATGTTTTATTAAATCTTTGTTCTCGTATTCACGTGTGTTGCCTTTTATTTTTTAATATTAACGGTTATGTTATAAATGATGTGCTTAAATGTTTATTGATATTGTGACAGGAAACAATGCGGTCTTATGTAAATTTTAATGATAATATTAAGAATGCATTAGAAGAATTTGAACATTCATCTTTTAAAGAGGGAACTCCAATTACTTTGTATGGATTCCATAAAATTGAATTATGTCGTTACTTGAAAAAATGTGGGAAACAAATATCAGAACAATATTTGTTTGAAAAAATACTCCAGACGCTACCACCATGTTGGGATCAAGCAAAAGAAAAGATATTTCAAAAGCATAATCCAGCACGTGGAGAGAAATTAGTAGATCTACTAGAGGAGGAAGAACGAGAGTTTCATCCTTTATGGATAGAATTTGAGCAACATAAAATGAGCCCAAATTTAAATGTGCGAGATCATATGCATAACAAAGAAAGAATATACAACATTTTAAAGAGGAGAGGCTTTTGTTCTAACATAATTGTTCTCGTGCATGCGATTGTGAGTACGCTTCCACCCACTTGGACAATTTCATCTATTATTAAAAGGATAAAATGTGGTTGGCTCAATATGAGGGATTTGGCTGATTTTTTGGAAGAAATAGAAAGGTATTGAAAATGCATACTATCAAAGGAAATACGATGTATTATAAGTTTTCATTTTGTGTTTCATGTATAACGTTTATTCATATTTATTTTGACATATATATTTTTTTATACAAATCTATCATGCCAACTAAAAACCCTTATCATTCCGTGGGAGTAGGAGGGTCATCGGATTCTCAAGAAGAAATGACCCCCCCATGTGCTCAGACGTCTATAGGATCACATCGGTCTCAACCAAAGTCATCTCAGCCAATGATATGCCAACCCTCAGATAATATGGGTGGAGGTATGTGTCTACCTATATAGTAGATAATTGTAAAATTCTGCTACAAATATTTTACTTTTATAATTATTCATGTCATATTTTCTTTTGAATTTTTATCAGGTAGTGCTGAGGGTACACCATTACCAACTCAAAATGGTCCCGCTACTAGTGTGAAACGTAGAGGGTTTTCGAAACCATGGAAAGAATGGGATAGTGGTCAAAAGTTGATAATTGGGTGGAATAACGACTGCCAGCCAATCGAACCCAACGGGAAGAATCTTGCGAGTCAGTTGGGATATTTCGCTAGACAAGGATCGTTATTTCCTTTGGATGTGGACAATTGGAGAAGAGTATTGAAGGAAAATCTCGATATAGTTTGGGATAGTGTGATGGTACTTGTCTATCATTGCGAATATAAATTTGAATATTTTAAAATGCTCAGTTAGTACGTCAATCAAATGATCTATTTATAATTTATTTATATTCTTTTGTTTGTAGCGCAATACAAATGCCCCTGAAGGATTTAAGCCAATTTGTTTTCAAATGCTGGACAATGCTTGGAGGCGCTTTAAGTATCGTATAAAAAAGGACTATTATGAGGCATATGATAATGACACAGATCAACTTGAAAATGTACCTCTCCAAGTTGATCCCGATATATGGCCTAAATTAGTGTCTTATTGGGGTGAAAAAGAAACTGTGGTATGACATATGTAGAATTACTTTCTATTTATTTTTGTTGATTGTTTATATGTATCAAAATTGTAACATGATTTAACTCTTTATATAGCAAGTGGTGGCCAAAAATGCCGAAAATAGGGCAAACCTTTGTGCCCACCCTAGGATTGGGAGGACGTCAATTCCTCAAGTTGTAGAAAAGGTTAACATCATATTTTATATTCCTTACATATTCTTCTATGATTTTAGTTTGAGGACGATAATGTTGAATTTCATCATTACTATTATGAACGTAATATGTTTTTTTTCTTATCTTACTTAAAAAATAATAGATGAAAAAAGCCGACTTGCCTATCGACAAGCTTAGTGTGTATAGAGAGACTCGAAGGTTGCAGGATAAGACGTATAATATGGAGGATGGAGCGGCTGGTATAGAGGTATTATATTTTAATGTCCATCCTTGTTACCTAATGTAAAAAATATTGCAATAAATGCTTTATGTTATTGCACACTGTTTAAAACTCTTTTCTTAATTTCCAGGAAAGTATACAAAGACAGTTGAATGCGATAGAAGAAGAACAACAGAATGACCCGAAAGTGAGAAATAAAATCTTTGAGGATGTCATTGGTCGTGACGGACATGGACGTGCATTATGTAGGGAAGTTGGTATTCGACCGCCATCTGTAAGGTCCATGCCTTCTCACTTTTATGAGAGCAAGATCGAAAGGTTGCAAAAGAGGATTGAGGAGGGAGAGACTCGTCATCGTGAAGAGATTCAAGAGTTGAAAGAGACCACCAACAAATTGTTTCGTATGATACAAAATGCTGGATTCCCAATACCACCAGATGATTCCCCAAGTACTTCCAATGTTCAGCTGTAGGGAACAGGTATCCTCATTTCTCATCGTTATCCAATTATCAGAAAGAAATTATTTTGGATAGGAATACTAAATTGTACAAAGAAAATTGGCGCATTTGTTTCTTGTCACTTCCTGTGTGTGTGGGGGGGGGGAGTACATAAGCATAAAAACATGCCATCGATGGGTGAATATGTAAAACAACCACAAAACGGTCCCGAAAGAGTCACGAACAACTCGCACGGGACCAATGTGACTCGTAGGAACCGATCGCGTAGTCACGGAGATCCCGGTTTGAGTGTACGACGTAAATTTGCAAAAAATAGACTTAAAGCATAAAAACATGGCATCGAAGGGTTAAAACGTAAAACATCCTTAAAACGGTCCCGTAAGAGTCACGAACACCTCGCACGGGACCAATGTGACTCGTAAGAACAAACGGCGTAGTCATGGGGCTCCCGATTTGAGTGTACGACGTAAAGTTGCAAAAAATTAGACTTGAGCATAAAAACATGCCATCGAAAGGTGAAAATGTAAAACAGCCTTAAAACGGTCCCGTAAGAGTCACGAACACCTCGCACGGGACCAATGTGACTCGTCGGAACCGATCGCGTAGGCACGGGACTCCCGGTTTGAGTGTACGACGTAAATTTGAAAAAAATAGACTTAAAGCATAAAAACATGTCATCAAAGGGTTAAAACGTAAAACAAACCCAAAACGGTCCCGTAAGAGTCACAAACACCTCGGACGGGACCAATGTGACTCGTAGGAACCGACCGCGTAGGTACGGGACTCTCGGTTTGAGTGTACGACGTAAAGTTGCAAAAAATTAGCCTTATGCATAAAAACATGCCATCGAATTTTGAAAACATAAAACAGCCTTAAAACGGTCCCGTAAGAGCCACGAACACCTCGCACGGGACCAATGTGACTCGTAAGAACAGACGGCGTAGTCCTGAGGCTCCCGGTTGGAGTGTACGACGTAAATTTGCAAAAAAATAAACTTATGCATAAAAACATGCCATCGAATGGTGAAAACGTAAAACAGCCTTAAAACGGTCCCGTAAGAGTCACGAACACCTCGCACGGGACCAATGTGACTCGTAGGAACCGATCGCGTAGGCACGGGACTCCCGGTTTGAGTGTACGACGTAAATTTGCAAAAAATAGACTTAAAGCATAAAAAAATGTCATCGAAGGGTTAAAACATAAAACAAACCCAAAACGGTCCCGTAAGAGTCACGAACACCTCGGACGGGACCAATGTGACTCGTAGGAACCGACCGCGTAGGCACGGGACTCCCGGTTTGAGTGTACGACGTAAAGTTATAAAAAATTAACCTTAAGCATAAAAACATGCCATCGAATTGTGAAAACGTAAAACAGCCTTAAAACGGTGCCGTAAGAGCCACAAACACCTCGCACGGGACCAATGTGACTCGTAAGAACAGACGGCGTAGTCCCGAGGCTCCCGGTTGGAGTGTACGAGGTAAATTTGCAAAAAAATAAACTTAAGCATAAAAATATGCCATCGAAGGGTGAAAACATAAAACAAACCCAAAATGGTCCCGTAAGAGTCACGAACACCTCGCACGGGACCAATGTGACTCGTCGGAACCGATCGCGTAGGCACGGGACTCCCGATTTGAGTGTACGACGTAAATTTGCAAAAAATAGACTTAAAGCATAAAAACATGTCATCGAAGGGTTAAAACGTAAAACAAACCCAAAACGGACCCGTAAGAGTCACGAACACCTCGGACGGGACCAATGTGACTCGTAGGAACCGACCGCGTAGGCACGGGACTCCCGGTTTGAGTGTACGACGTAAAGTTGCAAAAAATTAACCTTAAGCATAAAAACATGCCATCGAATTGTGAAAACGTAAAACAGCCTTAAAACGGTCCCGTAAGAGCCACGAACACCTCGCACAGGACCAATGTGACTCGTAAGAACAGACAGCGTAGTCCCGAGGCTCTCGGTTGGAGTGTACGAAGTAAATTTGCAAAAAAATAAACTTATGCATAAAAACATGCCATCGAAGGGTGAAAACGAAAAATAGCCTTAAATTGGTCCCGTAAGAGTCACGATCACCTCGCACGGGACTAATGTGACTCGTAGGAACCGATCGCGTATGCACGGGACTCCCGGTTTGAGTGTACGACGTAAATTTGCAAAAAATAGACTTAAAGCATAAAAACATATCATCGAACGGTTAAAACGTAAAACAAACCCAAAACCGTCCTGTAAGAGTCACGAACACCTCGGACGGGACCAATGTGACTCGTAGGAACCGACCGCGTAGGCACGGGACTCCCAGTTTGAGTGTACGACGTGAATTTGCAAAAAATTAGCCTTAAGCATAAAAACATGCCATCGAATTGTGAAAACGTAAAACAGCCTTAAAATAGTCCCGTAAGAGCCACGAACACCTCGCACGGGACCAATGTGACTCGTAAGAACAGACGGCGTAGTCCCGAGTCTCCCGGTTAGTGTGTACGACGTAAATTTGTAAAAAATTAAACATATGCATAAAAACATGCCGCCATCGAAGGATGAAAATGTAAAACAGCCTTAAAATGGTTCCGTAAGAGTCACAAACACCTCGCACTGGACCAATGTGACTCGTATGAACCGATCGCGTAGGCACGGGACTCCCGGTTTGACTGTACGACGTAAAGCTGCAAAAAATTACCCTTAAGCATAAAAACATGCCATCGAATGGTGAAAACGTAAAACAGCCTTAAAACGGTCCCGTAAGAGCCACGAACACCTCGCACGGGACCAATGTGACTCGTCGGAACCGATCGCGTAGTCCCGAGGCTCCCGGTTTGAGTGTACGACGTAAATTTGCAAAAAAATAAACTTAAGCATAAAAACATGCCATTGAAGGGTGAAAATGTAAAACGGCCTTAAAACGGTTCCGTCAGAGTCACAAACACCTCGCACGGGACCAATGTGACTCGTCGGAACCAATCGTGTAGGCACGGGACACCCAGTTTGAGTGTACGACGTAAATTTGCAAAAAATAGACTTAAAGCATAAAAACATGGCATCGAAGGGTTAAAACCTAAAACATCCTTAAAACGGTCCCGTAAGAGTCACGAACACCTCGCACGGGACCAATGTGACTCGTAAGAACAAACGGCGTGGTCACGGGGCTCCCGATTTGAGTGTACGACGTAAAGTTGGAAAAAATTAGACTTGACCATAAAAACATGCCATCGAAAGGTGAAAACGTAAAACAGCCTTAAAACGGTCCCATAAGAGTCACGAACACCTCGCACGGGACCAATGTGACTCGTCGGAACCGATCGCGTAGGCACGGGACTCCTGGTTTGAGTGTACGACGTAAATTTACAAAAAATAGACTTAAAGCATAAAAACATGTCATCAAAGGGTTAAAACGTAAAACAAACCCAAAACGGTCCCGTAAGAGTCACAAACACCTCGGACGGGACCAATGTGACTCGTAGGAACCGACCGCGTAGGTACGGGACTCTCGGTTTGAGTGTAGGACGTAAAGTTGCAAAAAATTAGCCTTATGCATAAAAACATGCCATCGAATTGTGAAAACATAAAACAGCCTTAAAACGGTCCCATAAGAGCCACGAACACCTCGCACGGGACCAATGTGACTCGTAAGAACAGACGGCGTAGTCCCGAGGCTCCCGGTTGGAGTGTACGACGTAAATTTGCAAAAAAATAAATCTATGCATAAAAACATGCCATCGAATGGTGAAAACGTAAAACAGCCTTAAAACGGTCCCGTAAGAGTCACGAACACCTCGCACGGGACCAATGTGACTCGTAGGAACCGATCGCGTAGGCACGGGACTCCCGGTTTGAGTGTACGACGTAAATTTGCAAAAAATAGACTTAAAGCATAAAAACATGTCATCGAAGGGTTAAAACATAAAACAAACCCAAAACGGTCCCGTAAGAGTCACGAACACCTCGGACGGGACCAATGTGACTCGTAGGAACCGACCGCGTAGGCACGGGACTCCCGGTTTGAGTGTACGACGTAAAGTTATAAAAAATTAACCTTAAGCATAAAAACATGCCATCGAATTGTGAAAACGTAAAACAGCCTTAAAACGGTGCCGTAAGAGCCACGAACACCTCGCACGGGACCAATGTGACTCGTAAGAACAGACGGCGTAGTCCCGAGGCTCCCGGTTGGAGTGTACGAGGTAAATTTGCAAAAAAATAAACTTAAGCATAAAAACATGCCATCGAAGGGTGAAAACGTAAAACAAACCAAAAACGGTCCCGTAAGAGTCACGAACACCTCGCACGGGACCAATGTGACTCGTCGGAACCGATCGCGTAGGCACGGGACTCCCGATTTGAGTGTACGGCGTAAATTTGCAAAAAATAGACTTAAAGCATAAAAATATGTCATCGAAGGGTTAAAACGTAAAACATACCCAAAACGGACCCGTAAGAGTCACGAACACCTCGGACGGGACCAATGTGACTCGTAGGAACCGACCGTGTAGGCACGGGACTCCCGGTTTGAGTGTACGACGTAAAGTTGCAAAAAATTAACCTTAAGCATAAAAACATGCCATCGAATTGTGAAAACGTAAAACAGCCTTAAAACGGTCCCGTAAGAGCCACGAACACCTCGCACAGGACCAATGTGACTCGTAAGAACAGACGGCGTAGTCCCGAGGCTCCCGGTTGGAGTGTACGACGTAAATTTGCAAAAAAATAAACTTATGCATAAAAACATGCCATCGAAGGGTGAAAACGTAAAACAGCCTTAAAACGGTCCCGTAAGAGTCACGATCACCTCGCACGGGACTAATGTGACTCGTAGGAACCGATCGCGTAGGCACGGGACTCCCGGTTTGAGTGTACGACGTAAATTTGCAAAAAATAGACTTAAAGCATAAAAACATGTCATCGAAGGGTTAAAACATAAAACAAACCCAAAACGGTCCTGTAAGAGTCACGAACACCTCCGACGGGACCAATGTGACTCGTAGGAACCGACCGCGTAGGCACGGGACTCCCAGTTTGAGTGTACGACGTGAAGTTGCAAAAAATTAGCCTTAAGCATAAAAACATGCCATCGAATTGTGAAAACGTAAAACAGCCTTAAAATAGTCCCGTAAGAGCCACGAACACCTCGCACGGGACCAATGTGACTCGTAAGAACAGACGGCGTAGTCCCGAGTCTCCCGGTTAGTGTGTACGACGTAAATTTGTAAAAAATTAAACATATGCATAAAAACATGCCGCCATCGAAGGGTGAAAATGTAAAACAGCCTTAAAACGGTTCCGTAAGAGTCACGAACACCTCGCACTGGACCAATGTGACTCGTATGAACCGATCGCGTAGGCACGGGACTCCCGGTTTGAGTGTACGACGTAAAGCTGCAAAAAATTACCCTTAAGCATAAAACCATGCCATCGAAGGGTGAAAACGTAAAACAGCCTTAAAACGGTCCCGTAAGAGCCACAAACACCTCGTACGGGACCAATGTGACTCGTAAGAACAGACGGCGTAGTCCCGAGGCTCCCGGTTGGAGTGTACGACGTAAATTTGCAAAAAAATAAACTTAAGCATAAAAACATGCCATTGAAGGGTGAAAATGTAAAACGGCCTTAAAACGGTTCCGTCAGAGTCACAAACACCTCGCACGGGACCAATGTGACTCGTCGGAACCGATCGTGTAGGCACGGGACACCCGGTTTGAGTGTACGACGTAAATTTGCAAAAAATAGACTTAAAGCATAAAAACATGTCATCGAAGGGTTAAAACCTAAAACATCCTTAAAACGGTCCCGTAAGAGTCACGAACACCTCGCACGGGACCAATGTGACTCGTAAGAACAAACGGCGTAGTCACGGGGCTCCCGATTTGAGTGTACGACGTAAAGTTGCAAAAAATTAGACTTGACCATAAAAACATGCCATCGAAAGGTGAAAACGTAAAACAGCCTTAAAACGGTCCCATAAGAGTCACGAACACCTCGCACGGGACCAATGTGACTCGTCGGAACCGATCGCGTAGGCACGGGACTCCCGGTTTGAGTGTACGACGTAAATTTACAAAAAATAGACTTAAAGCATAAAAACATGTCATCAAAGGGTTAAAACGTAAAACAAACCCAAAACGGTCCCGTAAGAGTCACAAACACCTCGGACGGGACCAATGTGACTCGTAGGAACCGACCGCGTAGGTACGGGACTCTCGGTTTGAGTGTAGGACGTAAAGTTGCAAAAAATTAGCCGTATGCATAAAAACATGCCATCGAATTGTGAAAACATAAAACAGCCTTAAAACGGTCCCATAAGAGCCACGAACACCTCGCACGGGACCAATGTGACTCGTAAGAACAGACGGCGTAGTCCCGAGGCTCCCGGTTGGAGTGTACGACGTAAATTTGCAAAAAAATAAACTTATGCATAAAAACATGCCATCGAATGGTGAAAACGTAAAACAGCCTTAAAACGGTCCCGTAAGAGTCACGAACACCTCGCACGGGACCAATGTGACTCGTAGGAACCGATCGCGTAGGCACGGGACTCCCGGTTTGAGTGTACGACGTAAATTTGCAAAAAATAGACTTAAAGCATAAAAACATGTCATCGAAGGGTTAAAACATAAAACAAACCCAAAACGGTCCCATAAGAGTCACGAACACCTCGGACGGGACCAATGTGACTCGTAGGAACCGACCGCGTAGGCACGGGACTCCCGGTTTGAGTGTACGACGTAAAGTTGTAAAAAATTAACCTTAAGCATAAAAACATGCCATCGAATTGTGAAAACGTAAAACAGCCTTAAAACGGTGCCGTAAGAGCCACGAACACCTCGCACGGGACCAATGTGACTCGTAAGAACAGACGGCGTAGTCCCGAGGCTCCCGGTTGGAGTGTACGAGGTAAATTTGCAAAAAAATAAACTTAAGCATAAAAACATGCCATCGAAGGGTGAAAACGTAAAACAAACCAAAAACGGTCCCGTAAGAGTCACGAACACCTCGCACGGGACCAATGTGACTCGTCGGAACCGATCGCGTAGGCACGGGACTCCCGATTTGAGTGTACGGCGTAAATTTGCAAAAAATAGACTTAAAGCATAAAAACATGTCATCGAAGGGTTAAAACGTAAAACATACCCAAAACGGACCCGTAAGAGTCACGAACACCTCGGACGGGACCAATGTGACTCGTAGGAACCGACCGCGTAGGCACGGGACTCCCGGTTTGAGTGTACGACGTAAAGTTGCAAAAAATTAACCTTAAGCATAAAAACATGCCATCGAATTGTGAAAATGTAAAACAGCCTTAAAACGGTCCCGTAAGAGCCACGAACACCTCGCACAGGACCAATGTGACTCGTAAGAACAGACGGCGTAGTCCCGAGGCTCCCGGTTGGAGTGTACGACGTAAATTTGCAAAAAAATAAACTTATGCATAAAAACATGCCATCGAAGGGTGAAAACGTAAAACAGCCTTAAAACGGTCCCGTAAGAGTCACGATCACCTCGCACGGGACTAATGTGACTCGTAGGAACCGATCGCGTAGGCACGGGACTCCCGGTTTGAGTGTACGACGTAAATTTGCAAAAAATAGACTTAAAGCATAAAAACATGTCATCGAAGGGTTAAAACGTAAAACAAACCCAAAACGGTCCTGTAAGAGTCACGAACACCTCCGACGGGACCAATGTGACTCGTAGGAACCGACCGCGTAGGCACGGGACTCCCAGTTTGAGTGTACGACGTGAAGTTGCAAAAAATTAGCCTTAAGCATAAAAACATGCCATCGAATTGTGAAAACGTAAAACAGCCTTAAAATAGTCCCGTAAGAGCCACGAACACCTCGCACGGGACCAATGTGACTCGTAAGAACAGACGGCGTAGTCCCGAGTCTCCCGGTTAGTGTGTACGACGTAAATTTGTAAAAAATTAAAATATGCATAAAAACATGCCGCCATCGAAGGGTGAAAATGTAAAACAGCCTTAAAACGGTTCCATAAGAGTCACGAACACCTCGCACTGGACCAATGTGACTCGTATGAACCGATCGTGTAGGCACGGGACTCCCGGTTTGAGTGTACGACGTAAAGCTGCAAAAAATTACCCTTAAGCATAAAACCATGCCATCGAAGGGTGAAAACGTAAAACAGCCTTAAAACGGTCTCGTAAGAGCCACAAACACCTCGTACGGGACCAATGTGACTCATAAGAACAGACGGCGTAGTCCCGAGGCTCCCGGTTGGAGTGTACGACGTAAATTTGCAAAAAAATAAACTTAAGCATAAAAACATGCCATTGAAGGGTGAAAATGTAAAACGGCCTTAAAACGGTCCCGTAAGAGTCACGATCACCTCGCACGGGACTAATGTGACTCATAGGAACCGATCGCGTAGGCACGGGACTCCCGGTTTGAGTGTACGACGTAAATTTGCAAAAAATAGACTTAAAGCATAAAAACATGTCATCGAAGAACGTAAAACAAACCCAAAACGGTCCTGTAAGAGTCACGAACACCTCAGACGGGACCAATGTGACTCGTAGGAACCGACCGCGTAGGCACGGGACTCCCAGTTTGAGTGTACGACGTGAAGTTGCAAAAAATTAGCCTTAAGCATAAAAACATGCCATCGAATTGTGAAAACGTAAAATAACCTGAAAACAGTCCCGTAAGAGCCACGAACACCTCGCACGGGACCAATGTGACTCGTAAGAACAGACGGCGTAGTCCCGAGTCTCCCGGTTAGTGTGTACGACGTAAATTTGTAAAAAATTAAACATATGCATAAAAACATGCCGCCATAGAAGGGTGAAAATGTAAAACAGCCTTAAAACGGTTTCGTAAGAGTCACGAACACCTCGCACTGGACCAATGTGACTCGTATGAACCGATCGCATAGGCACGGGACTCCCGGTTTGAGTGTACGACGTAAAGCTGCAAAAAATTACCCTTAAGCATAAAAACATGCCATCGAAGGGTGAAAACGTAAAACAGCCTTAAAACGGTCCTGTAAGAGCCACGAACACCTCGCACGGGACCAATGTGACTCGTAAGAACAGACGGCGTAGTCCCGAGGCTCCCGGTTGGAGTGTACAACATAAATTTGCAAAAAAATAAACTTAAGCATAAAAACATGCCATTGAAGGGTGAAAATGTAAAACGGCCTTAAAACGGTCCCGTAAGAGTCACGATCACCTCGCACGGGACTAATGTGACTCATAGGAACCGATCGCGTAGGCACGGAACTCCCGGTTTGAGTGTACGACGTAAATTTGCAAAAAATAGACTTAAAGCATAAAAACATGTCATCGAAGGGTTAAAACGTAAAACAAACCCAAAACGGTCCTGTAAGAGTCACGAACACCTCGGACGGGACCAATGTGACTCGTAGGAACCGACCTCGTAGGCACGGGACTCCCAGTTTGAGTGTACGACGTGAAGTTGCAAAAAATTAGCCTTAAGCATAAAAACATGCCATCGAATTGTGAAAACGTAAAACAGCCTGAAAACAGTCCCGTAAGAGCCACGAACACCTCGCACGGGACCAATGTGACTCGTAAGAACAGACGGCGTAGTCCCGAGTCTCCCGGTTAGTGTGTACGATGTAAATTTGTAAAAAATTAAACATATGCATAAAAACATGCCGCCATCGAAGGGTGAAAATGTAAAACAGCCTTAAAACGGTTCCGTAAGAGTCACGAACACCTCGCACTGGACCAATGTGACTCGTATGAACCGATCGTGTAGGCACGGGACTCCCGGTTTGAGTGTACGACGTAAAGCTACAAAAAATTACCCTTAAGCATAAAAACATGCCATCGAAGGGTGAAAACGTAAAACAACCTTAAAACGGTCCCGTAAGAGCCACGAACACCTCGTACGGGACCAATGTGACTCGTAAGAACAGACGGCGTAGTCCCGAGGCTCCCGGTTGGAGTGTACGACGTAAATTTGCAAAAAAATAAACTTAAGCATAAAAACATGCCATTGAAGGGTGAAAATGTAAAACGGCCTTAAAACGGTTCCGTAAGAGTCACGAACACCTCGCACGGGACCAATGTGACTCGTCGGAACCAATCGTGTAGGCACGGGACTCCCGGTTTGAGTGTACGACGTAAATTTGCAAAAAATAAACTTAAAGCATAAAAACATGTTATCGATGGGTTAAAATGTAAAACAAACCCAAAACGGTCCCGTAAGAGTCACGAACACATCGCACGGGACCAATGTGACTCGTAGGAACCGACCGCGTAGGCACGGGACTACCGGTTTGAGTTTACGACGTAAATTTGCAAAAAAATATACTTAAGCATAAAAACATGCCATCGAAGGGTGAAATCGTAAAACAGCCTTAAAACGATCTCGTAAGAGTCACGAATACCTCGCACGGGACCAATATGACTCGTAGGAACAAACGGCGTAGTCCCGAGGCTCCCGGTTGGAGTGTACGACGTAAATTTGCAAAAAAATAGACTTAAGCATAAAAACATGCCATCGAAGGGTGAAAACGTAAAACAACCTTAAAACGGTCCCGTAAGAGTCATGAACACCTCGCACGGGACCAATGTGACTCGTAGGAACCGACCGCGTAGTCACGGGACTCCCGGTTTGAGTGTACGACGTAAATTTGCAAAAAAAAAGACTTAAGCATAAAAACCTGCCATCGAAGGGTGAAAACGTAAAACAGCCTTAAAACGGTCCCGTAAGAGTCACGAACAACTCGTACGGGACCAATGTGACTCGTAGGAACAGACGGCGTGGTCCCGGGGCTCGAGGTTGGAGTGTACGACGTAAACTTGCGAAAATACCGATTAGGGCGAGGCACTTGTCGCTCGTCCCTTCTTTATGAAAATACCGAGCTTTATGCTTTTTTCGAAAACAAAAGTTTCTCGTCAACCTAAAAACGGAGGAGTTCCCTCACTCCAACCGGTATGCATATACATACCGCATATACTAGTATATATACGAGTATATATACATTATATATATGCATATATATACTAGTATATATACTGTATATATAGTATATATATGCAGTATAATATACAGTATATTACTGCATATATACTGGTATATATATGCATATATATGCATGTATATAACTGCATATATATGCATTTATATAACTGTATGTATATGCATATATATGCAGTATATATACTAGTATATATACTGGTATATATATGCATATATATGCATGTATATAACTGCATATATATGCAGTATATATATGCATATATATAACTGTATATATGCAGTATATATATGCATATATGCAGTATATATATGCATATATATGCAGTATATATATGCATATATATATATATATATATATATATATATATATATATATATATATATATATATATATATATATATGCAGCATATATATGCATATATATAACTGTATATATATGCAGTATATATATGCATATATCAGAACACGAGATGCATTATCCGGAAGATAAAAGGAAGTTTTGTCCCAATTGACCAATTGGCCCGATTCCTCCTTATAAGCTTTAAGAAATCCCATTAAATTTTTAAGGGACGTCTATCTCCATTAGCAAAAATACTTGCATGTGATTTAGACCTTTTTAAGGTCTGAATGGGCTTTGCTTTTAGTATTTGAGGTTGGACTATGCAATTGCCCATTAGTCTTTGGTTTATGGTTATAAACAAGGGTATGTAACTCTTACATTTTTTTGGTTAAGTGGGTAGGAATGATATTTGAAATAACTATTTTTCTTAGAATGGACCTTGGTTCATTTTACTTATTATCAAGGTTCTAAAAAATGCGGGGCGTGATTGAGGCGTGGAGGCCAAGCCTTAAGCCTTAGAAGCCTAGGCGGGCCTAAGCGTAAAAAGGCGTGAAAAGGCGTTTAGGCCTTCTTAATATATTTTAATATTTTTTAACCATGACAAGGCTATTAAAATACAAAAATTGCACATATCATAAAAATATGTCTAAATATATGCAAATTAAAATACTATTTGATTATTTTGGATGAGATAATGGTCCGATTTGTAAACAAATTCTTTAAAAGGCGACATCGTTTCACTAAATCATTGTTGTTTTTAGAAGAAAGTGTGCCTTAAGGGTTTTACCAAGAATAAGGCGTGAAAAGCGTAAGGCGAGGCGTTTCTCCCAAGCCTCAAGCCTAGGCGTGCCTAGGTGGAGCCTAGACGGGTTTTTTAGAATAGTGCTTATTATACCTCAATTTCATTATGCGTTGTTTAAATGCTCATGTATTTGCATTATTTCTAACAAGTAGATATATGATCAATTTGATAGGAATATATATGCAGTATATATATGCATATATATAACTGTATATATATATATATATGCAGTATATATACATTATATATGCATGTATATAATTGCATATATATGCATATATACCAGTATATATATGCATATATATACTGCATAACGATTGGTTTGCACTTGAAACAAACATATATTTTAGCACACTAGTATTTTAACATCTTCTGTCTGGGATTAGTAAAACATTAGTTCAAGTTGGTTTGTTACGTAGGAACTAAAAATTGTTAAAAAATGTTAAAATGAGTAGGAACTAAAAATTTACGTAGGAACTAAAAATTTCTTCCATTAACACTAGTATTGTTAAAAAAATGTTGGTTTATTACGTAGGAACTAAAAATGAGTGAATATTGATCACAAGTTTTTAAGGGTTAAAAATTGCAAAACAAGTAAAACTAACTTTTTTGTTTTGTTTCTTATATTTTTTTGCAGGTTAACATTTTAGGGGTATATTTTATTCGCGTGAAACACATGAACGAAGAAATGATTTGCGACAGGTAAATTGTTTATTTATTATTGTTGTTGATATGCGAGATTGTTTTTTTTTTACTGGCCGTGCGGGCTTTTGTGTTGATTAAACAGGTTGGTTTTCATGTATAAACAAAGGAGACTCTGCCGAAATTTTTTAAAAATTGTAATGAATTGTTGATTTGGGATATTTTTCAATTTTTTTATGGCCGTGCGGGCCTTTGTGTTCA
Organism: Sambucus nigra; assembly: GCA_949130495.1. Taxonomy (NCBI): domain Eukaryota; kingdom Viridiplantae; phylum Streptophyta; class Magnoliopsida; order Dipsacales; family Adoxaceae; genus Sambucus; species Sambucus nigra. The sequence continues at coordinate 449,192,867 of OX422211.1, forward strand.
TTAAACAAGTTGGTTTTCATGTATAAACAAAGGAGATTTTGTCGAATTTTTTTAAAAATTGTAAAGAATCGTTGATATGCGAGATTCTTATAGCTATGCGAGTTTTTTATTGATTAAAAAGGTTGGTTTTCATGTATAAACAAAGGAGATTTTGTCAATTTTTTTTAAAATTTGTAAAAAGTTGGTGGTACGATTAACTAATATATTTGGATATTTTATTTTACTATAATATTATTTTGATAAAATGATTATTTATTGATTGCAGGTGTAACACCCCGCCCGCCCGGGGAGAGCGAACAGAGAGCTAATGCGATAAAATAAATCCAAATCCACAAGTGACAAGGTATGGAGCATCTAAATAAACCCACAATAATATAAATCCACTAATCTCAATCTCTTAAATTACAATAAGTCTCTCGAATTAAAATTACAACTATCTAACTCGAATAAAAATACAAATCTCCAAATCTCTATACATCAAAATAATACAAATCTTTCCCAAACAATTCTCACTAAAATCAATCTCCATAGTGCCCCAAAATCCGCGCTAACCTGCCACTAAAAGAAAATATGGGGAAGTACACAATACGACAAGAAATATGCTCAACAAATATGGATTAGCAATGAATAAAGCGTAACAACACGAGTATGAATATTCAAATCAAAATGCAAATCTCAATAGCTTTTTATCAATATAATTTCTCAACAACACATCAATGGGTCACCAGGCCTCAGCCCATTCGCATATGCTTTATCAAGCCATAGCCAGGAATAGGTATTTTGGCGGGTACTCAACATCCGTGCCATATTAAAATCTCATGATAACGTGCTCAACAACAATATAATGATACCACATGAATCAAAATAATTTCAACAATTATTTTCCAGATTTCAATGAATTTATCAATTCAAATATGAGTTCAATTAAATAAGAATTCAAAGAGAATGACACTCGCGAGATTTAAGGAACATATTGTGTAAAACCCCATACCTCAGATCATGATGAGAAACCAATGATCACATCCTCAAGATCAACACAAAAGGTCTACAAAAGCTCCTCCAAGAACCTCCAACAAAATAGTCCCAAGAACACCTCTAATCTAAGGTTGGAACTCACAAATCTCAAGGGCCAATGGGTATATAAAAAGAAGAGGAATATAAAATATATTTGCTACCAAAATTTGTGCCAAAAGTAGGTTAAAATGGTTGCCCACGACTCCCTTTTATAATGCAAAGAAATGAAGAGTTTGAATCCAAAAGACTCCTTTAAATAAGGCAAAGAAATGAAGAGTTGGAAGTCAAAACAACTCCAAGAGTTAAAAACATTTAAAAATCATTTTAAAATCCGTTTTAACTCCGTTTTCGAAACCGTTTGAAATACTAGCCTTTAAAAATAATAACCAACATATTTGAGCAATAAAAATAATTTTATCAAAAACTTTATTTTTCCTCTTTATTTTGAAAATACCCCAAAAATTACGCGGGTTGTTACACTTCCCCATTAACAATGGAATTTCGCCCTCGAAATTCACCGAATGCCTAACTCTCAAAATCAGGCTAACAATCTCCAAAAATAATCTCGTCTCCAAAAATAATTTCTCACCTCTAATCTCGAAACTTATCACGAATATCACCTAAAATTTTCTATCTCCAAAAATTGCTAACCACGCAATGAACCCAAAACCCAAGCCCCGAGGGTTGCCGTATACCTAAGCTCTGATACCATTTGTAACACCCCGCCCGCCCGGGGAGAGCGAACAGAGAGCTAATGCGATAAAATAAATCCAAATCCACAAGTGACAAGGTATGGAGCATCTAAATAAACCCACAATAATATAAATCCACTAATCTCAATCTCTTAAATTACAATAAGTCTCTCGAATTAAAATTACAACTATCTAACTCGAATAAAAATACAAATCTCCAAATCTCTATACATCAAAATAATACAAATCTTTCCCAAATAATTCTCACTAAAATCAATCTCCATAGTGCCCCAAAATCCGCGCTAACCTGCCACTAAAAGAAAATATGGGGAAGTACACAATACGACAAGAAATATGCTCAACAAATATGGATTAGCAATGAATAAAGCGTAACAACACGAGTATGAATATTCAAATCAAAATGCAAATCTCAATAGCTTTTTATCAATATAATTTCTCAACAACACATCAATGGGTCACCAGGCCTCAGCCCATTCGCATATGCTTTATCAAGCCATAGCCAGGAATAGGTATTTTGGCGGGTACTCAACATCCGTGCCATATTAAAATCTCATGATAACGTGCTCAACAACAATATAATGATACCACATGAATCAAAATAATTTCAACAATTATTTTCCAGATTTCAATGAATTTATCAATTCAAATATGAGTTCAATTAAATAAGAATTCAAAGAGAATGACACTCGCGAGATTTAAGGAACATATTGTGTAAAACCCCATACCTCAGATCATGATGAGAAACCAATGATCACATCCTCAAGATCAACACAAAAGGTCTACAAAAGCTCCTCCAAGAACCTCCAACAAAATAGTCCCAAGAACACCTCTAATCTAAGGTTGGAACTCACAAATCTCAAGGGCCAATGGGTATATAAAAAGAAGAGGAATATAAAATATATTTGCTACCAAAATTTGTGCCAAAAGTAGGTTAAAATGGTTGCCCACGACTCCCTTTTATAATGCAAAGAAATGAAGAGTTTGAATCCAAAAGACTCCTTTAAATAAGGCAAAGAAATGAAGAGTTGGAAGTCAAAACAACTCCAAGAGTTAAAAACATTTAAAAATCATTTTAAAATCCGTTTTAACTCCGTTTTCGAAACCGTTTGAAATACTAGCCTTTAAAAATAATAACCAACATATTTGAGCAATAAAAATAATTTTATCAAAAACTTTATTTTTCCTCTTTATTTTGAAAATACCCCAAAAATTACGCGGGTTGTTACACTTCCCCATTAACAATGGAATTTCGCCCTCGAAATTCACCGAATGCCTAACTCTCAAAATCAGGCTAACAATCTCCAAAAATAATCTCGTCTCCAAAAATAATTCCTCACCTCTAATCTCGAAACTTATCACGAATATCACCTAAAATTTTCTATCTCCAAAAATTGCTAACCACGCAATGAACCCAAAACCCAAGCCCCGAGGGTTGCCGTATACCTAAGCTCTGATACCATTTGTAACACCCCGCCCGCCCGGGGAGAGCGAACAGAGAGCTAATGCGATAAAATAAATCCAAATCCACAAGTGACAAGGTATAGAGCATCTAAATAAACCCACAATAATATAAATCCACTAATCTCAATCTCTTAAATTACAACAAGTCTCTCGAATTAAAATTACAACTATCAAACTCGAATAAAAATACAAATCTCCAAATCTCTATACATCAAAATAATACAAATCTTTCCCAAACAATTCTCACTAAAATCAATCTCCATAGTGCCCCAAAATCCGCGCTAACCTGCCACTAAAAGAAAATATGGGGAAGTACACAATACGACAAGAAAGATGCTCAACAAATATGGATTAGCAATGAATAAAGCGTAACAACACGAGTATGAATATTCAAATCAAAATGCAAATCTCAATAGCTTTTTATCAATATAATTTCTCAACAACACATCAATGGGTCACCAGGCCTCACCCCATTCGCATATGCTTTATCAAGCCATAGCCAGGAATAGGTATTTTGGCGGGTACTCAACATCCGTGCCATATTAAAATCTCATGATAACGTGCTCCACAGCAATATAATGATACCACATGAATCAAAATAATTTCAACAATTATTTTCCAGATTTCAATGAATTTATCAATTCAAATATGAGTTCAATTAAATAAGAATTCAAAGAGAATGACACTCGCGAGATTTAAGGAACATATTGTGTAAAACCCCATACGTCAGATCATGATGAGAAACCAATGATCACATCCTCAAGATCAACACAAAAGGTCTACAAAAGCTCCTCCAAGAACCTCCAACAAAATAGTCCCAAGAACACCTCTAATCTAAGGTTGGAACTCACAAATCTCAAGGGCCAATGGGTATATAAAAAGAAGAGGAATATAAAATATATTTGCTACCAAAATTTGTGCCAAAAGTAGGTTAAAATGGTTGCCCACGACTTCCTTTTATAATGCAAAGAAATGAAGAGTTGGAATCCAAAAGACTCCTTTAAATAAGGCAAAGAAATGAAGAGTTGGAAGTCAAAACAACTCCAAGAGTTAAAAACATTTAAAAATCATTTTAAAATCCGTTTTAACTCCGTTTTCGAAACCGTTTGAAATACTAGCCTTTAAAAATAATAACCAACATATTTGAGCAATAAAAATAATTTTATCAAAAACTTTATTTTTCTTCTTTATTTTGAAAATACCCCAAAAATTACGCGGGTTGTTACAGCAGGTTGTGCACAAGAAGTTGAAGAGACGGGATTTTGAGTGTCTACTATATGCGACACTAAGAGAGGTTTTTGAAGCGTGACAACGATATTTATCATCTTAATTTAGGGATGATATTTTTTTGACAGTTGTATATCTTATTAATTAGTATGATTTTGTACTCATTTAAATATTTCGACTTGAATGTAGTTTAATGGAAGAAATTGTTATTAGATACGTGCTTCAATGAATGTGGTTGATATATTGTGTTTTTGATCGGATGATTTGATTTATCATGCATATTAGACGTCAATTATTATTGCAACATAAAACATATAATAATATAACTATTTATGATAATTTTTTATTTATTAATTGGGACAGTTATAAACCATCCCTAATACTTATTTGTATTAATTGAGAATACCTTTTGGGACGGTTTTTACCGTCCCTAATACTCATTTTTGCATCAACTGAAATTACCTTTAGGGACGGTTTTTATCGTCCCTAATTGGGTTGCCAGAATCTCAATAGTATTAGGGACGGTTTATCCGTCCCTAATACTATTGGCGGGAGATGGGATTTTTTCGCGGGAACACTATTTGGGACGGTAAAATCCGTCCCTAATGTCAAATGCAGAGTGTTCATGAATTAAAATTTAGGACGGTAAAATTCGTCCTTAAAATATTTAGGACGCCTAGTATAAGGAACGGATTTTTGCCGTTGCAAAAACCGTCCCTAATACTCTTTAGGGACGGTTTTTGTACTTTTAGGGACGGTTTTTTACCGTCCCAAATACTCATTTTTCTTGTAGTGTTATACTATCCTCCAACTCAAATGAATGGTGGAGATATAATTTACATCAAGGGTCAAGATTGAATCTCTAGAACCTTCTACATCTATCTCCACTAATCTACTATTTCTCACACTCTCCAAAATACACAAGAGGGATCTAGAATGTTCTTTAGAAAATATCACTCTTAATGGATCTAACTTTATGGAGGATCAATACTAACTAATTAGTCAACCCAACCACTAACCCAAAAATACAAACTAATAAAGCCCAATTATTTTATTTTCAAAAGTAAGTTTAATTTTCAACAAAAATCACAACCTTAATATATTTGTTTCCTTAACTTTTTTTTGCCATCCTCTTTAAGGTTCTGTGGAGGCACTACCCTTGATGAAGGCCCCCGTCGAGTTCAACCCGCAATCATATATTTAAAACGAGCTAAGGGAACCATCATCTGACCCATCCTCTGATCGTTGATTCCAAACTGCCACTTAAGTTGCAAAACCTACAATCTTTCTTACTGCCAGTGCTATCCAAGAATGACAAGACCCATAACAACTGCAACAATAAAAATAGAGGAATATGCATTTGTCTCTTTTGCTTAAGCGTACACTGAAGCGGCTCGCCTCTTCCACTAAGATTCAAAAGGTAGCTCAGATCCATCATATTTATCTTTATCAAGAAGCTTTTTTCCATATCTAAGTAATCTAAATCTAATCCTCGGTCAGAATATTCAGTTGGCTCAGGAACAACCCTTTTCTCCTCAGTTGTAGTCGATCCACCCATGGTTACTTCACTGTTGAAGGGACTAAATTTGACAGTACTCTAAATACTCTCTTCTTTATCTACTAAATTTAAACCTTGAAAATTTGTACCTTCTTTAAGGTCTGTAGCACTAATGGATAACTTATCACCTTTTTCTTCAAGAAATTATATTTCAATAAAGTTATCTGATAAATATTTAATATTCTAATTTTCATCATCGTTACTATTTGATCGACCCTCACTAACCAATTAAAGAATAATGTCTTTACCTCCCTGTTCATTATGGGTCTCAGTATTTTCATGTTCCAGTGGAGAATTCTCATAGTGACTTAGTGGAACAACAAAGTGACTCGACATAAACATCGCCTGAGAAGTTTCCCCTTTATTCTCGACATCGGAGTTACCATTTTCATGAGGAGAAGCAGCATATGTTGATGCTGTGAGAGATACAACTTCCCACTTATTTCCATGAGGAGCCGTTTCCTCTCTTTTCTCATTATCTACCATCCTGGGAGTACAAAGTTTCCTGACGTCCGCTTAAATGATTGACCCTGAGTGTTCAAGCTTAAGGTATCACTAACAGACATTTATGTAATCATGAGTGTCATGACCGGACCATTCTACAAACAGTCATATAACATTTTGAGTGTATGTTTCTAAAGACATAACATTTATGGTATTTGGTATTTTCTTTTCATGTTTTCTTTTAAGCTTTCACCTTATATATATCTATTATAGATATCTGCACCATTTCGAGCTTCATACAAAGATTTTAGCTTCTAGGCCAGGGTTCTTTGGTTGTCCACTTGCTAGAGTGTGGTTTCCCAGGGTTCATATTACGCGATAATCTTACTTTTATAGTTTTTATGCCAAGTAAATGTTGTTCAGCGTAATTTGACATTTCGGATGAATGATAGTTTAGGGGCAGAGAATATCAATGATATGTATTCAATACACTCAGGTATTGGATGGAGTTCAAATGATATTTATTCAATACACTCCAATGTGTTTTCCAGTTGATATTTATATATATTGAAAGATGTAGTAGAATGTCGATAGTTAATGGAGTTCAAATAAAATAGGTAGATGTTAGTAAAGGGGAGATCATTGTATATAAAATGGGCAGGGTGATAATGGAGGCTAAGTTTTAGTAGTCAATGCAGCATGATTATAATTTATAATATTGAGTGAGAATTAACATATCAACGATATAGACTAGAGATATTCATGTTACACATAATAACCTATTGTACTGTAGATGTAATTTACCTCTTATTTTAACTTAAAGTTTGGTTTTTAATTGCCAAAAAAAATTATATTTTGTTGTTTACAGATGACACCACTAATTGAGTCCAAGATCCCAGCATAGTAGGCCTTATGTGATGAACGTCACCCATTTTCCATGTAAGCCACCAATGCCATTTTTGTTTCCCTGAAATTTTGAAATGAGATTTTAGTTTTTTGCAGTTTTGGAATCGATTGAAATTTGTAAGACTTGGTATTTACTATATTTTTCACTTTTGTACTTATTTGGAATTCACGAGAATGGTGTTGAAAACCAAGCGACTTGAAGGTACTAAGCATATATTTTACTTTAAGGTATCCATTAAATTGTAACTTAAGTTGATTTCAATTTTTGATTGATCTCTCTCATCATATATTTTACTTTAAGGTACCCACTAAATTGTTTCTTAAGATGATTTCAATTTCTAATCACAACATTGTGATTTTAGTATCCACTAAATTATTTCTTAAGCTAATTTTAATTTCTAACCTTCAATCGCCGTTTAGAATCAAGAGAAATTATTTATACTTAAAAGTTTGTAATATTGGCTACCTACTCTACTTGGTTGTTTATATGATTTTTACTATTCTGAATTGCTTTCGTACATTTTAATTTAAGCATGGACATAGTAATCGGATATTGAACATTAGTAAATATTCATCATGTACTACATTAATCATACTTGAGGATCGAAACTTTTCATTAAATATATCAAAGTTCACTCACATACTTCCTTTTTTCTTTTCATCTATTTGACATTTGTGTTTTAATGTAACATGTTCAATTGACTCAGTGTACTATTTTTTGTTTGTTTTAGGACTATGAACATGTTACACAATTTCAAGGAAAATGGGGCTTCGACAATTTGGGCTTGAACATGGAAAACCATTATCAATTGAATTTTGGAGAATTGATCTTAGACAAATTCCTTAGGCATTGTTAATGCAAAAATTCTCCATCTACGAGGACCAATTAGAAAAGTATACATGTCATCCTACGTGGCAATATTTGACACCCGAGGAGAGTTATTCGACACCCGAGGAGAGTTAGTCGGCACCCGAGGAGAGTTGGTCGGCATACCAACAGGGAAGATCAAAGGATAACTACGCATTTAATGATCATTAATGTACATTTATACTGTAGATGACAACACATAGCTTACCAAGCAATTCAACAATTAGATTCGTTGAATGTAGACATAATGTATAAATGTCTACATACAATGAATCTCTTTATCTCCCATCACTATAAATACATGTATTACCTTAGCCAAAAAGGAGGAGATCCAAGAGATCCAAAAGAGAGAACCGAGAGACACCATACACAATATCCACACACCTTTTTCCCTCTCTCTACCACATTGTGCTATTGTAAACCCCTGGGAATAAAATAACAGTGGACGTAGGCTTTTCCTTATAGCCGAACCACTTTAAAAATCTTTGTCTCTTATATGTTTGATGTGAATGTGTATCTTCATCTTCAATCTCATCCTCATCATTTATCTGCTGTTGACGCCACTAAAATGGCAGTGGCCATTTTCTGTCTTCAACAGATTTGCGTCGTCTGTGGGAACGTGTTACAACCATTGTTCTCCATTAAAAGCTAAGTTTTTATTTTCTCTACGTATAATCAATTATACATACATCTTTTGATTCAATCATGATTTTTATGTTTATATACATAAATTAATTGTCCAATTTTTATTTGAAAAATATTGCATATCATGATTTTAAATCATAACTGTTAGATTAATTCTTATTTAGAAATCTGAAAAATAGTGGATTTCATAAATCATAACTTTTTGCTTGATTCTCAAGTTTCTATTTTATATCATGGAATAAATATTTTAAATGATTACATATACCAATATATACGACGATGATAAGATTTGATAATTTTCATTATAAATTTTGTAAGATCTTTTATGTCTATTCAAATTCCCATCATATTTTTAATAGAAGAATGGGAAAAGGTTAAAGACAATAAATAGTTTTCTCATGGAAATCATGACCCAGATCTATTTTCTCTCTCTTCAAGTTTGAGTCTCTTTGCATCCACTTTTATGAACTATATACTTAATTTGGTTCATCTTCCATCTATGTCAATAAAGTCAAATTTATTGATTTTTTATATAAATTTGGTAATAACTTCTATCATTCAGCATATGTGTATCTCTCCAAATAGGGAATAGGAAGGGATCAATATAAAAAATAATTTTCTCTCACCTGAAAAACCCACGACCAACCGGTTGGTAAAAGGGCGAGAACAAATTATACTCCTTTGGTTAGGAGGCGTACACTAGCGTGATCAACTCCGGTTGGTAAGATAACTAGTGGACATGATAGTTCGAGCGTGATCAACTTCGGTTGGTAAGATAGCGAGAACAAAAATTATACTCCTTTGGTTAGGAGGCGTACACTAGCGTGATCAACTCCGGTTGGTAAGATAACTAGTGGACATGATAGTTCGAGCCCATGATCAACTCTGGTTGGTAAAAGGGTAATAACAACATTCTTAAAAAGGCCAATCTCGGTTGATTAGTAAACAAAATATTCTCTCAAATGCCAACTTATGTTGGTCGGGAGGTAAGATTATTACAGAAAATATAAAAGTTCCTCGAAGAACAAAATATTCCAAACTGAACCAAGTATGGTTGGTCGGGGATAAAAACCCACTAACTGTAGTTGGTCGACGAGGAGAATTTATCGACCTTGGTTGGTCGGACACATTTTATGAAAAAGACAAAAATTTACCAAGTATGGTTAGTCGGGGATAAACTCTCACTAACTATAATTGGTCGACGAGCACAATTTAACAACCTTGGTTGGTTGGAAAAATTTTAAACATTTTTATACTCATTACTTTATTATTAAGTGATCGAGCAACATTACTAATACTTGTAACTTTTTTATTACTAAGTTGGTCAATGAACATCACAATATTGTTATCTTTTTAACAGATACATATGCATAAATGTAAAGTGTTTGATATTTACAAGACAATAGCAATTAAGATTGCGAACAAAAATGAAAGTCTTTCATTAAAATCAAAAACAAAATACATTAGGAATGAAATACAAATTTATTACATCAATATTACCATTCTATTGGTTTCTTCCCCTCTGCTTTTGAAACAGATTCCTCACCAGTAGGTGGATCATTTAAAGCAAGAGGAGAATTTATGAAGTTAAGATCTTTGAGCATCCTGATATTCATCAAGGATGGTCAATCTAGGAGGTGCTCGATAAAGTATTTGTTCATTTGGGGGCTTCTATTACAGATATATTTGTTCATTTGGTGGCACATTCTTATAACATCATGCAATCGAGCACCAAATTCAACTTCAAAAACTCACACGGAGGCGCATTCAGAAGTTCAGGAGGCATATTCAGGAGTTATTATGCACATACTATTGAAGTTCAGAAGTCAAATTTAGCATCTACAGCACTGAGATCTTTACTACTATTGTCCTGACTAACATTGAAGAAGAAGTTATATGAAAATGTTTCAAAGTCCACCACTAGCTTGGTACTAATCAGATTGAAGAGTTGGGTTCAAAAGCTAGTATGTTACTCAACAAAGTATTCAGAGGATCATAAATTAGAAGAATTAAGCACGTGAAGTTAGCACTCAGTTACTCGGCACAGGAGGCAGTTGGTCGGCTAGCAAACCAATCAACATACTTGAAGATTATGACAAGCTACAAGCTGCATACTATAGCATGGCTGTATCCAAATTCCCAGGGGTGATACATAGCACACGGAGTTCCTCAAAAGAAAGATTATTAACCATCGATCAACTTGCATCATATGTCGTCCAGGAGATAATGCACTTTATGTTAAACAAATAAAGAAGGTAGATCAAGAATTTCACGAGCACCGAGCAACACTGCAGAATAAATACTCCATCCTTTCAAGTAAACCATCAAGCATGGAGCATTGGGGGCTTCTGTTAACGCAAAAATTCTCCATCTACGAGGACCAATCAGAAAAGGACACATGTCATCCTACGTGGCAATATTTGACACCCGAGGAGAGTTGATCGGTACCCGAGGAGAGTTATTCGACACCCGAGGAGAGTTAGTCGGCACCCGAGGAGAGTTGGTCGGCATACCAACAGGGAAGATCAAAGGATAACTACGCATTTAATGATCATTAATGTACATTTATACTGTAAATGACAACACATAGCTTACCAAGCAATTCAATAATTAGATTCGTTGAATGTAGACATAATGTATAAATGTCTACATACAATGAATCTCTTTATCTCCCATCACTATAAATACATGTATTCCCTTAGCCAAAAAGGAGGAGATCCAAGAGATCCAAAAGAGAGAACCGAGAGATACCATACACAAGATCCACACACCTTTTTCCCTCTCTCTAGCACATTGTGCTATTGTAAACCCCTGGGAATAAAATAACAGTGGACGTAGGCTTTTCCTTATAGCCGAACCACTTTAAAAATCTTTGTCTCTTATATGTTTGATGTGAATGTTTATCTTCATCTTCAATCTCATCCTCATCATTTATCTGCAAATGGCGTCAACAGGCATGTTCAAGAATTGATCTTGGACAATTTTTAGATCCAACTTTATGACATTTTGATATTTTTTAGTGCTTTGCGTCAATTAGAGTTTGATTTATGGCCCCTAATAAAGTTAAGATTCGAACCAATATTGATTTGGATTTTGGTAGGTTCAGTTTTTAGAGTATTGGGTCGAATATTCCTAATTGTCTTTTTTTTTTCGTTTTAGATTGACCATTGTGCTATAAGCATATAGGTGATTTCTTTCTACCTTAACTGTTTTTTAAATTATTTACTGTTTTTTTAGATTATTGGGTTAAATTATTTATTGTTTTTAAAAAACAGTAAATAATTTAACTGTTATTTAATAAACGTTATTTTATAAAAAAAATGTTATTTTATAAAAAACAATCATACTTGTTATTGTAAAAAAATAGTAAAAACTATTAATATAACAAAAATTAATATAAAAACCTGTTATTTTATAAAAAACTATTATTAGATTTATTTTATAAAAAAACTGTTAATATATATTAACAGTTAATATAAAAAATGTTAATATGAAACTGTTGAAAAATAGTAAAATTAATTGTTTTTATAAATGTTTTAACAATTTGTAAACTCTAAAACATTTTTTTATAATTGTGTTGCTTTTATTGGAGTGGGAAAAAAGTTTTCATGTCATATGTCATGTCCCTTTTTAATTGAGTTTTGTTTGTGTTGGTTAAAAAAATGGTGTGTCGTGTCGTTTTTTTAGTTCATTCGTTATTATTAAGATAAAAAAAATTGGTTGGAGTTTTAAATAAATATGTGTTTGTGTTAAGTAAAAAGAATAAGATGAGGTGTTGCAGAATTTTGCTGGGGTGAGAATAGATTTACCCTATCCCTATATAATATTTCACCATTTATTTTAATTGACCAACTATATTTTTGGTTTTGTATCGGGTCACATTTTGAAAAGTACGGACAATTATTATAGTGGAACATGCGGGACGAGTTCAATTGATATATATATGTGATAGTTTTTACGAAGTTTGTTCAGTTAAAATTTTTGTTAAATTTTACTTTTGACATCATTGAATATTGTTGGATTGATTGTTATCCCATAAGAGGGTGGATAGTCTAATAAACAAGGGAGACTCTATCCAATTTTTTTTTTAAAAATGGACACTTTGTTTATTTTAAGCACAATGTGAATTCAGTGGGTGGATATTTTGTATTTCATGTTGTGTGAATTTGTTTGATGGATTTAGACTATTTGAATGTTGTTGGACAATTTATTACTGGATAAGCAAGTGGATAGTCTTATAAACAAAGGAGATTATGACTAAGTTTTTTAAAAATTACGCTTTGTTTTATTAGGGAGAAATATTTTTGCCGTTTTCTAATTGCATACTTTCGAAATTTGTCATTTCGCAATAATGTACTTTAGAAATTTTTGTCGTGCCTTCAAGCACGAACATTTAGCTAGTATATGTACATAATGAAGGACTGAGAAAATATTACCCAAAATAATGATCCGTGTTCATAAACGAACGAGAAAAGTGAGCAGCACTACGATCCGAACCCAGATCCGAAAACCCAGTTCGAAACTCCAAATAAACCTGGAAATAACCCCAATCAATTTTTACCCCCCAAAAAATTCAGCTCCAACATCCACGAGAGAATTCAAAACCACAAAAATCTTGAAAGTCGATCTCCAACAAACAACTCCAAATCAACGAAGCACAAATTAGGTCTGAAATCAAATCAACAACACAAAATGGAGTTAAAGTGTAAACCCACTGAGATCCCCTCAAACTTCTAAATACTCAATCCTCTTCTCAAATACGGGTGTTAATGATGGTGAGGAACCAATAAAAGAAATCTCAGAATAAAATGGAAGGAGATCGTGAGAAGTAAAAAAAATTGAGGGAAAAAATGGAGAAATGTTCGGCAACATACAATAGAGAGATATGAGATATGAAACCCTATCTTCTAATAACCACAAACGAAGACTATAAATCCCCATAAATATGGCAAGGTCTGTCAATAAATTAGGCAACCAATCATGGGTAAAATCGTAACTAAGCAGGAGACAAAATAGGACAGACAACAGCCGAGATTTGGCCTCGAATAGGGCACTATTCGAGTGGACAAGAGGCTAAATATACACACAAGGCAGAACTTCGAGACACACAAAGAGCAAGCCTCGATATCACCAACTCTCGGCGAAACAAAACAGTAACCGCTTAAAACCCCAAACGACACCAATAATTAAATCAAACACCGTCGTTTTAATTTTGTGTCAAAATTGATAATTAAACAAATATTTTGTTTAATCAATTTAATACTGAGACACATTTTTAAAAAATTTAAAAAATACATAAAAAGGAAAAAATTTCGAAAATAAATTCTAGCAAATATTTAATTTAATTTATTTTATTCATTAAGTCAAAAGAAAAAAAACTTAAGGCATACAATAAAATAAACAAAATAAATAAATTATAAGTTAGAATATTACAAGATATTTAAATTAAAAAATACCCAGTAAATTTATTTTATCAAAAAAATAGTTTATATATTAAATTAATATGTAAAAAAAATATGATTTAAGGTATATAGAAAATAAAAGTGAGAAAATAAGATTTTTGGATAAGAAATAGATTTTAATCAAACAAAAAATGGAGGAGGATATAAAAAATTGTTTGTCTCAAAATTGAGTCAACACAAGAAGATCGAGATTTTTAATTTCTCCCTTTGGCCAATTTTGAGACAAACTAAATTGAGACTCACAAATAAGAAACGACATAAATTACATAACTCAACTATACACATGAGTTCTAAAAATAAAAGATTACGGGAGTGAACTAACAATAAGAGTCCTACAAAATAGAAGAGTACATAACTCATCTAACAACATGCAATCCTAAAAAAATAAAAGAGTAAATAACTCAACTAACAACAATGATTCCTGAAAGACTCAAAACAAAATTGTAAAATACGATAAGTAAAAGAGTCTCAAATTCTCCCACTGTTTGTCTCAAAGGGACAAAGGGTAGGGAAGAATCCTACTAAATAAAAGTTAGTAAAACATAATATGGAAATAAAATATACTAACAAACAAACTCGTTTTGAAATTTTGGTACTCCTCATTTGACAACCTAAGTCATCTTTCTTAATCCACTTAGATTTAACATTAGGAAAATCAGTTTTGAAATAGGCAGAATTAGAATTAAATTGGGAGAAATTCTCAACAAAGCATGATTTTAAAGAGATTTTGGGCATTTTCTTAACACCACTTTGTTGTCTACATAAACATTTATAGAAGAATTATTTCAAATGTCCCATTTTAAGAAAAAAGTTACATTTAAACACTTGCCTCTCATAGGATTTAATATTAGCAAAAAAGGTCACTTGTTTAACATTTCATATATTCTTGTTAAATTTAAACGCTTAAAACAAAATTGTTCTAAATGTTCAGATTTTGAACAAATATTACGATTAAAAATATTTCTTTCAGCACATTCTGCATGATTATACCTAGTGGGCAGTTTATCATAATTTAAATTTTGTTTGCATCTTACCTTTTATGACAAAACAACTCTAAATAGCCCCTTTTAGAACAAAAATTATACTGGAAAACATCTTTAGAACCATGTTTATTTCTAACATTTTTAATTTTCATAAATTTTCCTACATTTGCTTTATTATGCCCTAATCTCTTAAAGAAGAATTTTCCTAAATGTCCAGTTTTAGAACAAAAATCACATTTAATAACATGCTTGCCAGTTTTAAAATTTCCAACATTTGAATTTGCCTAAATTAAATTTATTCTCCCTTAATTTTGTTAAAGCAAATTTTTTGTGCATGTCCAGTTTTATGACAAAATTTGCATTCAAATATAGGTTTATCACTAGTAGAACAACCCTAAATTTCAAAATTCTTATAGCTCATTTTAACTTCGGTTTAATTTGGAAATTGTTCTTTAGATAAATATAAGCATGTATATAAACTGCTATATAGATAAATATAAACTGCATTATTCCTCTCTCTCTCTCTCTCTCTCTATATATATAT
Organism: Sambucus nigra; assembly: GCA_949130495.1. Taxonomy (NCBI): domain Eukaryota; kingdom Viridiplantae; phylum Streptophyta; class Magnoliopsida; order Dipsacales; family Adoxaceae; genus Sambucus; species Sambucus nigra. The sequence goes on from OX422211.1 coordinate 449,208,692, forward strand.
ATATATATATATATATATATATATATATAATGTGGGATTGAGAAAAGATTAGCCAAAATGACGATCTGTGTCCATAAACGAACGAGAAAAGTGAGCAACACTACGATCCAAACCCAGATCCAAAAACCCAGTTCGAAACTCCAAATAAACAACCAACCAACCCTAATCAATTTTTTCCCAAAGAAACCAATTTTTTTTTAGCTCCAATAGCCTCGAGAGACTTCAAAACTGCAAAAATCTTATAAGACGATCTCCAACAAACAACCCCAAATGAATGAAGCACAAATCAAGTCTTAAATCAAATCAACAACACAAAATGGAGTTAAAGTGTAAACCCACTAAGATACCCTCAAACTTCTAAACACTCAAACCTTCTCTCAAATATGGGTGTGAAAGATGATGAAGAACCAACAAAACAAATCTTAGAATAAAATGGAAGGAGATTTATATGCCCCAAGTGTGACATCGGCCTAGAGACACCAACCTCGGCCGAGGTGATGGCCGACATATTGATCGACCTTGGATAAGCCATGGGCCCACGATATCAGCCCTCGGTCTTAGTAAGGTCGGCCAAGGCCGACACTATCACCTACATTTCCAATGGACACTACGCGCATCACGAACATCAACAGCATTCTCATATACCTGGGTATGGCAACCTCGTCCGAGTGTAGGCCGAGGTGACAAGAAGCCTTAGTAATATTCAACATGGAATCAGTCCAACCTCGGCTGGGGCCGACCCCAGCATAATCCCTATGGCACATCTCGGATTGAATGAATATCAATCCTTTACAGCTCGGCCTCTCCCAGGCCGAGGTCATGCACCAATATGGCGGCCGAGCATCTGTTGACATTTGGATAAGGACACATGGGCACAAATCAGTTGTAACAAGATTATTCTCCACACGTGGGGAGAATATTTCATCATCATTCCTTACATGTGATAGTGACAGGTGGCTTACCCCTATTGGTGAGGCTAACACACATATGCATATTACATGCATGGGGGTACACTACACCCCCTAAGTACTGTATATATAGAGGTCATCCTCTACCTGGCAAAGGATCCAGATATTAAACCCTAGCTAAAACTCTGTCTAGATATACAGTAGAGAGAGAAATCTTGAGTGATTGTATCCATGGTCGTTAGTGCCTTGTTGTAGTGAGGTTATTCGCACACACACATAGTGGACGTAGGCCAATTTAGGCTGAACCACTTATATCCTGGTGCTCTCTCCTCTTCTCCTCATCTCATTCTCTTACCTTTTACATAACTATGCTGTTATTTTTGTTCTTAGATTGGGCTTGAAAACACCTTATCTGGTGGTGCTAATTTCAGCATCATCATTTTGGCGCCGTCTGTTGGAACGAGAAGCTATCTCTTCCTCTTTTTATGCTTAACCTCACCGGAGACTCTGGTGGTGAACCAGTCCTCCCCCTAGCGCGAAGCTATTTCACCATTGAAAGAGCTCCTGTGAGGTACTAAGCTCATCTGCTAATCAAGCTCTATAGTGTTAACATATGGCACCAGACTTACCACCGCCTCTTCCGCCGCCCGGAGGTGGAGGGCCTAGTTCCAGTCAGGCTCCCCTCCAGTCTGAAATGGCGGAGGTAGCAGCGGCCTTGAAATCTTTAGCTGCAACACAACAAGCCATGAAGGAGCAATTTGCTCAGCTCAGTCAAACTATGATGAGGCCACCTGGAGTCTCACCGGACATGATCACTCCGGCGGCAGTTCATCCTCATCCTGACGCCAGAGGACCACCCCAAGCGCCAATGAAGGACCAGCCTGCACCCCAACGGAGAAGGGACGTTGCTGACCCTAGGCGCTTGGCTTGGGGAGGCAGGGAAACCCTTACCCAGAGGACAGGTATGATGACCTAGAAGCTGAAGAAGCCCCAGAAGACTGCTGAGAGCCGTATGAGGTGTCAAATAACACTATACGACCTCTTAGGTAGAGTCAAGGATGTGTCGACCGAAGAGGCCCAACAAAGAGGGTCGTCCTTTGATAGGTTGAGCAGAGGGTCGGCCTTCGAGAGACTGGGCCCGATGAATGACCTAAGACAGAGGCTGTCGAGGTCAAGGAGCGTAGCAGGATCTCAGAGAGGGAATAGGCAGGGTCGACCAGACCAAGGCCGACCCTGTGAAAGAAGATGCAGGGAACAGGAAGAGGTCAACAACCAACGTGTCGCGGTTGGGGAACCCTCTGTCCATCGCAGGGAGGTGGCAGGGGATAACCTCAGCCAAGTTGATGAAAGAAGACCCTGGAATGATTCTATCCAATGCCTTGAGGAGAAGATATGAGATCTCATTAAAAGCAGGGACCCATTACAAAAGGGTTACTCAGAGGGCTCCCCATTTGTGGCTAGGATAGTGGGGTTCCCAATCCCAGCCAAGTTCAAGCCTCTTACAGTGACTCCCAAGTATGATGGCAGCACTAACCCTGTACACCATATCGAGATGTACCAGTTGGCCGCAAACATTTACTCGATACCCGATGAGATGAAGTGTAGGGCCTTCTCAGGGACCTTGACAGGGGCAGCGCACAGTTGGTTCACCTCCCTTCCGAAGAACTCAATTGAGAACTTCAAAGGCTTGGCTGAGCAGTTCATCCACAACTTCTGCTTTGGGGTAAGACCTCAAAAGAAGACTACCCACCTGCTGTATGTCAAACAGGCCAAGGGTGAGAGACTAAGAGACTACATAGCAAGATTCAACAAAGAGAAATTAGAGGTGGAAGATTATGAAGAGAGCATAGCCATGACCGCCCTTATAGGAGGCCTCCAGAAGGGGAAGCTATTGTGGAAACTGGCGGAAGACCCCCTAGGTCTATGGCGGAGCTGCTGGCAACCGCAGGCAAAGTGATGAATGCGGAAGAGGCAATGGCCGCCAAGTGTGAGGAAGAGAACCGCGGTGGCACGGGAAAGTCCCAAGGTAAGAAAGAGGGGAAGAAGAGGTCAGGAGATGACAAGTTCGCTCATTACACTCCTCTGACTGTGAGCTGTGAGCACATCCTCAATGAGATTAAGACTAACCGGACTCTGAGGTGGCCAGAGAAACTGAAGGCCCCGCCACATAAGAGGAACAAAAACCTATGGTGCAAGATCCATCAGGATCATGGCCATGTCACAGATAGATGCTTCGCTTTAAAGGATGAGATTGAGAAGATGTTGAAATTTGGAAAGCTGAGGAAGTATGTGGATAGAAAGGCTCAAAAGGGTGGAAGAGATGACCCTAAGAAAAGAAGAAATGACAGATGCCGTGGCAATGTCCCGGCCAGAAGGGACGATGATTCAAAAGGAGATGATGAAGACGACTCGGATCTTTCGCCAAAGGATGACAACACCCCAGTGAAGAGGGTCGGTATGATCTCCTTTGGTGTTAGCACCATATGTGGGGGATTTGCAGGAGGTGGCTCTGAGGTAGCCGACAGGAAGGCTCATATAGCAGAGGCCAGGTCATTGGCCAAGATTGAAGTTGTGAATCTAGCGTCTTCTGATGCAGTGCAGAAGAGGAAGAAGGTAGACATGGACACCCTTGTAGTGGGGTTCTACAGACTCGACTTCAAGGGTATTTTAGCCCCCCATGATGACCCTTTGGTCATAACAATAAGGGTGAGTGGGTGCGAGGTACGGAGGATCCTCATAGATGGGGGAAGCTCAGCAGACGTGATGTTCTGGCCTTGCTTCAAGATCCTAGGTCTTAGCAGGGCAAGGCTGGTGCCCTATCATCACCCATTGATAGGTTTCAGTGGTGAAAAGGTCCACCCATTGGGCATGTATGAGATGGATGTACGGATGGGGGATGAGTGGCCTAGGAGGCTGACCAAGAAGATAAACTTTTTCGTTATGGACGAAAACGTCTTCTCGGCCTATAACCTCATCATAGGAAGGGTGGCCCTTAAAGAGTTTGAAGCTGTGCCGTCGACGGTCCATCAGATGCTAAAATTCACGACTCCTTATGGAGTAGGGGAAGTGCAAGGGGACCAGACCATGGCGCGAGAGTGTTATTTAAACTTGGCCGAAGAGAGAGAAGCCCATAAGAGAGCAACCACCACTTACAGCATTGACACTCTTGACCCAAGAGACGAAACAAAATTAAAGAAGGGTGAGGCCGCGAAAGAGGTAGAATCCATCGTCCTCAATGAGGAAGAGCCGAAAAAAACCGTCCAGGTCGGTAAGGCCCTAGAGCCAGGAATCAAGGAAGAGATAATAAACTTCCTTAGGAGGAGACAGAGTGTCTTCGCATGGAGTCACGCATACATGCCTGGCATCGACCCTGAGGTCATGAGACACAAGCTCAACGTGGACAGAGATGCCAAGCCAATCAAGAAGAGACGAAGAGTCTACTCCAGGGAGAAGTACGACGTCATACGGGAATAGGTAAAAAAGTTTGAAGAGGTCGAGTTCATAAGAGAGGTTACCTATCTGGAGTGGCTATCAAATGTAGTCATCGTGCCTAAGGCCAATCAGAAGTGGCGAATGTGTGTAGATTTCACTGACCTGAACAGGTCTTGCCCGAAAGATAGCTATCCCTTACCTAGGATAGACCAGATGGTGGACGCAACGGCAGGGCACGAGCTCATGAGCTTCATGGACGCTTATTCAGGCTATAACCAAATCTTCATGGATGCTGAAGACTCTGAGAAGATAGCCTTCATTACTGACAAAGGGACGTACTGCTAAAAAGTGATGACCTTCGATCTGAAAAATGCAGGGGCAACGTATCAACGTCTTGTCAATAAGATGTTCGAAGAGCAAATAGGTAAGACGATGGAGGTATATATAGACGATATGCTAATGAAGAGCCTGAAAGCATGTACTCACGTAGCGGACCTTGAGAAGACCTTCGATGTCATGGACTCGTACAGAATGAAACTCAACCCAGCAAAGTGTGTCTTCGGAGTAGGAGCTGGGAAGTTCCTTGGATTCATCGTTAATCAGAGAGGGATTGAAGCGAACCCTGAGAAAATCAAGGCATTACTCGACATGAAGACTCCTAGGAGTATCAAGGATGTCCAGAGACTCACGGGAATAGTAGCTGCCCTTAACAGGTTTGTTTCTAGGGCAACGGACAAGTGTCTTCCATTCTTTAAAGTTCTAAGAAAGGCCTTCCAATGGGACGAAGAGTGTGAAAAAGCCTTCAACCAACTCAAGTCCTACTTAGGGTCTCCCTTGTTGCTGTCTCGTCCCATCACGGGGGAAAAGTTGTTTGTATATCTCGAAGTCTCTCAATCAGCCATCAGCGCGGCCATCATACGGGAAGAGGATGGGGTCCATAGGCCGGTGTACTTCAACAGTAAGGCCTTTCAAGGGTCTGAACAAAATTATCCCCGAATGGAGAAGTTGGCTTATGCCCTAATACATGCCTCAAGGAAAATGAAGCCTTACTTCTAAGCTCACTCCATGGTAGTCCTCACTGACTCCCCACTAAGGCAGGTTCTGCACAAACCTGAGAAGTTCGGAAGATTGATAACCTGGGCCATCGAACTAGGAGAATATGATCATACCTAACAGCCTAGAACGACCATCAAGGGGCAGGCCCTCGCAGACTTTGTCACAGAATTCACCTGGGAAGAGGCCGGTAGAAGTTTGGAAGAGGCCGAGACAGAGAAAGGCTTAGATGACGGCGAAGAGACGAACCGTAGTGTCTTCCGAGATTTAGAAGAGACGGCACCAAACGTCTTCCGAGATCAGGAAGAGGTCATCTCAAGCAAAACCCAAAGCAGAATAGAAGAGAACAAAGAGGATTGATACCTCTTCAAGAAGGGGGTTTTGAGAGAAGGGGTCTTCTCATCAGATACAGACATCTGGAGCCTCTTCGTTGATGGCTCTTCCTATGATAGTGGAAGCAGGGCGGGACTAATACTCTCGGCTCCAGATGGTGCTAACATTGAATACGCCTTGAGATTCAACTTCTAGGCCTCAAACAACGAGTTCGAGTATGAGGTCATGATAGCAGGTCTCTTATTGGCAACAACTCTTTGAGTAACGCGACTCCTACTCCACAACGAATCAAGGTTGGTTGTCAATCAAGTATTGCGGATATACGAGGCCAAAGACGAAAGGATGGCCAAGTACTTAAAGAAGGTAAGAAGGTTGTTAGAATATTTTAAAGAAGCAAAACTGAAAAGAATGCCCTGACTGAGCAACAATCACGCTGATTCATTAGCAAGGCTGGCCTCAGCGGTGAAGACAGATATGGGAAAGACCATTCCAATCGAGGTCTTAGGAAAGGCAACCATCGAGGAGGACGAGGTATGTAGCCCTTGTCACAATGTGAACCTAGGAGACTCATGGATCGACCCACTCGTCAGATACCTAAGAAAGGGAGAGCTGCCTGAGTCCAAGCTAGAAAAGAGAAAGTTGAGATACAGGGCTGTCAAGTTCTCAATGATAGGAGACGTCTTGTACAAAAAAGGGTTTCTATTGCCTCTCCTCAGATGTGTGCATCCCATGTAAGTACCCCGGGTCTTATAGGAGGTTCATGAGGGTTCTTGCTCTAGCCACATAGGGGGAAGGCCCTTAGCCAAGAGGATCATCACTCAGGGATACTGGTGGCCTACTTTGTCTAAGGACGCTGCAGACTATGTGAAGAGGTGCGACAAATGTCAAAGGTTCGCCACTATCCCTCATCAACCCCATCATCCTATGACGTCAATCTCTTCTCCATGGCCATTTGCGGTATGGGGAATTGACTTGGTAGGACCTTTGCCAAGAGCTATCAATAACTATAGATTCTTGATAGTTGCCATTGACTACTTTTCAAAGTGGGTGGAGGCAGAACCAATGATAATAATTACAGAGCAGAAGACCTTCCAGTTCATTTGGAGGAACATCATATGCAGATATGGCCTCCCAAACACTCTCATCCCGGATAATGGGACCCAGTTCAAGAACTCCTCCTTAGAAAAGTATTGCCTAAGAGTGAGGATTAAACAGTTCTTCTCATCTCCTGGTTGACCTCAGGCAAATGGCCAGACCGAGGTCACGAATAGAACCATCTTGGACGGAATTAAGAAGAGGTTAGAAGATGCGAAGGGGAGATAAACAGAAAAGGTCTACGCTGTGTTATGGGCCTACAAAACCACGACAAGGACACAAACAGGAGAAACCCCATTCATACTGGCACATGGCTCAGAGGTCGTCATACCAACAGAAGTAGGACTACCAACTCATCGGATTCAGACCTACGACCCAAACAGTAATGGGGAAGAGAGGAGGCTAGACCTGGATCTTATCGAAGAAAGAAGAGAAGACTCAGAGGTCAGAAAAGCGGCCTACTAGCAGCGGGCAGCAAAATTTTACAACCAAAGGGTGAAGTCAAGACCCATTGCAGTGGGAGACCTAGTGCTAAAGAAGACCCTACAAAAGGCAAATAAGCTACACCGAAACTGGCATGGCCCTACAAAGTAACAGAAGAGGTTGTACCTGGAACTTACAGGCTAGAAGACCTAGAAGGAGAACCTTTCACTAACCCATGGAATGCTGACCACCTAAAGAGATATTACATATGATGTTGCATAGAATTTTATGTAAATGTACCATCTTATTGAGAAGAGGTTATTAATAAAAGGACCAGTTCCTACGACAGCTCTTATTCCATTTTTACATCAGAAATTATGAGGATAACATCTTAGGTGATGACCTCAGACCTTCATAACATCACTCGGTGGTGACGAAGTCTGAGCTCAGACACCTTAGTTAGATGACCTCAGACTCTTAACATTATTAATTTGGTGAGATTAATTATGAGGATAACATCTTAGGTGATGACCTCAGACCTTCATAATATCTCTCAGTGGTGATGAAGTCTGAGCTCAGACACCTTAGTTAGATGACCTCAGACCCTTAACATCATTAATTTGGTGAGATTAATTATGAGGATAACATCTTAGGTGATGACCTCAGACCTTCATAACATCACTCGGTGGTGACGAGGTCTGAGCTCAGACACCTTAGTTAGATGACCTCAGACCCTTAACATCATTAATTTGGTGAGATTAATTATGAGGATAACATCTTAGGTGATGACCTCAGACCTTCATAACATCACTCGGTGGTGATGAGGTCTGAGGTTAGACACCTTAGTAGATGACCTCAGACTCTTAACATCATTAATTTGGTGAGATTAATTATGAGGATAACATCTTAGGTGATGACCTCAGACCTTCATAACATCACTCGGTGGTGACGAAGTCTGAGCTCAGACACCTTAGTTAGATGACCTCAGACCCTTAACATCATTAATTTATTGAGATTAATTATGAGGATAACATCTTAGGTGATGATCTCAGACCTTCATAACATCACTCGGTGGTGAAGAGGTCTGAGCTCAGACACCTTAGTAGATGAACTCAGACTCTTAACATCATTAATTTGGTGAGATTAATTATGAGGATAACATCTTAGATGATGACCTCAGACCTTCATAACATCACTCAGTGGTGACGAAGTCTGAGCTCAGACACCTTAGTTAGATGACCTCAGACCCTTAACATCATTAATTTGGTGAAATTAAGTATGAGGATAACATCTTAGGTGATGACCTCAGACTTTCATAACATCACTCGGTGGTGATGAAGTCTGAGCTCAGACACCTTAGTTAGATGACCTCAGACCCTTAACATAATTAATTTGGTGAAATTAAGTATGAGGATAACGTCTTAGGTGATGAACTCAGACCTTCATAACATCACTCGGTGGTGACGAGGTCTGAGCTCAGACACCTTATTAGATGACCTCAGACCCTTAACATCACTAATTTGGTGAAGTTGGTTATGAGAATAGCATCTTAGGTAATAACCTCAGAGCCTAATAACAATTCAGTGGTGAAGAGGTGTGAGGTCAGAATTATTGACTGAGTATAAACAAGACATCACTACAACAAAATAATAGAAGAGATCACATGGCATTCAATAAAGGGAAAAGATCATATAGCATTCAGAGGTTGAAATACAAAGAAGTAACAAATATTCCTTGAATACAAAGTACCATGGTGTTACAAGTTACATGTTACAAATCCTAAAGGTTTGGGGGGGGAACATTAACAGCCTCGGCCTGATTGGCTTGATCAGCATTAGTCACCTCGGCCACGTCATCAGTATGGTCTGCCCCTCCGACCTCGGTCCCTCCCAGAGTTACAGTCTCAGCAGGAGCAGCAGCCTCGTCCTCCACCTCTTGAAGCGCCTGAGCAAACTGAGGGTCAGCAAAGCCGAGATCCACAAAGTTAGAGGCCTTTAGAGTACCGACCTCCCTCTCTATGACTTCAGCCCATTTGGTAGTGGCCTTGATACCTTTTTCAAGATATTCTAAGCCAAAACCCATGAATTCATCCGAGGTTTTGTAGTCAGAAATTATTTTATCCGAGGCATCTTCGAGGGAAGCCTTGACAACCGAGCTGACCTTCTGTTGTAGAACGTCATCTTTGGCCTTTAGGGCTTTGGCATGATCTTTGACGAGCAGAGAAATGTCTTTTTCCAATCCCTTAACCTTACTTTCAGAGTTCTGCATCTCTGATTTCAGACGATCGACCTCAGCATTTAGGGTGCTCTGAACCTTCTTGGCCTCTTGCCCCTTCAGGATGAGGGGAAATTTCCTTAGAGTCCAGTTCGATAGGTGGTGCATAGCATCCACTCCCTGCACATTTAAGGAAGAAGTTAAGCTGGAGAAAAGTCAGATGTTGCACTTATAAAATTTTGACGAGAGATCAAGACGTACCTGAACGGCTCTGTGAAGGCCGAACTCAACCAGTAATTTTGTATCCAGAGACCTGAAAAAGCGCTTGTCAGCCTCGGTCATTACAGAGACGATGGCATCAAGGGCCTGCAGACTATGGCCGACAATGCTGTTAGATAACTTCAGCTGGTCCAGGCAGGCCGACAGGGCGTCGGCCGAGGATATTGGAATTGTAGCATCAGAGGCCTTCTTCTGTCTCAAGGTCGGCCTCTGATCCTCAGAGGCAGGGGCTTCTGGGGCCCTCTTCTTTGAGGCCTGAGATTTGGATGTAGAGGGAGCTGGGGGAGGATCATTCAGACCGGCTTTTTTGGCAAGTCTCGCTAAGCTCGGTGCAGCCATCTCCCACAGTTCGTCTGGAATGCCTTGTGGTCGCTCTGCAAAAGTTAAAAGATATGGGTTAGAGATCAGATATGAATGAGTTCAGAGGTTAAACTTAAAAGGAAAATCCTTACCAAAGTCAACAAGGGGACTTCCACCTAGGCCCGTCTCCGAGAGATAATGGGGGGGCAGTAAATGTTCGAACTTAACAAAAAGACCATGTGTCCCTTGGTCTTGCAGGGCTTTCACCTTCTGGATATTCTGAGGACTTAGACCAAGGTCGGCCCTAGCAGACATGGTGACCTTACCCCATTTGAGGGGTATCCTTGGCTCAAGTGTGGAAGAGGGAACGCATGGGCCAAATTCCCATTGTCCAGAGGCGAAAAAATAGCGGGGCTTCCAATTATGGTTTGAGGTCTGAGTCACCTGGAGCATTTTCTTCTCAGGCCTCCGAGCCACAAAATGATAGTAGCTCGGATGGTTTTTGGCCGAGGTTGGGACATAACAACCAACGAAGACCTGAACTGGGAGGTCAGAGTGGTGGACTGCCCTCCATAAGATAATGGCCCCTATGATGACTCTCCAGGTGTTGGGGGATAGTTGTGAGGGGACCAAGTTGATATAAGAGAGAATGGATTTGATGATGGGATGAATGGGTAGGCGAAAACCTAACTTAAACATCTGCTCTTACAGGCAGATTTCTCCATCTCGACCGTGATAGGCCCTCTCTTCCCTCAGAGGTCTCCTGAATTTTATGGAGGGACTAATGGAGTATAAATATCTGAAGCACAGAAGATCCACCTCAGTTACCGTGCTCTCGATCTCGGCCGCCTCAGAGACATCGACATCGCTTTCAGCATCTTCATCATCATGAAGCTCAACATCGGCCGGAGCAGATGTAGATGGGTTACTAGAGAATATCTGAGCGAACTCTGCCCCTGTGACGGCCGACAGGGGGATGGCATCAAGAATGGGTGGCACAGCCACACTCGGCTCAACATTTTCAACCTATGAAGAAGAGGTTGAGGTTCTTGAGCCATTATGGGATGAGGCTCGGCTGGAGACCTCGGCCTGATCAGGGGCCTGACCAGGCCGAGGTGTGAAATCCATGGCTTCCTTAAATGAGTCCACAGACATAGGGTCTGAGGTGGAAGACTCAGACATCGGTATGGGGTCGACAGGGACCTCTGTCTGATAGAAGAACTCAGGGGGATCAGGATATACCACCTTGAGAGGTGGGGGAAAGATAGGTCTAATAGGAAATTCTTGCAACCTACGAGCCTCCTCTTGGGCCCTTTCTATTTTCCTAATCTTTTCTAGGGTCTTCTCTCTAAGAGAGGGGAAATCCTCAAGAAGCTGGTATAAAGGTCTGAGCATCAGAGGACGACCCTAAACTTGGGAATAACTCCTAAAACTACAAACAGGATTGACTTGTAAAATAAAGGAGTCTAAAGATCAAACCAAGAAATTCAAAGCAAACACAGTTCGCCTGAAATAATGGTGCTCGCCGGAAAACTTAGAAATTCACCGAAAAATGGAAATCGAAAGTGAAAACAAAGGAAATGGAAGGAAGAGAATACCTGGAAGTGAAACAATGAAGGCAAATGAAGAAAGCTCGCAAAAAAACCAACAAATGCCTCTGCAGTAGAGCGTTGATTAGAGAAGCTTTAGAGAGAGAAATGGCAAGAACAAATCGTGCACAGGAGAGAAAAAGTGAAGAAGAAGGAGGGAAAAGGGTTTTGAAACCCTTAAATACATCGGCGCATTTCCCAAGGCCCATCATTGCCTTGGGAGCCCCAAAGGGCGACTGACAGCACACGCCTACCAAGTGAGCATGCTCCAACATTGGACAAGTGTCAAGCAAGTACTGGTTCGTAAGAAGACAGGCCTCGGATGCGTACTAATCCCTTAGTCACCTTCCCTCATATGTGACTAGGGGCTGGGGGTGATTGATATGCCCCAAGTGTGACCTCGGCCTAGAGACACCAACCTCGTCCGAGGTGATGGTCGAGATATTGATCGACCCTGGATAAGCCATGGGCCCACGATATCAACCCTCGGCCTTAGTAAGATCAGCCCAGGCCGACACTATCACTTACATTTCCAATGGACACTACGCACATCACGGACATCAACAACATTCTCATATACCTGGGTATGGCAACCTCGACCGAGTGTAGGCCGAGGTGACAAGAAGCCTTGGTAATCTTCAACATGGAATCAGTCCAACCTCGGCTGGGGCTGACCCCAGCGTAATGTCTCGGCTGAGATCAGGCCGAGACTCCCTATGGCACATTCAGATTAAAGAATATCAAGCCTTTACAGCTCGGCCTCTCCCAGGCCGAGGTCATGCACTAATATGGCGGCCGAGCATCTGCTGACATTTGGATAAGGACACATGGGCACAAATCAGTTGTAATAAGATTATTCTCCACACATGGGGAGAATATTTCATCATCATTCCTTACATGTGACAGTGACCAGGTGGCTTCCCCCTATTGGTGAGGCTAACACACATATGCATATTACATGCATGGGGGTACACTACACCCCCTAAGTACTGTATATATAGAGGTCATCCTCTACCTTGCAAAGTATCTAGATATTAAACCCTAGCTAAAACTCTGTCTAGATATACAGTAGAGAGAGAAAGCTTGAGTGATTGTATCCATGGCCGTTAGTGCCTTGTTCCAGTGAGGTTATTCACACACACACAGTGGACGTATGCCAATTTAGGCTGAACCACTTATATCCTGGTGCTCTCTCCTCTTCTCCTCATCTCATTCTCTTACCTTTTACATAACTATGCTGCCATTGTTGTTCTTAGATTGGGCTTGAAAACACCTTATCTGTGTAACAACCCTCACTTTTGATAGCCTATTTTATATTTATTTACTATGTGTAGTAATTAATTATAAAATGATGGATGTTGAGTAAATATTAATTTATTATGAAAAAGGTTAATGTTTACTGAAATGTTGTATGATTACCTTATGAGTAGGTAAAAATATCCATGTTGTGATTTATTGTGTAATAAGAATTAAATGACATTTTGGTTTAATGAGAAACCGGAACATAAAATGAGTTATAAAATTTCCAAATGATAATTTGGAGTGTGTAGTTAGTCCCGGTAGGTGCGAGACAGTCAAAATAAGTGCCATATTGTATTTTGGCATTTCGGGCATTTTTGACTGGTTATAGCTTATATGTGTAGTGCGTACCATTTTATCGCGTATTAGCCAATTAAGTGGGATTTTCAGATTTAAGCCACGTTTAAGTCCCCAACCCCATTTCTTTCCTTCCATTTCTTTTTCTAATTGAGCCCTAGAGAGAGAGAGAGAGAGAGGAGAAAGAAGAGAACTTTGGAGAAAAGGGAGATTGGAGCTTGGATTGTTGCCTCCACCAAATCAAATCTGAATTTGCAAGATCAAGGCAAGTAACTTACTTGCTATAATTTGATTTAAGTGGATTTATTAGCATGATTTGTTGTGGATTGTTATGATTTAGTTTAGTTAGGGTTTTGTTAAATTATTTGGGTATTAACCCTTAGAGATTGATTTGGAGGATAAATGTTGTTGATAATGGTACTTAGACATATTGTGGTGTATTAGTTCCATTAAATGTTATGGATTTGGTTGTTGGAAGAAGAAATTGGGAGGCTAGGTCTGTTATGGCCGGTCGACCGCGGTTACCAGACCGGTCGACCGGGCCTTCAGAGGAGGGCACACTGCTTTCTTTCAAAGGCATGAAATTGAGGGCGCGGTCGACCGCGGGTCCCCTACCGATCGACCGGCTCGTCCGAATTGAACTTTTTGCTTTTCTGCTAAGGCAAAAATTTGAGACGCGGTCGACCGCGGTCTTGTGACCGGTCGACCGGTCCCCTGTTTTCTCACCTAACTTCCTACTTTTTTTCTTTAAACTCTTTTCTTTCCATAGGGACTTAGGACCCTTCTTGAATGAAGTAAACCTTGACTTTTTGAGTCCTAGTGGAGTTGGTTGGTGCCCTAGTGTTGAATGGGTTTCACTTGGGGTTAAGTTCGGGGGAAAGGGTTGTCTTAAGTGATGTTGAGGCATCACTTCTCTTTATGCATCCTAATAAGTGGATGGGGGTTAGATGCCCTAACTTGGAGACTTAGGGGCTTATTAGATGAACTTTGAGGATTAATAGGATCATAATGATCATTTGGAGAGTTGTTGGGACTGGTATATTGAGGAATACTAATTAAAATATTCGATGGGAATTAGGTTCGCATAAAATGAACCCAATTGGTTTAAGGATGATAGATTTCTCTATTATGGACCCGAACTATGTAAATTTTGATGGGATCAAATAAAATGAATCCGATTATTTAATTACGCTAGGTTCGAATAAAAAGGACCAAACACATGGATATTGATAATGGTAACTTGGAAATGAAAATGAGATAAAATATGGTAAATGCTAATTTACTTAAACACACCTCTCTAAATGACATCATAAGGGAAGTTCGCGCGCTTGGTGATGCCCCCTGGCTAGTGAATGCAGGGTGGATATAGTCCTAGGCCATATGCGGGGTTTTGTATATTTTTCTGCGCTGGTTAGGGGATTCCGGGTGTGGTCCTGACTTTCCCGCAGGCATATGGCCGCTTCCCGACGTTGCGTTATGATCCCAGGTTGTCTTATATAGATAGGCCCTAGAAGATGATGGTCATTTAGGGGCGCGCCCAGTGGGGAAACTCGGAGGGGCGGTCTTAGAATCGTTATGTGTATATGAATATAACTTTTCTGTATCAAGTGGGACTTGATGGATATATGCCATAAAGAGCATGATACGTGCCCTAAAGAACACGGGAAATGAGATTAATAAGATATGTGCCATAAAGAGCACTTGATATTAATGATATTCCTATTAAGGAATGGAAAGATGTTATGGTAAGATAATTAACTTTGGAAGTTAATAAATGAAAGGAATTTATACCTTCTTATTGTAAACCCAACAAATGGCTTTTAATTCCTATTAAGGGATGTAAGAAGGATATGGTAATTGGATTACTGAGTAAAGATTTTTAAATTTACATTACTTGCTTTTTCTTTCTTTTATGTAGGCATTTTATTTTTCATTTCATTTCATATTTAGTTGAAATGTCATTGTCATATTATCATCCTTATTTATGCATAACTGTTCATTTCTATCATGCTTTTATTTCTTCTGGTAATCATATAGATCCCGGCCCTGACCGGTTTACTTTCCTTGTTGCATATATGATTGTATCTGCTCAGGTGCTCCACCGCAAGGACGCCTGTTTTGATGTTCTTATCCCTTTGCCTTTGACGAGCTGTAAGATTTTGCGGGTTATTACAGGACATCGTATTAGCCGCTTTCATTCTTGTTATTCTAGATAAGTTCGAGTCATAACCCGGGCGAGTGGCCCAACTTTGATATTTGATTAATGAATGTCTTACATAAGATATTATAGTGTTGTTCGGTGTTCTTTGTAGCTGTGGACCGACAGCTTATTTGGTCCATTTGTTTACAATCGTTTTAGTGTTAATATATAGATTCTTGTGGAATCACACTTGTTTATCAGATCGTGTTGTTTAAATTTAGTTTTCTTAACTGCTTATTTAAAATTTTACACATTTTGGCAACCCGTTTTCTGATATATTGGGTGGTTTTCCCGTATATTCAGTTTATTTTGTTGATGCTGAGGATGATATCTATCCATGATTCCTGTTACGTTTGAGTATCGGGCTGGCCACCCTTATCTCGGATCGCGGGTTGTCACAGATGGTATCAGAGCATCAGGTTCTAGAGTCTTTAGGATCTATGTGGATTCGCCATGTTCTACCGTAGCGTTCTTTGATATAGAGCCTAAGGTTAAGACTGTGTAGTTGTTTATGTTTGCGATATTTTACGGGTTAGATAATATTGTAACTCTAGTGTTTCTTCATCTCGAACGCCACCTTGAGAGGTCGCTCTGAGAGACGTAACAGGGTTGTATAAGTGGGGGTGGATTCTCCATCGCCTCCACAAGGGATCGTTAACGCTACGGATGTAGCAAATGCTGTAGCTCAAATGGTTATCACCGCCTGGACCGCAGTGGTCCACCTAACTCCCAGGGACTCATGATGTTCAAGCTCCTATAGGACCTTTTTGTGGGAAAAGGGTTTAGGAGTCCTTTCAAGAGGGCAATTCCCTGGAATTCGAGGGAGGTATGGATGTTATAAAAGTTAAAATGGAAACGGGACGTGCAACGCCACCTTCTAATGATAGAATGTAGCGAGGGAAGGAACAAGTCCTTGCCACTTTTAACTTAGTCGGATCTGCGTTATACTGGTGGGAAATTATAACCGCATCAGAGCAGAGAGAGACACAATGACGACCACTGAGTCATGGGCTTTGTATGATCGTGAGTACGTTCCTCCCGCAGTTCTTAGGGAGATGAGAAGGAAGCTCCAGGGTGTCGTGCATGGAGAGAGACCTGTGGTGGAATATGTAGAGGAGTTTACCCGGTTAGTGAGTTTTATCCCAGATGAGGCGACTCCGGAAGATAGGAAGATCTCAAAGATTATGGGAGGTCTAAACTAAAGAATCCGACATTAATTGCTAGGTTATCCAACCTCACAAACTTCTGGTGAGGGTATGAATGTAGTCTCATCCCATTGCCATGAGCATTAGTTATATACACCGGGTATCAAGAAAGCTACTGTCGTGGGGTAAGCAGAAAGATAGGGGACCTCGATAAGGGGCTTCATCTAAAAGACAACATTTGGAAGGTTTATTGCGGGTGGCAATAACGTTAGGCACGGTAAGGATGCTTCACACTTAGGGGTCGGGATGGTCATGGAGGTAAGGACCATCTGGGCCAAAGTGTTTCCCAGTTTAGAAAGGGGTCGAGGTCGAGAGGACATGAAGGGACGGTGCTTCCTAGATGGGGAGACGGGTAACTACTATATGGAGTGTCCTCGGTTGTTTGGGGGTCAGTTGATAGGGCTCCGCAACAGCCGCGTGTTCAGTTCCTACCTCAGGTACCTGATTCGGTTGTTCCTATGTAGTAGGGACAACTACTGTATAGAAGAGTTTGTTAAATTCGGGAGGTTATACTCCCTCTAGCTTCGTTAGCATTGCCTACTATTATGGGTAAGTTTTATTTCGAAGGTACTTGAGTTACGTGTTATTCGATGCGGGTGTTACGCGCTCATTTGTTTTATAATTTCTTCTCAGGCTACAGATTTGATAAAATCTGCTGAGAGTATTTTTTACTAGTGTTGAGTTTTCTACGAGTGATGGTTCGCTCAATTTCTTGTTTGTATATACATAGGGATTTATTATGGTACTTTGTGCTTTGAGACCGATTTACTCGTCCTTGACATGGTCGGGTATGAGGTGATTGATATGCTTTCTCTCCACGACCGACAAAGTCGAGTAGTAGCGTATAGGAGGGGTTCCTTGTTTGGATTCCGCTTTTGCGGGACGCTCCACGCGTGAGCCTCGACGACGTTGGAAGGGGAGAGATGATGTTCTTATTTCTTTTAGTTGATTTTATTTTATTTTGTTTTACTTTCTTTTTACTTTTATTGTTGTTGGTTGTAAGGTTTAGCTGAGAATCACGTAGAAGAGTGATTAATGGCTATTAAAGTGCAATTAGAAGCACTGTATACGGTTCTCTCCTCTAAACGAGGTGAGGGAGACTGGGATGCGAAGTTGGATTTAGACTTCGGGTTATGCCTTGATAAGAAGGCTATCTAAAACGATATATATATGTTGTGGAGTATATATATATATAAGGCTTTATGAAAAGTGAATACTTTATTTGTAAAATCTTTAGTTATTTGATTGGTAATGTAAATAGGTAGAATCTTTTCGGTCCCGAACATGTGTCTTAGACCTGTATATCTTGATGACCGACAAAGCGAGGTAGTAGTGTAACGGGAGGGTTCCTTGTTTGGATTTCGCTTCGGCGAGACGTCCCATGCACGAAACCGAGCAAATGTCGGGAGTTGAGAAAGGTCTTGGGCACTAGGGATATACTTAGTATTAGACGTATACGACTTAGATAGGATACAGTGTAGGTAGGTAGACTTTAGGATTGTTTGGATGTAAGGCCTTTGGTATGTGACTTTAGTTTAGGAGGGATGTCGGGAGTTGACCACTAACCGATTGTGTGTTAGCTCCATAAGTGATTGATTTCCTAGTAACGAGAAGTAGGAGATTTCGAGAAGTTTTCTTGGTTGGGACAAAGGAGATGAGGCCACTTGTAGTTAGAATGTTAAGATGGCGCCTAGCTTTCGGAGAGAGATGGGCGAATTGACTTTCACTTCTGAGCCCATGTAGTTAAGATCGAGGGTGGATTCAATCGACAAGCCTCTTCCAGGATGGGGAGCGATAATGCTGAAGCATAGATATACTGTTTATGCACCTCTTAAGTCTAAACTTGTTGGGACTATTATCCCATGTTTGAATTAATGTTCATAGTGGGGTGATCACCGTATAGGAAGGGAGATGCTACTTCTTGGGCAAAATTTAGTCTTTCGTGCGAGCAACACTTTATTGCAAGATGTCGTAGGAGAGACAGGGGTGGTTAAGACCACATATACAAGTTGTTGATTTGGGAAACATAACTCTGCTCTTAGGACCTTGAGGGTGGGGTGTGTTTCCATAAGAGAATTTGTATCCCAGATGAGAAGGACTTGAGAAAAGTAAGTATGGTGGAATCTCATGGTTCTAAGTTTACGGTTCAGCCGGGTAACGACGAAATGTGTCAAGATATGCGCCGCTAATAGTAGTGGCCGGGCATGGAAAGGTTGTTGGACTGCATGGGGTGCCCTTGATTTTAGTTTCCGACTGAATAGAATGTCCTTTTCCCATTTGTGGAAAGTTTCCAAGCCATGGGAATCGAATTATGGTTAAGTTATTTTTATCATTTTTCCACAGATGGCCAGTCAGAAGGGGTAAACCATGTTGGGGCATATACTCCTTATGTGCGTGATTGACTTCAAGTATAGTCTGGAACGGTGTCTTCCACTAGTCGAATTCGATTATTATAATTTATATCTATCCATGATTCCTGTTACGTTTGAGTATCGGGCTGGCCACCCCTTATCTCGGATCGCGGGTTGTCACAATCTGGTGGTGCTAATTTCAGCATCATCAGAGATCGTGAGAAGTAAAAAAAATTGAAGGAAAAAATGGAGAAATGTTCGACAACATACCAGAGATAGAAATGAGATATGAAACATGATCTTTTTTTTTGGTATGGTATTTCTCATACCACGAGGTGTCTAGGCCAGCTATGCGCCCCTCGACTAATCCCCTCTCATGGTTCATGGCTTTTGCTGGCCCAACATTATTTTGACACTGCCAGGGATCGAACTAGGGACCAAAACCAATCCACCCCCAAAAAATGTCCCAATGGCTGCTCTATACCACTGCGGCAAGAGGCTTGGTTTAAACGAGTCCTATAATAGACACAAACGAAACATGATCTTTTAATAGCCACAAACGAAGCTTATAAACCCCAGCAAAGATGGCAAGGTTCGTAAATAAATTAGGCAACCAATCACGGGGGAAAATCTTAAGTAAGAAGGAGACCAAATAGGACACACAACAACCGAGATTTGTCGTCGAACAGGGCACCACTCAAATGGACAAGAGGCTAAAAATACACGCAAGGAAGAATATCGAGACAGACAAAGAGTAGGCCTCGATATCACCAACTCTCGGCCAAACAAAATGGTAACCTCAAAAAACCCAAAACGACACCAGTAATTAAATCAAACACTGTCATTTTAATTTTGTGTCCAAATTGATAATTAAAAAAATATTTTGTTGAATCAATTTAATATTGAGACACATTTTTAAAAAATCCAAAAAATAGATAAAAGGGAAAAAATTCTGGAAATAAAATATATCAAATATTTAATTTATTTTATTTTATGCATTAAGTCAAAAAGAAAAAAAAACTTAAGGCATAAAATAGTATAAACCAAAAAAATAAATTTTTAAGTCATAATATAAAAAAATATTTAAATTAAAAAACACAAACTATTTTATCAAAAAAATAGTTTATATATTAAATCAATATATAAAAAAAATATGATTTAAGGTATATAAAAAATAAATAAGAAAAATAAGATTTTAGGATAAAAATAGATTTTAATCAAACAAAATATGTCGGAGCATATAAAAAATTATTTGTCTCAAAATTAAGCCAACACAGGAAGAATGAGATTTTCACACTCCATTGACAGTGATCCTAGATTTGATTCTTAAGGAAATCAAGGATGATAGAGCACTTAGATGGATTGAAAATCTCAGGTCTCCTCCTCATAATAGGGATAAGAGTAGGGGATGTGAATTTTACCAGGACCATGGGCACACGATGGACAAGTGCTTTGCCTTAAAGGATGAGATCGATAAGTTACTAAAATAGGGTAAACTCCGAAAGTATGTGGATAAGAGTGGCGATAAAATGAGTCCAGAAAAAAGTAGAATGGGAGGAAAGATGATAAGCCGAGATGAGAGGTTCAGGCCAATAAGAATGACAACAAGTTTGATGATAGTGAGGGAGACGACCCCAACCTCCTAGTAAAGATCCCTAATGAAAAAGATCATTTGAATATGTCTCCTTTGATGTGAAGATGATGTGTGGAGGCCTAACAGGTGGCGGTACAGAGTCGATTAACAGAAAAGCATATGTTATAGAAGAAAAAGCAACCCTAAAAAGGTTAAAGGTAAATTTCCTTGAGATCAATGCAAAATAGAGAAAATTAAAGAAGGATGATATGGACATTCTAGTCATCAAATTTTCAAAAAAAGATTTTAAAGGGATCTTGTCTCCATACGACTACCCATTGGTAATCATTATGAGAGTTCATAGGTACGATGACTCCTGTATTTTCATCGATGGGAAAAGTTGAGTAGATGTGATGCTCTAGGAATGTTTCAACGGATTAAAATTAAGCAAAAAAAGACTTGTACCTTATCACCAGTCACTGATTGGCTTTAGTGGGAAAAAAGTTCACCCGTTGGGGGTATTTTATATGGATGTGTGCATGGCCACCTGACCTAGGTTTCTCATTAAGAAGATTAGATTTTTTTTTATCATGGACGATCATGTGTTCACGAACTATAATATATTTTTAGGAAGGGTATCCCTCAAGAAGGTTCACCAGATGGTGATATTTTCTACTCCCTATGGAGTAGGAGAAGTACATGGTGACTAGGTGGAGGCTCGCGAATTCTACTACATTTAGGCAAAGGAAAAGGAGACCCATAAAAGAACAACTACCTTATAGAACATTGACAATCTCGACCCAAAAGACGAGAAATAAGTTTAAAAATGGTGAACTCGTAAAGGAGGTAAAATATATCGTCCTCAATGAGGACGAGCTGAAAAAATTTCCAAATCGGTTCATCCCTAACAACTGAGATCAAGGAAGAATTGGTGAAGCAACTGAGAAGAAGGCAGAGTATTTTGGCCTGGAGCCATGGAGATATGTTAGGGATTGATCAAGACGTTATATACCATTGGATGAATATTGATTAAAAAGTGAAGGCCGTCAAACAGGGATGCAAAAATTTTATGAGGGTTAGATACAAAGTTATTCAATATGTGGTGAAAAATCTTCAGATAAATGAGTTCATCTGGGAGGTCCAATATCCTAATTGGCTTTCGAACATCGTCATAGTGCCTACATCAAATGGGAAGTGCAGGATGTGCATGGACTTTACTAATTTGAACAAGCCATTCCCTAAAGGTAGATTCCCACTACCTCAGATTGATCTAATGGTTGATGCCACGATCGAGCATGAGCTTATGAGTTTTATGGATGCATATTCGGGGTATAATAAGATTTTTATGCATAAGGTCGATGTTGATAGGACTTCCTTTATCACAAATAAAGTATCTTATTGCTATGGGGTAATGCCATTCTGCTTAAAAGATGCATTGGCAACCTATAAGAGTTTTGTCAATATGATGTTTGAAGACCAGATTGGGAAGACGATGGAAGTCTATGTTGACAATAATTCTGAAGGCTGTGGTTGACCTTGAACGTACATTTGATGTGATTGACAAATACAAGATGAAGTTGAACCCGACTAAGTGCGTCTTCAGGGTCAACATAGGAAATGTTTTGGGTTTTGTTGTGAACCAAAGTGGGATATAGGAAAACCAAGAAAAGATCAAGACATTGATTGACCTGAATATACCTAAAATAATTGAAGACATCCAGATGCTTACTGGATGAGTCACAGCTCTTAACCATTTATTCTCACAAGAAAATGATAAACACCTTCAATTTTTTAAAATCTTGAGAAAGGCCTTTGTATGGGATAAATAATGCTATAAAGCATTTAAGGAGTTGAAAGAGTATCTGGGGTGTCATATGATTCTATCTCAGCCTATTCAACGTGAGAAGTTATTTTAATAGGAGTATCAGAATCAACAATCAGTGCGACGATCATTCGCGATGACGAAGGGGTTAAAAACCAGTGTATTTAAATAATAAGGCCTTGCAGGTGGCCGAGCTCAAGTATCCAAAGATGGAGAAACTGACATATGTGATGATTAATGCCTCAAGGAAAATGAAGTTTTATTTTTAAACGCACATGATGGTGGTGCCCACCGACACTCCTCTAAGGGAGGTCATTCATAAACTCGAGAAATTGGGTAGTTTAATGTCCTGATTAGTTGAGCTAGTTGAGTTTGACATCATCTATTAGCCCAGGAACTCAATCAAGGGGAAAGCTTTAGGAGATTTTGTGGCTGAATTCACGTAGGCTGAAACTGAGAATGATATTATTGAAGAAGAACAAATGTTGGTGATCGTACCAAGGTAGGTTGTGTATACACCACTCCGGTCAATATACGGAGAAGGATTTTTTTTTCCAGAAATGGAGTTTTATTCAAGGGTCCTTTCTCATAGGGAGAATTAGTCTGGATTTTATTTGTATATGGATCGCCTTGCGAGAATGGCTGCGGCACGGGGTTGATATTATCGACACCTATTAGAATAGATATAAAATATGACTTAAGATTTAACTTCAAGGCATAGAATAATGAGTCAGAGTATGAGGCTTTGCTGACAGGTATCTCTCTCCCTTCAAGCACTGAATGTCGTCCAAATGATTGCCTAGAGTGATTCACAGTTTTTAGTTAATCAGATATTGGGTGTTTACGAAGCTAAAAATGAGAAGACGGACATATATTGGATAGGGTGGGTTAGAAAGATGATGGTGAACTTCAATGAAGTAAAGATCAAGAGAATTCTAAGACTTGAAAATAGCCGAGATGATGCTCTATTTAGGTTTACATCGACTATAAGGACTTAAATCAGAGAATTTTTACCTGTAAAAATCCTACATAAGTTGAGCATTGAAGAAGATGACAACAACCTTATATTCTATCTAAACCTAAACCTAAACTCGGAGCTGTATTAGATGGATCCACTAATTAAGTATATTCAAGAAAATGAGCTACCAGAGTCAACACCAAGAGGAAAAAACTTTGATACTGTGCTGCGAACTTCACCATCATTGGGGATATACTTTACAAAAGGGAATTTCTTCTCCCATTGATCAGATGTGTTTATCCCACCGAGATGGATTACATCTTCAGAGACGTTAATCAATCTTATTGCGCAATCCATATTGGTGATCAATATTTGGCTAAAAGAATTGCCACCCATGGATATTTTTAGCCGACACTTGCTAAGGATGCAACAGAATATGTGACGAAGTGTGAAAAACATCAAAGGTTTGGAAGCATTCCTTATCAACCTTACCAACCAATCTCATCCATTAGTGCGCCTTAGCCATTTGTAGTCTTGGGTATTGAATTATTCAACCCTCTTCTAAAGGCACCAAGATATTGCCAATATTTGATAGTAGCAATTGATTATTTTTTAAAGAGGATGAAAGCTGAGTCCATAATATCTGTAGACACCCCATCATAGGACCCCCTAAGCACATTCTTAGGTCCCAATCACTTACTCTTTCGTCGAAAACCCTACTTCATACTCCGAGTAACGATGTAGAGGTTATTGGGTGCTTCTGAGCCCTATTTGACTCTGGTCAACCTTATCACATGAGAAAAAGCTCAATTAATCTTTAAAGGGCTCTAAATCTCCTTTCCAACGATCCACCCACTGTATAAATCATCCTTATAATTCAAATGAATGATTTATTTTACTATCAAAAATTGATCTGGAAGCCACCGGGCAGTCCCGGGTCCTATTTGACCCTGATCACCATTCTTGCTTGAGTAGAATCTTAATAAATCTTCTTAGGGTTCAACCCATGCACGAATCATCCTTTGACCAAATTAACGGACTTCTATCTGCGAACCCATTTTTAAACTTCTATAGATGGATTCAATGAATGTCTGGAATAAGGCATGCTAAGAAGCCTTTGACCAAATCAAGCAATACCTTACCCGCTATGTAATGCTTATGCCTCTGTGGCCAGGTCTCCCATACTCCTGTACTTGATCGTAACAGATACCACACTAAGGGCTTTTTCTATCCCAATACTTTGAACATTCTCATAAGGAAAAAGGAATTTATTACGCCAGTCAGAAATTAGTTGGGCACGAAGTCAATGACACTACTTTAGAGAAAGAATGTGTCGCCCTGGTTTGGATCACGTAGAAGTTATGGCACTACATACTTTCCCTACCCATCAGACTAGTATCCCATATGGATCCCATTAAATATCTACTTGAAAATCCTACTTTGCCCTGCCAAATGTCCCTTTGGTTGATGATGCTAGCTGAATTCGATGTTTGTGTACGTCATGCAGAATACTATAAAAGGTAAAGCCATCTTCTGAATTCTTGGATGAAGATATTATCTACACCTCTCAAGAGGACCTTAGAGGGCATATATTATTTGATGGAGCTTCCAACTAGAAATAATACGTCATTCAGATACTCCTAGTCTCCCCCTATCAATCTCACACCCCTATTTCCATTAAACTATACTTCCTATGCACTATGAACTTGACTGAGTATGAGGCATGCATCGTAGTTCTCAAGATCACCCTTAGGAAAGTAATCTAGCACCTAAACGTCTTCATCGTCGGCCAAATCCTCATAAAATTGAAAGTCAAAGGTGAGAAGCTCTTACCCTTTCATGCCCACCTAGAAGATCTATCCTCATAATTCAAAGATGGCACCCTCCACTACCTACCTCGTGTAAAAAAAAACATAGCTGACGCCCATGCTACCTTAGACTTGAAGGTCGACATGCCTGAGGGAACAACAATAACCCCTTCCTGGTTTAAAAATAAGCTAAGTCCACCCACTACTACCACATCAAACTTGTTACAAAGGAAGATCTAGATATGAACGAGTTATATTACTATGACATTTGGTGCCTCCTCAAACATGGTAGGTATCCCCAAGATGCCGATAAAAGGACATTATGACCCTTCGCAAACTGGCTGCCTAGTATATCATCTGCGATAAAGAAATGTTTATGAAAAACTTTGATGGCACTCATTTGCACTACATAGCAGGGATGATGTTGAAGAAATGATATAGAAAATCCATAATGGGGAATGCATGACCCATATAAACAGTAACATGGTTTCCAAGAACATCACCCGACAAGAGTATTATTAGAGCACAAGGGTTCAAAATTGTACTGACTATATCTGAAGATGCCTTAAATGCCAAAAACGTTTCGATCTACAACACTTGGCTCCTCGAGTACAATATAACATGACCTCTTCTTAGCCTTTCTCTACCTGGGGCATTTACATCATAGGGAAGGTTACTCCCAAAGAATCAAATGGTCACGGATTCATCCTGGTCACCATTTATTACTTCAGAAAATGGGTCGACGTCGAGTCATATGATGTGCTAAATGATAATAAAGTGGCCAAATTTATCAGAAAGAACATCATCTACTGATACGGAGTTCCCCACAAGTTAGTGTCAGATAATGGTCTCCATTTCGAAGCTGAGGTCATAAAACTAGTCAACGAGTATGGTAGTCAGAGACAAAAATCTTCTCCCTACCGACCTCAAACAAATGGTGCCGTCAAAGTCTCAAATAAAATCCTCAAGACCATAATGAGAAAGATGACTAAATTTTGTAGAGATTGGGATGGTCGTAACCCTTACATACCTCTGGGGACACTGGACATAAATAAGAATGCCTAATTGGGCTTCCCTTTATTCTTTAGTGTATGACATGGAAGAAGTCTTACCAATTGAGCTGAAAATATCTTCCCTTTGCATCCTACTCAAAAGCAAAGTTGGAGAAGAAGAATGGCATCAGAGTCGCTTTGGCGAATTATCACTCTTGGATGAAAAGAGGATAAAGGCTCTATATTATATACATGGGAACCATCATAAAATAGCTTGATCATTAAAATAAGAAGTCACAAACCATGATATCCAAAAAGGAGACCTCGCCCTCAAATAGAGCCTAAAAATCGTTTGGGAACCCGAAGGGAAATTCAAACCAAATTGGAGCTGCCCCAACATCATGAAGAGAATTCTCTCAAGAGGCGCCATTATGCTCACAGACGTTGATGGAGAAGAGATGGCAAGACCAGTCAACCTGGATCATCTCAAGAAATTTTACCCTTAGTCCCAAATCTCAACATACTATGACTTTTCTCATACCCCTTTTATTCTAAAAAAATTCTTCATTTCCTCTACCTAAAACTACTTGGGACCTGATCCTCTCAAGACATTTTCTTTTCAAATTAAACTCGTGAGAATTTTCAAAACCCCTAGAGGTATGTAGGTAGCCCATACGCCATACTTTGGTCAGTTCCCCATCGTTTTCATGAAATGCTATTCTTTTCTAACCTCTACAAATGGTGGTCCATGTTATCATTTACATGAACAAAAGGATTATGTATGCCTTAGTAATTGGTTTAGATAGTTCAAAATGCAAAACTCATAAAGAGGCCCAAACAAATATACTCAAATCAAATTTCTATTTCTAATTAGGACTACAACATTATTACATGAATTATCATCGAAGGGAGTTAAAAAAACCATCACCCCCTCCACTGACCAATCCATTCTTAAACAATCCAAACCCTAAACCAAGTTACAAGAAATATTATTCCAAAAATCTAAAAATAAAAAAAGTACAAAATTACCATAGCTTCATAAAAAATTATGCAAGCTTCATAAAACATTTCCTCCAATGGTCAGAGGACCCCGTTTCATCATCATTACCATCTTTTAGAGGTTCCCAAGTTTCTCACTCCTAGTTGGCATTCCATATGCGCTTCATGGAGCGATATGGCCTGACAGGCCTGGACAAAACCACAAGACCATCTTCTATGGTGTCAAAGGTAATGAGCCACATTTGAATAGTTTATTTTGCCATAATTTTCTCTACAACGTGCTTCCATAACCACTCCAGGGAGTCCCCAGACATATGCGAGGCCCCTCTCACAGATTGTGATGGATGGATAGATGATCGACGACACTACCACAAAGAGCACCGCATTATCCTCTGTGATTCAGTCAAATCGTCCACTGGGAAGATATTTGTTATGCAAGGGGGCGCAATTTGTTCCCAATCGATTTGGTGTTGGAGTCTCCAAGGGAAATATAAGGAAGTCTGCAGAAGGGCCACTAACCACTTATACCGATACTCTTTAAGCTATAAGATAGGTAGTAAGTACCACCACCATGGCATTGACCGAAAAAGACACTGGGCTCCATGATGTACAAATAAGTTAACCCAACTATCTATAGATGGGCCTAAGTTGAGTAAACAGCGGACAAAGGAATTAGGTACAACTACCAAGGGATAATCAGAAGGGGCCTCCAGATAAAACTTCTCTTCAAGAAACACAAACAACATTACTGGTATCCTCCTCAAAAAGTTGGAGCGATCCTCCTTCCAAGCATCCAAACCTTTCAGGGTCTCATCCAGCACCCCCTGGTGGATTATGGCGGTATGACATCCATGATATTATCGCAGCATCCTGGGGATCCCATGTCAAGTCCCCCGTTACCAATAAAATCCTCGCAGTAAGGTCCTAGGTGATATCTCTGACAAATCTAGTGTCCTCAAAACCTCTCAAGTGCACTAAATACTTAACTGCGTAAAGAGAAATAGGCCCTTAAGTAACCAATGGCTGAGCCACCAAAGGATTAATGTGAAGCAACTCCGCCAAAAATATTCGGGGAGAATGAGAAAAATTAGGCATGGTATCCATGACACTAGGGCTAACCCCCAAAATTTATGAGAATTCCTCATAGGCAGGGCATCCATCGTTTAGGCTAAAATGAATGAAATAATCCTCAGGGTACCAAAATTTTACCTCCCCTACTAGAAGATTCCTGATAATAGCTCCAATAAAACCATCACTAGTACAGTCTCTTCGACACACCAAAATAAACACAACCGCATAAAGGCAACAAGCTCCACATTACATCAAGCTTTCTATCTCGTCATCCATATACCAACTAAGTCTCCAAAGCCTTCCTTTGTCCAAAAATTTCCAAAAAACACGTTCTCCTTCCTTTTCTAAAAATAAAACCATGGCAGAAAACTAAAGTGCATGTAGATCAAGTCACTAAAACAAGATAATCAAATAAAAGATGCATCATTTTTGCCTTTTTTAGTCTCTCTTTTCAGGTACAAAGTCACTCAACAAAGCTTGCACCATGGCCAATGCCAAGCTCCTCCAGTCAGAATGATGGATCTTTAAGAAAATCTCAAAATGGAAGAACTAGGAATGGATGTTACCTCATCCGTAATCCCGATCAACCGAGACACCACCTCATGCTCCAACAAGCTCCTTATTAACACCTGTATACCCATAGCCCTTGCATTCCTTAAAGGAAGACTCCAAGGATACAATCTCACCTATATCTTCAACAAAGATTCAACAATCCACCTAGATGTAATGTTCAGTAGCCCCCAGTCCATACCAATTGCCACCCGCCTTTTTCTCTTGCTAAGGAAGCCCATGAGTCCGTGCTCTTATCGTTTGGCCCCCTCCCAAGACTTCCTATCGGCTCCCCTTTTAAATTTTATATGAAAAATGCTAGAAAATCCATGAAAATAAATTTCCCCAAGAAATTTTTTTTGGAGCACTAAACCCCTGATAAACTCTCAAAATCCCTAGCTAGATTAACCTTAATCTCTTATCCCCAGAATAATCTCCAATAGGATTAATCATACATCCCTATCCTCAATAAAATCCCCAAACATCCCCTAGTGGAATCTCAAAACAACACAATCCCAAGTAGAAAAGCAGGAGATAAATTCCCCACTCTATAATTTAAGGTCTTCAGAATTAACCTGGACCCTCAGAATTGGTAGTCATAACTCAAGGTCCTCGTAATTGACCTCGACCCTAAGAATTGGTCGCTACAACTTAATGTCTTTAGAATTGACCTCGACCTACATAATTGGTTATCATAACTCAAGGTCCTCAGAATTGATCTCGACCCTAAGAATTGGTCGTCGCAACTTAAGGTCCTCATAATTGAATTTGGCCTGCAAAATTGGTTATCACAACTTTAGGTCCTCATAATCGATCGCGACCTACTAAATTGGTCATCCCTATCACATTTTTAGAATTGATGCCGACTCGCTAAATTGGTCATGATCATCCTCTCAGGTGCTCAGAATTGACCTCGATCCTCAAAATGGGTCTCTGTATCCCCTTTGAACCAATCTTAACATATCTTCAACCCACTAAATCTGTCATCCTTGCCTCCTTAGGTTCTTAAAACTAACCTCAACCTGAAGAATCGATCATCCTCATATATTTAGGTCCTCATAATTGACCTCAACCCGCTAAATCGATCAACCTTATACTATGGGTTTGCATAATTGACCTAAAAACCATTTCCCCAACGCCGATATGGTGCTTATCATTTAATGACCTTAAATTATTCCAATCTCACCCGTTGAGGGGATTTGTAGACACCCCATCCTATGACTCCCCATAAGAACCTCCTTAGGTTCCTAGCACTCACTCATTCATTGCATACCTAAGGTCATACTTTGAGTACTGATTTAGAGGCCATGGGGAACTCTTGGGCCCCATTTGACTCCGATCAACTTTTTCACCTGAGAAAAATCTCAATGAATATATGAAGGGTTCTGAACCTACGTCCCAACGATCTGCCCCATGCTCAAATCGGCCTTCAAGTTCGATTAAACGGTTTATTTTACTATTGAAAACTGATCTAGAGGCCACTAAGTGCTCCCAGACCCTATTCATCCCGAGTCATCTTTTTTTCCTGAGCGAAAGAATAATAAATCTTTGAAGCGTTGTGAATGACCTTTCCAAAGGTCTGCCTCATGGGTGAATCAACCTTACAATGTGTGCGAACGACCCATTTTACTTCAAAGGGTAATTTCATGCTTCTGGGCTCCGTCTGACTATGGTCTACTCTCCGAACCGAGAGATGCTGTATGAAATCTTGAAAGGCATTGAATACACTTACCAAGAGTACATTTGGTGTGATAATTGGCCTTATGGTTCAGATAGATGATTTTTTTTCCTTCCAAAATTTCTTGTCTAATAACCTAGGGGAGCTTTCGGGCCCCGTGTGACCCCAGTCATCTCTTGAACTCGGGGGTGGGTCAATGGATTCTTAAGGTTCTCTAAATACACTTTTCAACGGTCTTCCCCATGCACTATTATGGCTTATGATTCTCATCTTATGGTTGTTTTTTTCAAAAAACTTGCCTCAGACTGCTGAATGGCACCCCAAGACCCGCCTATCGGTAGTGTGTATGTGGTACTATGCATATATGCAGGTCTAGGAACATGATGAACGGAACCCCCTTGGACCTATAAATAGAGGACATGTTCTCACTTTGAAAATCACCCCGAAATATCCCTCTTAGAAATTCCGATATAATTCTTTCAAATTCAGAGTTGTTCCCCCTTTAAATTCCATTTCCCACATTCCCTCCACCCTTTTCATACTCATTTTAGAAAATTATCATCCATATCCTAATACCACCATCA
Organism: Sambucus nigra; assembly: GCA_949130495.1. Taxonomy (NCBI): domain Eukaryota; kingdom Viridiplantae; phylum Streptophyta; class Magnoliopsida; order Dipsacales; family Adoxaceae; genus Sambucus; species Sambucus nigra. The sequence goes on from OX422211.1 coordinate 449,239,704, forward strand.
CCTAGGCATGATATCAGCGCATCTACAATCAATATCCATTCCATGTCTTCATAAGATAGTCCAACTCTTCATCCTTGTCTTTAAATTCTCTTATTTTTGCGTTAGTTAATTTCTTTTCACTTTAATTTTTAATTTCATTGCATAATACACCTTAATTTCAAACATTTAGTTTTAGTATTTGAACTTACTTTATTTCCATAAAAAACCCAAAAATAGGAAAAAGAGGGTTTACAAGTAAATTCTAAATGGTGAATTCTCATTACATTTTCTCAAACTAAAATACATTTTTCTACACACACACACACACACACACATATAAGAGAGATCCCCAGTTGGAGTTATGGGTTAAACCCCACCACATATTATTTTTGAGCTATGTGTACTTTGATGACCCTTCGGTCTACGTAGGCATATTGTGTAAATTCCTAGAGTCGAGTCCTCCCATATACATTTATTACTTTATTCTTATCATAAATTCCTAAATATATATGTTGTATGCTTGCTTGCTCGTGTCTTGACCGATATACATATTCGTTCTTCTATAATGACTCATGAATCGGAGAACACTTACATTATACTTTGAATTACTATTTTGGTAACACTCCTAAGGATGACCTCACTCCGCCTTTATCCATAATGCGAGTCGGACGATTCCATCCTTCATTTATATTATGCACAAAAGCACAAACATCACGGTGCTTAACAGGAGAAGATTAACACATTCCCATGAGAGAGCAAAAGGGTGGGATGGGTGCCTAACACCTTCCCATTCCATAACTTAGTCCCCGAACCCTTGAATTACTTAGTTTTTTAAGCATCAGTATTGTCATTGATGCCTCCCTATCGAAGCGAAAATATTTCTTTTGACTATTTTGTGAAATATAGGATGTTGACTCTATCTCTCCCTATCACCCTGCATTAATGACAATTGAGCACCCCGAGAAAGGTTATAATATTACGGTCATTCCTAAAAGGGGAAGGAAAAATGGATCTACCTCGAGAGAACCCCTCAAACCCCGACCTAGCGTTGGACAGTGTATCCATCACAGAGGATAAAATGCCCAAGTTTATTTGGAGCAACATCATAAGCCGGTATGACCTATTTCACACCATGATATTAGATGACGACAAATAGTTCAAAAATCAGTCAATGAAGTCATACTACAAGAGGGTCGGCTTGAACTATTTTTTTCTCTACTCCCGGACGACCCTGAGAGAAGTGTCAGACTAAAGTCACCAACAAGATGATACTTGATGGGATTAAGAAGAAATTAGAATATGCCATGGGCATGTGGACTCAAGAAATACATGGGGGTACTATGGCTTATAGGATGACAGAGAGGACATCAAACGATGATGCATCTTTTATATTTACTTATAAGTCTAAGGCAGAGCTTGGAATTCCAAGTCACAGAGTCTAAACTTATGATCCAAAAGCTAACATGTAAGAGAGAAGGTTGGACTTTCATCTGATTGAAGAAAGAAGAGAGGATACAGAGGTCAGACATTCATCTTATCAGTAGAGAGTCGCAAGTTTTATAATAAGAGGGTAAAGGCTAGGACAATAGTTGTGGGTGACGTAGTCTTGATTAAGGTTTGGAAAATGCCTAACAAACTTCATCCCAATTGGCATAGACCCTATAGAGTGGCCAAGGAGGTTGTATATGGAAGTTTTATGTTGGAAAATCCTTAAGGTTTTCCCTTCTCCAACCCCTAGAATGTCGACCACTTGAAGAGATATTATCAATAGTTATATTTGTGTAAAAATTGTAAATTTCTTCCTATTAATCCAATTTATATCCATTTCAATGCCATATGTATAACAAAGTTATCAATAAGAAATCAAAATGTTAGCTCATATTTTTTTTTCTTATCATCATCAATTGTTACATGGTATGAACTTTATTAAACAAAGGAAGATCATTTTATGGTGAATTAGTTTATACTCCATCTCATCAACACGAGAGTGTATTAAGAGTCTCATCTCCTTCATACCCTCCCAATAACGCCAAGAGGGGGGACTAGTGTTATAACATCACTCTATGCGGTAAAAACAAGATTTAAAATCCTTTTATATAGATATCCAATTACATTTTATGGTGAATTAGTTTATGGATCTAACTTGGCGATACAAGAATGTATGAGGAGTCTTATCTCCTTCATACCCTCCCAATAGCGCCTAGAGGGGGAACTGTGGACATCCCAAAATTTAAGGGGTCTGGATCTTCGTAGGTGGATCCCTCCTTCCTTCCTCTTTTTCTCCTTTTCAGGATGAAGGTCAGATTATGTCCTTTGTAGGGGCACTAGGTTGTCGTTGATGTGGGTTGATATGTAGAGATAAAGTCGCCAACATATTTTTCAGTAAATAAGCAAAAAAAAATTTGCTTCCTCGAGAGAACGATATCAAGGACAATACTGATTCTTGTGAAACCAAGTATTTCAAAGGTTCGGGGACTAAGTTACAGAATGGAAAGGTGTTAGGCACCCTTCCCGACCTTTCGGTATCTCATGGGCATGTGTTAATGTTCTCATGTAGAACTCCGTGATGTGTGTACTTATGTGCATTATATAAATAGAAGTTGGAATCACTCAACTCGCGTCATGGCTAAAAGCGCAGTGAGGTCATTATTAGGAGTGTTTATAAAATAATAATAGAAAATATGGTGTAAGTGTTTATCGATTCACAAATCGTTATGAAGGAACAATTGCGTATATCAGACAAGACACACGCAAGAAAGTATATAAAATGTATATATAATGAGTATATGATGAGAATCAAATAACAAATGCAGGTGGGAGAATTCAAGTGAAGGGATTCACCCTAGACGCCTACGTAGCTCGGGGGGCATCGAATTCCACGTAGTTAGAAAACAATATGAGGTAGGGCTTAACCTGTGGTCACAATTAAGTTCAACACAAATTAATAGGAAAAGACAATCACTAAAGCAAATAAGGAATGTAAAGAATGCCAATCACACAACACAGTATATACGTGGTTCAGCAAGAATGCCTATGTCTATGGTGGTGCTCTCAGTATTATTTCTTTGTACTCCAGGGAGTGTTTTGCAGGAAATATCTTACGTGCCTCTTGCCCCAGGCCTAGGGTTTGTTATATACATGTTTCTGTCTATCATATTCATGATACTATTCATTATATTTTTTAAAAATTAGGGGTTAAAGTATAATTTATATAAAGTTGATTAAGTGCCTAAGTAAAATATTTTGAAATATATATATATATATATATATATATATATATATATGATAGTAATTATCGTAATTATATATGAGTGTCCATTTTCTCTCCATCTATTATTAATTAATACTTATATAATGTGTCAAATAGACATAAAAATATAATTATGTCTTAAATAAAAAAAGTATCTCGGTGTTTAGTGTATACTAATCATAGAACTACCATCTGTACTAAAAAATATAAATATATAGTTAATTTGTAATTTTAAAATAAAGGCATGTTCATATGTCCCAAATTTTTTATTCATTTTTTCATCTCATATTAACATTAATTTAAATGTAATGATAATATTATTTATGTGGCATATATTTTACGAATAAAATTATACTACGCTCGCACATCGCGCGGGATTTAAAACTAGTACTATTGAAACTCCTGCTCATAATTATCTCACCTCTCTCCAACTTTAAGTTGAGATGAAAAATGCGTGTCTCGAGACACTTTAATTTGAATCCCCTTCATAATCTAATAGCCAAACATACATCTGAACTCCTAATTTTTCTCTCTAACTTGCATCGTCTATTCCCAAACCCACTGTTGAAGCTGATTAATGAAGCATGCCGACACCTTAGCGATGAAGCCCGCTGGGTCCATATCCTCCCCGTTCTTTTTATCTCTCCACAGATACACAACTGGATGGAGGTATATAATTTTTCTCTCTTCACTTCTCTCACTCTCTCCACGATCAAAATCAGTGCCATAACAATGTATTGTTTTGGATTTCAAGTAAGGATTTTTCTGGTGTTAATTTTTTGGGGGTTTGGGTTTTCTGAAATTGTAAGGGGTTAACCATAGTTTTTGGAGTTCTATTTTTAATTTCATCTGATGTAATCTCTAACTTACTAATGGGTTTTCTCCCAATCTCATAACCCACCAATTTTACAGGTACAATGATGGTAGAAATTGATCTTCATCAAAACTTGGTGAAGACAACATCAAAGTGGATTTTATTCTTTAAGGGAGTAACACATTACCCATGAGATTCGAGATAAATATGTGAACCAGAAGTTAGTTTTAAGAAACTAAACTTCTAGAATTAATTTTTTCAGGGATTTAACTTTTTGGTTCTAATATAAACTTCAGTTTTTTTTTTCCTGATATAATAGAAAAGAAGAAGCAGGGGAAGACATGGAAAGAGTTTTGGGCTTTTTATTGTTTCAGAAATTGTTATTGTGGGCATTTTATTAAGTACACAGTTAGACACATATACAATTTGGTGTTTAATTTTTACAATTTTGAAGCTTTATCCTAATACATCCCTCATCTTTTAAAGATTCTTCTAAGTTCAACCTAACCCTCCCATTTAAACCCACCGCACTGTCACCACCATAGTATGAAATCTGCACCATTTATCATTTGGTTTTCATTTCTAAAGAACGAGTTTTGATCAACAACGCTCATCAACTGGGTACCCCTCTCCCATGATCTTTGCAATATTACTACTGTCGACTGTCAATATTACTGTCTTTTTATGTACGTAAATCCAGTTGACTCTCGGTTATTTATTCACAACATCCATTGGCATCTTTTTTAAGGCCTCTATTTATGAGTTTTTTTGTGTATAAAACTTTTTTAACTTGACTTTCTTAATTTTCTTCCCAAGTTAGTAGGAGTGGTTTTTGGTGGGTTTTTAAATGTGTATATACAAAAAAAGACCCATACGTATGAAGAGAAAGATATACAAAACCATTTAGTTTATGCAGGTATGTCTCTGTTTTTGTATATATGTGTGTGCGTGTTATGGTGTGGGAGATTGCAAAACTAAAATGGGTTTTTATGTTTTCCAACTTGAGTATGTTCAAATTTCCACATTTATCCATTTGTATGTGTATATCTTAATATTTGTAAAATGTCATTTAACTCAGTTCAACACATTATTTGAGTTTGTGTATGTATACCTGCAATTAATGAAAAGCCACTTCCTACAAAATGGTGTATACATCCGTGGGTTTAGGAGATAGAGAAACGTGAGCAACTGGTGTTATAGGTATGGTTTAATTGTTGTGGTCATTAGGGAATTCGGGAGTAGGGTCGTTGGGTAGCTGTGGGTTGGTCTAGATCATTGCAGGTGAGGTGAATGAGTGGTATAAGGTAGGGTAAGTGGGTTAAAGAGGTTGTCCTTTTTTGACTAGAATGAGTGTTGGGTATGGTTTTATGGACAAGTGGGATGAAACGGACAGGATAGAGAGAAAAAAAATGATGCATGAAGCATGGTGCGTGGAGTTGAGAGGGATAGAATGAGAGTGGATTTTGCTCGGGTTACTTTGACGGTGAGTTTTTTGCGTGTGTACAAAATGGGAATTTTTTGCTTTGTTTCTTCTAGATCTAATGTTTGTGTGGTTCGATTTTGGTTTACAAGTATAATTTTTTTTTGTAGATCTCATGTTTATTGCAGATCTAATGTTTTTTGGATAAGGTATACATGATTTTTGGTGAGTTTTTTGGGTTCCCTTATACTTTTTGGTGAGTTTTTTGGGTTCCCTTATACACTATCTCACAATCTACAACATGCTGCATCATTTTTATCTTTTAAACCCACCTTAAAATATTCATTGGTCATGGTTTATTTTTTAGATTTTACTATTTCTCTATTAATGGTGTAAAAGAGTTGTGTTGCGATTTACAATAGTAACTGCAAGTATATTTTTCTGTTTTCATTTTTTTTTGTTTTGTTGGCTACATGTTTGAGAAAATGTTGTGTGTATTCTACCATTTTATGTTCTTTTCCTTCTAGAAAAATTAAGAACATCATTAAGTAATGGTGGCGTCATTTTATTACAATAGCCATCAAGTAGAAAGAAGAAGATACTAAGACATAAGAAAGTTCTCCATAACCCTCTTCAGCAACTTTACTTAAATGTAAAGGTAACAATTATGGATCCTCTTATACCCATGTTCTTCTAAAAAATATATATATTTTTTGGGATTTACCATAGTTACATGTATTACTTATTTCAAAAATTTATTATAAATGCAGTATATCTTATAGGACATGAGCAAACCTCGGCATGAAGTATAGGATTTTCATGACACGATGTTTGAAAATTTTCAACATGAGACTGTCACCGCTTATTTAAGTGCACACAATCTATGTACAGTATACATCATGTTACCCATATACAAGTGTTTTGTACCCCAATGGTTTAATTCACGTAATCCTTTTTTCTTTTTCTTTTTTTAGATTCAAGTCTTAGGGAGGGGGAGGGGGAGGGGAAGGGTGTGAGACTTGAACCTCCAACGTCTTGCAAAGCAAGGGTTGGGGGTAACCATTGGGGCCCGTGATAGTCCTGTGTCTTGACCGTAGATATAATTTTTAATATTATTATTGAATATAAACCATGTCAATCATTTAGTTGTGATATATGTGGCACATGAAAATGTACAAGGCACCATAATTTTGGATGTATTTTTTTATGATATGTGACACTCAAAACTGTACAATATATTTAATTAACTTTTGAGTCGCAATAAAAATTAAAAAATAATTGTATTACTCTTTTTAGAAGTTGTAATGCAATATTCTAAAGTTCAATATTCTTTTTTGAAGTTGTAATGGACTTTGTTGGATTTTTTTGTTAATCTTAATGCAAAACATAACGATATAACGTGACAATAGTTCAGGGGACAAATTGTTATAATTGCCTAAGTTAGGTGGTCATATCTATTATTTACTCTAGAAAGTACATATTAGTGTGCCTTGGAGATGAGCGCAATATAATAACTTTGTTACTCTATTTGGTGTCATCTTTGTTAACATATTCCTATTGCTATTATGTTGTAGGATTGGCATCGTTGAAGTAAATACCACAGGAGCGTGGCATGGAGACATGAGAATTATCACATCCCACATAAATGGTGTAGCAAAAGTTCTCACGTCCCACATAGATGGTGTGGCAAAAGTTCTCACATCCCATGACTTCAATCGAGATTGTTCTATTTTTTATAATGTGCATTGATGGTAAGAAATGTCTTATGCTAACGTTTGTACATCAAGTATATGGAAGCATAGTCCTTTTTTGAATTTTGTGTATTTTTAAATATTAAATTGTGGCTTTTGCGATTTTGTAATGTTTCAATGAAGTGTTAATGTTGAACTGTTTTTTAATTTCTTACATAGGTGGATAGTCACATAAACAAAGGAAATTATGTCCAAATTTTTATCTAAATCATACATGATTCAATACTTGGAAAATTTTCTCCGTGCCTTCAGGTTGTTTATTTGTGTTAAAACGAAATGCAAGTGGATGGGAAAATGTCACTTTGAGGTATACTAAACTACTTCAAGGTTTGCGCTTAGATTTATGAATATATATGTTAGTATTTCAACCGACTTAACATACTACCATACATTTATTATCTTATGGTATTTGGGATTTGACCTTGGAGCCTACATACAAAAATTATTGGCTTATTAGTATCACACTTCTACATGATGTCATCAACCTCAACTTGACATTTGCAATGTGCAGTGTTTGAAATAAATATTTGAATTGTTTATTTTTTCCCTTTAAAAATGCCCTTTACAAATGCATTTTGAAATAAACATTTTGACAGTTGGCTTTGTATATCGTGTATCATTAGAGATATGTAAACATTTAAGGTTTAAAGTTTATAGGCATACTAATAAATAGGATATACTCTGATTTTGATTTTAGCTGTGATGTTTATTATCAATTTTGCCATTTAGTTTGTTTAATTCTTTTAGTTTAATTATATTGTTATTTGAGTCGATCGTCTTTTTATTTATATCATGCTGGATTAGCTAAGTATCTTTTCTGAATTTTTTTTTACAGGCTATATGGACACCGAGCCGATTGTCATTCGCTCTTTACGACAAAACCCCACATTGATGTTAGCTTGGAATGAATATCATTGAAGTTTTTGTCTTTATTTGCAAAGCTCTATTTATTTTAATTAGTTTCTTATATGTGTTATTTTGGATGCCAGACTTTTATTTCATTCATTGGCAGTGATGTTGGGCCACTGTTGTGCTGTGCTACTGCTACTATGCTGTGCTACTACTATGCTGCTATGATGTGCTACTTCTATGCCATTTCTCTACAGTTGTGCAATTAGTTTGGCATGTAGTTAAACAAGACAAAGATGCACTTCTTTGTTGAGTCTTGAAGAAGACAGCAGGATTGATCATAGTACTCTTAATTGGGGAAAAAATGAGTATTTTAATAATTTTTATGGTCTACATACTTAGTAGTACTCTTAACATTTTATAGTTTCGGGGTTTTCTTTTGTTTTCCCCATTCAATGGCAACTGGTAAACCATTGTATAGTTTCGGGATTTAGTTCATTTGGGGTTTTGGTGGTGAGGGTGGATTGTTTACATTCTATTTACTTAAATATTATATATTTATTTAGACCATAATTTTGTTGAAATTTTAACGTAAACGAGTATTGTCGTTATGGATTATAATTATCTTTATTAGTTCAAGTGTGGTGTAATATAGTTGATATATTGTGCCTTTAGGAAAATATGTGGTGTTTATATGAGGCCCCGAAAGGATTATTTTTTGTGGTTGGAAAATTTTCGCTGTGCCTTCAGGCACGGGCATTCCGCTAGTATATATATATTATATGAGTATTTAATGTATATATTTAATCCTGGAATTTGGGAACTACCTACTGTGTTTATGGTAAGTAAGAAATGAATAATTATTTCAAATTGGAAATGGGTGTTTGAAAAGTATAATATGTTACTGAGAAACTTTATTAACAAATAAAGTTTAAATGAGAACTTTGTTGTTAAATGAAATTAACCTCTTAAACAATTGAATTTGTCAGTTTAAATCTTACGAGCAACCTAAAATAAGATAAGTTAAACCGTTGGGAAGGTTAGTGCGATAGGCGTGCACATTAGTGGAGAGGTGAGAAATTCTTAAGGGAGTGCTGCACTAATATGTTGTTGCATTGGCCAGTAAACATTTTAAATACTTGCTAAACAAATTTTAGATCATTTTTACAATCGGGCTCTGACCCGTTTCCACTTTCTTTTCTCTCTTGTATATATGTATATATTACAGGTCCCAGCTACAGGGGCGTCTTGCATAGGATCCTTTGGAAGGAAACGCGTTGCATCTCAGGTGGGAGTTGCATGACTCTTGCTTAGACGACCTCATATTCTTGACTCCACTCCTAGCATTTATTTTATCCAGTTGGGCATGTGTCGCCCTTTTCCAACATTCAGTTGTTTTATTGGATATTGTGATTTATTTATTTCCAGCATTTGTACTTTTGGGTTTATTACTTTCAGGATGTTTTCCTTTAAGTTTTAACTGTGGGAATTACTTAGTTGGATGCTTAATTAATTGGATTGTTGTTCCAGTATATTTGTTAATTGATTCTTTAACTATGAATTATGTAAAGTTTTAAATGTTGGTTTATAAAATAAAATTTGGAAAGTAATGCCTAAAAATGGTTTTGACACTTAGGTTAATTATTTAGGGTGTTTAAATTTGGAAAAGTTATTTTTACGACAGTGATGCTAAGAATGAACCGTCCGTTCACCTTGATAATAATTTAATAAATGACTGACCACCCAGTATTTAATTAGGTGTGGTGTCATAAATGGATGCTTTACTAACAATGAAAAAGATGCCTCAGGAGAGCCTCCAGGACTATGAGGGGTGGTACTGGGAGATGTTCAACGAGGTCAAGGACTCCTCGGAGCAAGTCGCAGTGGCCTCTTTCAAGATCGGCATACAAACTCTTGCCTTCTGCAACAATCCCTGACAAAGAAGGAGGCCACAACCATTGATGACCTGATGGCTCGCATCGAGAAGTACGCCAAAGTGGAGGATTTGACACGCATCAATACAAGGGAGAACGGTAGGACTAAGCTTGCTACTAAGCGAAACGATAAAGATGAGAACCAAAAAAAAGGAGGCAAGAATAGGAGCAAGAATGGCTCTAAAAATGAAGGCAAGAAGGATGTTTTGAAAGCATTCCAGGGAGTGAACACTGTCTTCAAAGAACCAATCTACAAAATCCTGGTAAAGATCATAGATGAGCCATTTGTTAAGTGGCCCAGAAAGATGGGAGGAGATCCCTCAAAGAGAAACAACGCACTGAGATGCGCTTTTTATAAAGAGGGAGGACATAAGACTAAGCCCTGCAAAGCTCTTAATTCTCACCTCGAAGAACTGGCCAGCCCGGGCACCTGAACGAGTTTGTGGAGAAGAAGGCAGAGAAAGTTACTGCCAATGGAGAAATGAGACCTGACAACGTACTAGAGGACGATGCTAGCCATGAATTCACAGTAATTCATAGGGCATCTGATATGAAGCAGATTCAAAGGAATCCATCTCGGATGGAGGTAAAAAATCTTACAACAGTAATGCAAGCTTTTCAGATCGATCCAGCAAAGACACAATCAGAAAAGCGTCAGCGAACAGATGACGTAGACTATAGCAAACATATCATGTTCACATATGAAGATCTGGTGGGAGTAAGAACCCCACATCATGACGCTTTGATCATTACACTCAGGATAGCCAACTACAATGTCGACAAGCTACTCGTGGATTTGGGAAGCTCATCTGAGGTAATGTATCTCGACCTATTTAGGAAATTGAAATTAAGCATTACTGACTTGAAGGAAGCCACTGTCCCTCTAGTTGGCTTCACTAGAAAAATGACTATTCTATTGGGAAAGATCTTGCTGCCGGTAAAGGTAGGAAGTGTCTCCAAGATGATCGAGTTTCTGGGGGTCGATATCGACTTGCCATATCAAGCTATCCTCGGCAGGGGGTGGCTACATGCAATGAAGGAAGTTCCTTCGACCTACCATTAAAAACTCGAGTACGTAACCGAGCGAGGAGTGATGGAGATTTACGTAGATCAGACGATTGCAAGAAGGTGCTTCATAACAGCCATCCGCCCGAAACCATAGAAGGAGGTCGAGAAGGACAAAGAGAAAGTCGAGGAACAGGAAAGTCTGATACCTTCAAAATAATAACTAAGATATGGAAGGCCCGAAGTGGAGGAGACCAGGCTCCTCCCCTCTGAGCGGGTCATAGAGAACCTGGAAGAAATAATGGTCGATGGAAGCAAGGAAGGAAGGAGTTTCTTGATCGAAACTTCTCTTACAAAATAAGAAAAGAAAGAATTAATGGTATTACTGAGAAGCAAGCTAAATGTTTTTGCGTGGGAACCTAACGAGCTTCCTGGCATTGATCCCATTGTGGGTTGCCATAGGTTACACCACTTTTAGGACTATCACGCAGAAATCACGGTGAACCGCGCTCGAGAAGGCTAAGGCTAAGTTGAGAAACTGCTGGATGCAGGATCCATACGAGAAGTTCCATTCCCTAAATGTCTATCCAACCCAGTAGTAGTTTTAAAGAACAATTGGAAATGGAGTCTACATTGACTTCACTGACCTTAACAGGGAATGCCCGAAGGACAGTTTCCCTCTCGCAAAAATTGACCGGTTGGTGGATGCCACAGCACCTCACAAGAGAATGAGTTTCCTAAATGTATATTTGGGGTATCATCAGATCCCTTTATATGCACCAGATCAAGACAAGACAGTGTTCATCACTACTGTCGGATTGTACTACTACACAGTTATGTCCTTTGGGCTTAAAAATACAGGAGCAACTTACTAGAGGCTAGTCATCAAGATGTTAAAACACCAAATGGGAGATACCATGGAAGTCTACACTGACGATACACTCATCAAAACAAAGTGAAAAGATGACCATATCTCATACCTATTCAATACCTTCAAAATTCCCAGGAAATACTGAATGAAGATCAACGCAAGAAAATGTTCTTTCAGCGTCCAGTCGGTAAAATTCCTCAGATATTTGGTTATTAAGAGAGGCATTGATGCCAATCCAGACTAGATCAATGCGATCAACAAGGTATAACCACCTCGCACGATATGAGACGTGCTCACAGGAATGCTCGTCGCTTTGAACCGTTTCATTTCAAAGTCCTCTGAGAAATGCAAGCCATTCTTCTAGCTCTTGAAAGGAAACAAAATAGTAGAGTAGAATAAAGATTGCTCGAAAGCATTGGAGGAATTCAAGACCTATCTTAGCAAGCTGCCTTTGCTCGTCATACCTCAAGAACATGATTCCCTCTACTTATACCTCGTTGTCTCCAGTCACGCCGTCAGTTCTGCACTGGTGTACGAGAAAGCAGGAATCTAGAATCTAGTCTACTATGCGAGCAAGACCTTATTGGATACCGAGAAGCGTTACCTACCATTGGAAAATCTCATCTTTGCACTAGTAATAGCTTTGAGGAAGATGAAGCACTACTTAGAAGATCACACTATCACCATCCTTACATCGCACCCCCTTAAAGAAGTCCTATGAAAAGAGAATTTATCTGGCAGACTATCCAAGTGGTTAGTCGACCTCGGATGATTTGATATCCAATTTCAGCCCAGGAATGCAATCAAAGGGCAGGTTCTCGCATATTTCATCACAGAATTCACTGGCGAACAGCCTTACGACCATCTTTAACCCACGAAGCAAATGGAAAAAAACCTATCAGTAGGGGTCTGGCAACTATTTGTTGATGGAGCCTCCAAATCAAAGGGGGAAGGAGTAGACATTGTGATCGTCACTCCAGAGGACACAATCCTCGAGCAAGGGATCAGGCTTGGATTTGAAGCCTCTAATAACGAGGAAAAAACAAAGCTTTGATAGCCGGCCTGCAGAAGGCATAGGCACTGGGGGCAAAGCAGTTACAGGTGTTCGATGACTCATAATTGGTCTCCAATCAGGTAAATGGGGACTTAAATGCAAGAGATGAAAAAATGGTAGCCTACCTTGCCCTGGCAAAGGAGATAATGTCCATCTTTGAGAAATTCAATGTCCAACAATTTCGCAGAGGACAGATCAGCCATGCCGATGCCCTGGCAGCCATAAGTTCAACGATCGGTTCATACTTGAAGAGGGCGATCCCCATTGACTTCCTCGCCCATCCGAGCATCAACCAGAGTAATAAGCCGCCAAACCTAGAAAATATGCTCCAGCTAGTTGGATGGACCCTCTGATGGACTATTTGAAAGATAGCACACTTCCTAACGATAAAAAGGTCGTTCATCAGATAAAAGTCAAAGATGCTCTCTTTCACTTATCTCCAAAGGGAAAACTGTACAAGAGATCATTCACCGCCCCTTATCTTCAATGTGTTCACCCAAAGGACGTCAAGCAAGTTCTACACGAGGTTCACGAAGAAATCTGTGGAAGATATATTGGAGGAAGATCACTAGATTTTCGAGCAATGAAGGAAGGCTACTGGTTGCCATGTATGCAAAAAGATTCGGTAGTATACGCTCGCAAATGCAAAAAATGTCAACTACATGCTCCTATGGTTCACCAACCTGCCAGTGACCTAAAATCACTCCCCAGCCTATAGCCCTTCGCCCAATGGGGGATGGACATCGTAGTCCCCCTTCCTATCGCCGCCAGGAACCGTAAGTATCTGTTGGTCGCAACAGATTGCTTCACCAAATGGATCGAGGCAAACATCCGAGATGCAGACATGATGAGATTAGTATGGAAAAACATAATTACCTATTTTGGAATCCCCAGAAGCATCATCACCGACAACAGGACACAGCTCGAGAGTGGCCCTTTCCAGAATTTCTGTAATGAACATGGGATCAGGCACTATTTCAGCTCAGTGGCATACCACTAGAGAAACGGTCAAGTTGAGGCTTCTAATAAAACAATGATCGATGGGCTAAAGAAATGACTAGAGCGAGCCAAACGTGCATGGGTAAGTGAGCTGCCGTACATTTTGTGGGCTTACCGCACTACCCCACGATGAGCAACTGGGGAAACCCCATTTTCACTAACGTATAGAATGGAAGTAATCATCCCCTTGGAAGCTGGTCTACCAACGATGAGAACCACCCTTGTCAACTAAGGCCAGAACGATGCATCATTACTCGCTGAACTTGACCTAGTTGACGAACGCAGAGAACTAGCCCTAGTAAGGCTAGCGAGCTATCAACAACAGCTTGAGAAATAATATAACAAGAAGTTCAATCCGAGGGCATTCCAGGTTGGGGACTATGTCCTAAGGAAAGTCCCTGGCAGCGCGATAAAATCGTCAGATGGAAAGCTAGGTCCAAATTAGGAGGGTCCATTCAAGATAACAAGAGATGATATACAAGGAGCCTATCTCTTAGAAATGATGGAGGGTAGAGAAATACCCCGAGCATCGAACGTGGCCAACCTAAAGAAATTATATTTCTAGTTTTTCTTTTTTCTTGGCTCTCTTATTAAATTTTTGATTTTGGCAACTCATTTTTTATTTACTTGTGAATTAGTGAAAGATGTTTGGCAGTGGCATTCTATGAAGTGTTAATTCTGTATTGAGAACTTTATAACTTGCACACCCTTTCCAAGTAACAGACACCTTACTCAAAGCATAAAAGCAGGGTGTCACCCTCCTCAGGTATTCATTATCAAATACAGACAACCTCCTAACATTGCCCCGACAATATATGAAGCCCTATAGGGGATCCTTAGGCAATTAGACCAAAAATGAATTGGTCACCAAACTATGTTTGGATCAAAAAACCTTCTCGGATAGAACATCCAACGCCAGGTGTATTCTCTCCATTACCACACTTAGACCTAAGGGAGTGTGACAACACGACCTAAAAGGTAAAGTGAGGCAAAATGGTATCTCATAAGAATACTGGACTGGGAGGACACCTACTCAATAATGCGACCCTTCTAATCTAGTTACCCGCAAGGGGCCCAAGGTAATTAATGTAAAAAATATAGAACACATGTTTAGTCGATGAGATCGCCCAAAATATAGATATTATATTACTTCATTACAGTTATAATGAGAATGTACAACCCGTGTTTAGTCGACATGATCGCCCAAAGCATCATTATTACATTACTTCATTAAATATATACAAAGAGGTACATCTGGTAAAATAATAATGAGGCTGAGGCCTCTGAACAAGATAGTCAGCCACTTGTGCTCTTCGGCCGTCATCCAGATGAGGAGCCAATTCCTTCTCGACCTCATTCACGTTTGGCTCTAACAGTTGCCTGGGGATAGCATTTATAGGGATCCATTGATCGTCCTTCTTGAAAGGGTTAGGACTTAAAGTTAAAGGGGAGATCTCGTGACGGTACTAGAGTACTGAATTCCTCGAAACTTACAGCTCCTTAAGGGCAATCAACCATCACCTAATAAAGGTGATCTCTTCAAACTCTGCCAGCCTCGTCGGAGCATCTGCCCAACCTTGGTCGTGACCATCAACCCACACATACGGGGTCCTTTCTTGAATAGATGTCTCAACTGCGTGACATTCCTTTGATGCCCAGCAACAATCACATATGCTCAACGGACATCTTCTCGGAGCTTGTCCATTTCCCTAGATGGACCACCTATGTTTAGACCAGCTCACAGATCAACCGATGAGGTAGAGCCTCGTAAGGCTGGAGAAGCATCCGTAAGGCTCTTTGCCATCTCGCGAAACATACGATGAAGAGGAACCTCATAATACATGAGGGGCCGATGCTTGGCGCATGCTCCCTGAGTCGCAACACCTCCCTCCTCAGAGTCTCATTCTCCTGTTAAAGAATTTCTCCGACCTGGTTGATCTCAGAGTCATCCAGAAGTCTAGCTCTCAGAGTGTTCACTTCTTCCTGGACTGAGGTATCAACTTCTTCCATCTCTTGAAGTCTGTTCTTCAGTTTGGCGACGAGATCAGACTGGTCCTTAAAGCTCTTATTTCTTGACCTAAGACACTTACAAATCCTAACGAAGGCCTGATGAACCTGGGTGCTCGCGTTAGGTCTAAGGATCCTTCCCAACTGAGAAGTGGCAGGTATATACTCATCTACATCAATTAACTATAAGCCAAAGAAACAGTAAAAAAGTAGAAGAATTAATAACCAGAAAAAAGGAACTTTTATTTCGTTGAAATACAAGGGTGCAATTACATCGGTTCGTCCAAAAATAAGTTCAAGTAAAGTGAAAGTGCAGAAAAGTCCTAGGAGCAGTCTAGCTAGCAACCTCAGTTTTTTTGGAGTAAGATGACTGCTTTCCCTTATTAACAGCAGTAGGAGCATCTGCCTTAGAAGGAATAACTTCTGTCCCCTGAGCAGGAGGAGCACCAATAGAAATAGTCTGGGAGGCAGAGGAAACACCTTCAATGGATGGGGCAGGGGCTTCGTCTTTAATAATCTTTGGGCCTGGATTGTTCTCATCGAACAAGGGAGAATCGACACCTACCCCGGAAGCCATAAGAGCCTTATTCCAACCCTTCTTGAAGTTTAGACGGCTGATGCAGCCTATCTGAACCTCAGCATCCTCATATGCAAAATCCCACTCGAAATTATATGAACCTTCTTTGATAGTGGTTTCCTCAGACTCCATCTTCTTTATCTTCGCCCCAACACTTTATTTTCCTCGACCACGACCAACTTGCTTGTGCAGAACAGATCGTAGGAGTGCCTTAACTCATTTAGTTCCCTGATCGTCGCCTAACTTTGTCTACTGGATTCAACAAGGGTGAGATCAGAGGATTTTTTGGCCTCACGGGCGATCTTCAGAGTGGCCTCCGGCTCTATGCCTTTCCCCCTCAGCTCAATGTCCTGCTTCTCCAAATCTGCATTCCTGCCCACTAGCTCGTCGCGAGTACGATAGAGAACAACAAATTCAGTCACAAATTGCAAATAGAAAGAAAGCATTAGAAGAAAGTAGCAAACAGAGTATTACAAGTGTTAAAGAAAAGAAACACACTTACCAAGGCTAGCCTCTGACTCGCTTGCAGGGCTAATTAGTCAGTCCTCATTGCCCTTTGACGATCAGCAGGCAAAACTGCTCTCTTAATCAGCGCAGGAGCCAGTTGGGGAGAGGTGGCAACCGAGGCCCCCTCGGGCAACGCAGACTTGGGAATTAAGGCTTGCCCGACTTTCATCCTCGCTTCCACTCTCTTCCTCTCTCTCCTTCTCCCTCTCATATCTCTTCCTCTCCTCCATCTTCTTTTTATCTTTGGCCTTCTTCCTCTCCTCTCCTCTTCTTTCTTTATATCTCTCTTTCTCAAATGTTCTTCCTCTTTTCTCTTCTGCTCCTGCTCATGAACAGCAGACTGAGAACCAGTGGCGACATCCCCACCGACAAACTTCAGCTTCTTTGACCGCTGAGCAAGAATCTCATCATCCTCATCATCATCATCGTCCCTGATCAAATTTCTTCTAGGAGGAGCCATTTCCTCGCTAGAACTGTTGGATGTACTTGAAGACTCTTGAGCCTCAGAAACCTCTTCTGAGCTAGAAGAACTTTCACTACTAGACCTCGCCTCACCAGAACCACCTTTAACACCTCCTCTAATATCACTTTCAGGACTGATCTCTTCCTTGTCCAACTCGATGGGGTCAATAACAACTTCTTCAGTAATATCTAGGATAAGAATGTTGTCTACAGGCCACGTAATAAAACTAGACCCGATGTTCTTGTATTCTAGGAGAAAACCTTTAGCTAAAGGCTCATTGATATTCCAAGCCTTAATCAACTCAGCAGCTCTAACCTCACTAAGAGCAGGTTCCAAATTCTTTATCCTAGCTGAAAAGAAGAAAGAAGAATATCAGAGAAATCATACATTAACAAGAAGATCAAAAGAGAAAAATAGAAACTAACCCTACCTATAAACTAATCCCCATAAAAGGGGACCATGAACCTGTCAGACCTTGACCCCTCAGTATGGGGAGGGAATTGCCAATTTCTAGAAAGAAAACCCTCTTGCCAATAGTCCTTGTGGGAATCAGGTAGATTTACTACCAATACCCTGTTAGGACCCTTGGCCTTGAGGTAAAGAAGACCAGAGCTCGTTCGCGAGAAGGAATAGCATAAGTATATTTCAGTAAGCCCTAGATTGGTGCCATAAAGTTGGTTTATCCTATGGACACCATTAACTATCTTCCAAACATTTGGCGATCATTACGCAGGGACGATATTGAAATAGCCGAAGAAATGTAAGAACAAATTGCTCGAAGGTAAAGTGAGGCCTCCTTGGGACAGCAAAAGAACATGAATCCAATGAGCGCCCTCTATCTCTCTTACATTTTTCGAGAGAGGGGTGCACTCAATATCTACCAAGTCTGGGATATTATAGAACTCTCAAAACTCGGACACATTCCTATTGCCTATCTTCGCCATTTGTAAACCCTAATTATGAATTTAAAGAAATCTTAATAAAAGAGAAAACATAGAGAGAGAGAAAAGGGGACTTACAAGATGAAGGTTTGGATGGAATGACACAAGATCACAGGCCCAGACGACGAAGAAGATTGAAAGCAAGGTAAACAAGGATCTGAAGAGGAGTGTACAACAACAGAAGCTTGAAGATGAGAAAACGTGAAGAAGTTTGAAATGACAACTACAGACTGTTGCTCCAAATGACTCTTAAATGCTTCCAATCATCGTGCATAGGACACGAAGCAAGCTTCCTCCTAAATCAGTTTTTAACTTTGGGAACAGTTACAAAACTTACAAGAGAGCCATTATGACAAATTATTTAAATTTATTGAGCCCAAATTGTGTCCCAACAACTTTGAGGGCAATTGTGGGTACCTGAATTTACCATCATAGGCCCAAACAAGTAGCCCAATAGGAATTGCCCAAAGTTTGGTCCCCTCGTATCTCAACTGAATTCAGTTGTGACTTAGTCCACTCTTAAAATCTCGTAGGGAGATATTCTAGGAGTAGAAGGTGGACGTGGGGGAGTCCAACACCCCACTCCCTAAGAACCTATGCCCGGGGCAAAGGGCACGATTTGTATTCTCTGTAAACACTCCCCAGAGTATATAGAAATTATACTAACTACACCACCGTGGATGTAGGCATTCTTGCTGAACCACGTACATACTGGGTTGTGTGATTGGAATTTTTTGTTCTTTATTTCCTTTGGATATTATGTTTTTCTTATTTATTTGTGTTGAATATAATTGTCACCACAAAGACGATAGTCAAAACTCCTATAGGGGAAACCCCATTCATGTTGGCTTATGGTTCAGAGGATATAATCCTTATCAAAATTGGTCTTCCTACTCATAGAATTCCGATGTATGACCCTCAAGGAAATGCGATAGAAAGAAGACTTGATCTTGATCTGATCGAGGAAATAAGAGAAGGTGCTGAGGTGAGGCAAGCAACCTACCAGCAGAGGGCTGTAAAATTTTATAATCATAGGGTGAAAGAGGGGCCGATAGTTATGGTAGACCTAGTTCTCAAAAAGACATGGCAAAAACACAGCAAGCTCCATCCAAACTGGCATGACCCTTATAAGGTGATCGACGAAGTCATACCAGGCACATATCGACTGGAAAATTTAAAAGGAGAACCCTTCTTAAACCCTTAGAATGCTGACTATTTGAAGAAATATTATCTATGACATTATAGTTGTCTTGATTTTACTATAATATATGTATCAAATTATGAAGGAGTGCATATTAATGAGAATATCAGCGCTTCCTCGTCACCTTTGTTCATTTATGTGTTAAATTTACCCTAAGCTACAAAACATCATTCATGGTGAAGAAGGCTTAGTCTGCTATTGGTGATACGATAGTCGAGACGGGCACAACCTCGTCTATTGACTACCAATAGCATAAAAGGATGAGAGTAAACATCAATTATTTAGTGACCTCAGACCTTTAACATCATTAATTTGGTGAATTATGACACTGAACACCACTTAATTGGTGATCTCAGACCCTGAACATCATTAAGTCGGTGAATTATGAGACTAAACACCATTTATTTAGTGATTTCAGACCTTTAACATCATTACTTTGTTGAATTATTAGACTAAACAACATTTAGTTGGTGATCTCAGACCCTAAACATCATTAATTTTGTGAATTATGAGACTAAACACCATTTATTTGGCGATCTCGGACCTTGAACATCGTTAAGTCGGTGAATTATGAGACTAAACACCATTTATTTGTTGATCTCAGACCCTCAGCATCATTAATTTGGTGAATTATGAGACTAAACATCAAATTATTTGGTGATCTCAGACCCTAAACACCATTGAGTTGGTGAATTTTGAGACTAAACACCATTTAATTGGTGATCTCAGACCCTAAACATATATCTTTGTTGGTTGTCTTTATTTCTATTTTATTTTTATGGTGAACAAGTGGAACATCATAGCGAAACAAAATATCATGACAAAAAAGCAATAGAAACAAGGAATAATGGGATTCCATTTCATCATGATAGATGAGGTTATGAAAGTTTACATCTAAAAAACCAAAATGTTACAATCACAATTCCTAGATGGAAGAGTTACAATTAGCTTCACAGGATAAAAACAAAGCAAAAAGAGGGCTTCAGGGTTGAATTTGTCCTTCGAATGGATCCAACCCATCACCAGTTGGGGATATCTTATCAAGTCCAGTGTCGATGACTTCGACCCCATCCTCAGGGTTGGCAACGTCTTCAGGCTCAGTGACATCAAAGGGCTCATCTCTACGGGATCAGCGCTATCATCATCCACCTCTTTCAGAGCTTGGCCAAGACTAGGGTCAACAAAGCCAAGACCAATGAAGTGATTTGGAGACAAGCTTCCAAACTCCTCGTGCTTAAGAGCATCCCATCGGCCAGCTACCCTGATACCCCTCTCGAGATAGTTAAATCCAAAACCAACAAACTTATCAAAAGTTTTTTAGTCAGTAATGATTCTCTCCTCAGCATCGGCTAGTGGAGACTTGACAGCTTCATTAATCTTTTCTTGAAGAATCTCATCTTTGTCCTTCAAAGCCTTGGCATGGTCCTTCTTCAGACGAGTAGTTTATTCCCTCTCCTACTTCAGGTCCCCTTTTACCTTCTCAAGGTCGGCCTTTAAGGCACCCTCTATTTTCTCAACATCTCTCCCATTTGGATCAGGGGCATCCTTTTTAAGGTCCAGTCAGCCAAATGGTGAAGAGACACCACTCCCTACAGGAAAAGATCAGACATATGAGTAGTGATGATTCAAAGAATGCATAGATAACACTTTAGAAAAAATTAATCATTAAAGTACCTAAACTGTCCTGTGAAAGGCAAACTCTGTTAGTAAAGGAACATCTAAATATTGAAGAAAACATTTGTCTTCCTTAATCATGATCCAGTCGATAGCATTAGTGTCATGCATACTATGGTCGATCACGGTATCTGCGATCTTTAGATGAGACAGACGAGCAACTAAAGCATCATCGGTGGATATGGGGATGCCACGATCAGTATTATGAGCTTTTGGTGGCCTAGTGGAAACATGGTCTGCAGGAGCTTTCCTATTCCTAGTAAGAGCATCAGCCTTGGATGTGCCTACAGTCTTCTTTATTTGAGCTGAGGGAGGGACAGTCTTACTGCCTCGTCTATTGATGATCTTAGAAAGATTGGGGGCCGACATCTCCCAAAGGTCGTCTGAGATACCGCCTGGTCGCTTTGCAGAAGGAGAAGTCTCGTAGTTAGCAACTCAGATAAATAAAAAGTACAAGACATTATGGGTAATACAATTTTAACACTTACGAAGATCTTCCAAAGGACCTCCCCCTAAGCCTGTCTGAGAAAGGTAATAGGGGGTTATCAGATGCTCATACTTGATGAGAAGACCATTATCATTATGGTAATGAAGGTCGGCGATGGCTTTAGTGTTGTCAGGACTTAACCTAGGGTCGGCCTTAGCCGAAAAAGAGGATTTGGCCCATCTCAAAGGTTTACTCATTTTAGAGGCTCCACATGCCTAGTTTGGACCAAATTTCTAGGCACCCGACACAAAGAAGCATCAAGGTTTCTAGTTGTTATTTGAAGTCTGAGAAACTAAGAGTAGGGGTTCATCAAGGGAAATGAAGGAGCTCCGCGATGATGTTCAACGGGCGTATGTGATTGCTGCTGGGCTCCAGGGGATGTCACTCAATTACAAATTTTTTTCAAAAAAGGTCCTCGACGAGTGTGAGCTGACGGCTACGACCAGAGCTGGTCAGATGCTCCAACAAGGTTGTTAGAGTTCGAAGAGCTTTCTTTTGTCAGGGGGTGGCTGAGTGCTTTGAAGGAGTTGCAAGTCTCGAGGAACTTGATGCTCTGGTATCGCCATGATATTTCTACCTCTACCTTGATGCCTAACCCCTTCCGGAGGGATGATCGATGGATCCCCATCGATGCCATCCCTCGGTAAATTATTAGAGTCGGATGTAAACGAGGTTGAGGAAGAGTTAGCTCCTTCTCCCGATGATGGACGAAGAGCTCGAGTGGATGATTATATCGCTCAGAGGCCTCACCCCCATTGAGATTTTTCCAGTTGTTATTTTTTGTATTTTTGGTAATGTACATGCTTTGGGCGAGCTCGCCGACTAAACATGTATCACCGTTGTTGTAAATATGATGAATTAATATAAAGTTTATGTTTTGGGCGAATTTGCCGACTAAATAAGTGTATTATATTTTTCATATTCTTGCTGCTTTATGATCTTCTAAGGTTGTGTTGTTACGCAAGTGTCCTCCTAGTCCAGTATAATATCGAGATACCATTGTGCACCACTTTACCTTTTAGCTCGTGTCATCACACTCCCTTAGGCCTAAGTGTGGCAATTGGCGAGGACACACCTGGTATTGGATGCTTTATCCGATCAGGATTTTATTCAACCAAAGAAGGTTTGATAACCAGTATAAAATTTGGCCATATTGCCTAAGGATCCCCTGTAGGGCTTCATATATAGCTAGGGGCAATGCTAAGAGGTCCTTCGTATTTCATAACGATGACCTGAGGAGGGATACTCCCCTGCTATGACGCACTGATCGATGTGCCTGCCATTTGGAAAAGATATGCGATAAAGCTCATTTAGTTGTTACTTATTAGAATGCAACCATTTAAATAACTTTCATTAATGACAAGGGAAATGAACTTCTAGTTCCATGACAAAAGAATAAAAGAAAGATCTAAAAATAGAATCTCTTGAGATTGGCTGCGTTCCATGCTCGTGGTATTTCTCTGCCTTCCATCATTTCCAAGTGATAGGCTCCCTACAGATCGTCTCTTGTTATCTTAAAGGGTCCTTCCCAGTTTGGGCCTAGCTTACCGTCTGATGGTTTTTCTGCACTGCCCAGGACTTTCCTTAGAACATAGTTCCCAACTCGGAATGTCCTTGGGTTAACCCTTTTGTTGTAATGCCTCACGATCTGTTGCTGATAGCTCGCTAGTTTCACTAGGGCTAGCTCTCGGCGCTCGTCAGCTAGGTCGAGCTCAGCGAGCAATGTTGCATCATTATGGCCCTAGTCGACGAGGTTGGACCTCATTGTCGGCAAATCGGCTTCTAGTGGGATGACTGCTTCCATGCCATATGTCAGCGAGAATGGGGTTTCTCCTGTTGCTCACCGAGGAGTGGTTCGGTATGCCCATAGAATATGTGGTAATTCATTTATCCATGTGCCTTTGGCTCGCTCCAACCGCGTCTTTAATTCATTGATCACAGTTTTGTTGGAAGCCTCAGCTTGGCCATTGCTCTGAGGGTAGGCCATCGAACTGAAGTGGTGTCTGATACCGTGTTCGTTACAGAAATTCTGAAAGCTTCCACTTTCGAACTGTGTTCCATTGTCGGTGATGATGGTTCTTGGGATGCCAAAGCGAGTGATTATATTTCTCCATATAAACCTTATCATATCGGCATCTCAGATGTTCGCCAAGGGTTTCGCCTCGATCCATTTGGTGAAGTAGTCAGTCGCAACCAACATATATTTGCGATTGCCGGTGGTGGTAGGCAGTGGTCCCACGATGTCAATTCCCCACTGGGCGAATGGCCATGGGATGAACATTGATTTTAGGTCCCTACCAGGCTGGTGGACCATATGAACGTGAAGTTGGCATTTAAGGCACTTGCGGACATACATCGCGGAGTCCCTTTGCATGTATGGCCACCAATAACCTTCCTTCATCGCCTGAAAAGCCAGAGATCTTCTTTCGACATGGCTTCCATAGACTCCTTCGTGAAGCTCATGTAGAACTTGCTCGACATCCCCCCGGTGAACGCATTGGAGGTAGGGTCCGGAGAAGGATCTCTTATACAAGTTGCCCTCTGGAGATAAGTGAAAGCGAGCAGCTTTGACTCTTGTGTGGTGGGCAGTCTTTTTGTTATCTGGGAGCATGCCATCCTTCAAATAGTCCCTTAAAGGGTCCATCCAGTTGGGAGCTGATCCCACCTGGAGTACGTGTTTCTCGTCTGGTAGCCTGCTATCGTGGATGCTCGGATGAGTGAGGAAATCAATGGGGATGGTTCTTTTTAGGTCGCAGATGACTACCGAACTCAGGACTGCTAGGGCATCAGCATGGCTATTTTGCCCTCTGGGAAACTGCTGGACATTGATCTCTTCGAAGCTCGCCATTAGTTTTTTCACTAAGGCGAGGTAAGCTGCCATTCTTTCATCTTTTGCATTGTAATCTCCACTTATCTGATTGGAGACTAATTGGGAATCGTCGAACACTTGTAAATGCTTTGCTCCCAAAGTGTGTACCTTTTGGAGGCCGTCTATTAAGGCTTCGTATTCTGCTTCATTGTTGGAGGCTGCAAATCCAAGCCTGATTCCTTATTCAAGGATTGTATTCTCTGGGGTAACGAGGATAATGCCTACTCCTCCCCCCTTTGAATTGGAGGCTCCATCAACTAATAGTCTTCAGGTTTCCACTGTCGCTTGGTTCTCCGTTTGATTTGGTGGTTAAGGTTGGTTGGAAGGTTCCTTGCCCGTGAATTCGGCTATGAAATCAGCAAGGATCTGTCCCTTGATCGCGATCCTTGGTTGAAATTGGATGTCAAATTTCCCAAGCTCAACTGACCATTTAGACAGTCTACCTGACAAATCCGCTTTCCTCAGGACTGCCTTAAGGGGGTGCGATGTAAGGACGATGATAGTGTGGGCTTCGAAATAGTGCTTCAGCTTCCTCGAGGCCACTACTAGAGCAAAGGCGAGCTTATCCAGTGGTAGGTACCTCTTCTCGGCGTCGAGTAGGGTCTTTCTCGCGTAATAAACAGGGTGCTGGATTCCTACAACCTCGCATATTAACACAGAGCTGATAGTGTGGATGGAAACAGAGAGGTATAGGAACAAAGAATTTATTTGCCGTGGTCTGACGAGCAGTGGTGGAGAGCTTAAGTAAGCTTTGAGTTCGGCCAATGCTCGTGAGCAATCTGGGCTCCACTCTACCATTTTATTCCCTTTTAAAAGCTGGAAGAAAGGCTTGCATTTCTCGGAGGATTTAGAGATGAAGCGATTTAAGGCAGCGAGCATACCAGTGAGCTTCTATACGTCCTGAATTATTCGAGGAGGTTGTACCCTGTTAATTACATCGACCTAGTCTAGGTTAGCTTCTATGCCTCTCTTACTGACTAAGTACCGAAGGAATTTTCCTGACTGGACACCGAAAGAACACTTACTTGCATTAAGTTTCATTCGATACTTCCTGAGGATTTTGAAGGTTTTTGACAAGTCTGAGAGGTGATTTTCCTTTTTCTTACTTTTAACGAGCATGTCATCGATGTAGACCTCCATGGTGTTTCCCATCTGGTCCTTGAACATCTTGGTGACAAGTCGCTGATATGTTGCCCCTGCATTCTTGAGCCCAAAGGGCATGACCTTGTAGCAGTATAATCCAACTGTCGTGATGAACGCTGTCTTGTCCTAGTCTGGGGCATACAAGGGGATCTGATGATACCCTAAGTATGCATCCAGAAAACTCATTCGCTCATGAGCTGAAGTGGCGTCCACTAGTTGTTCTATTTTTAGGAGGGGGAAACTATCTTTAGGGCACGCTTTTTTGAGGTCAGTGAAGTCGATGCAAACTCTCCACTTCCCATTGTTTTTTGGAACTACTACTGGTTTGGATAACCACTTGGGGAATTGTAATTCCCGTATGGACCCTGCATCCAGCAATTTTTTGACCTCTTTTTCTACCGCTTTAGCCTTCTGGAGTGCAGTTCGTCGTGCCTTCTACGTGATTGGTTTGAAGGCAGGATTAACGTGCAGTTGATGGCAGACCATACTAGGATCGATTCCAGGCAGCTCGTATGGTTCCCATTCGAAAACATCTATATTGCATCTCAGCAGAGTTGTCAATTCCTTCTACTCATGGCCAGTGAGAGATTCTCTAATCAAGAAGACTCCATTACTGTCGCCATCTCCAGCCGCAACTTCTACGAGGTCCTCGACGACCCGCTCGGAGGGGAGGAACCTAGTCTCCTCTACTCCAGGTCTTCCGTACTTTAGTTTCTATTTAGAAGGTGTCAGACGTTCTTTAACTTTCTCGCTGGGCTGATCGGCCTTCTTCTCTGGCTTTGGTCGAATGGATGCTTTGAAGCATCTTCTTGCCATCGATTGGTCGTCGTGGATCTCCATTACTCCTCGCTCGGTTACATACTTGAGTTTCTAATGGTAGGTCGAGGAGACTTCCTTCATTGCATAAAGCCATCCCCTGCCGAGGATGGCCTGGTATGGTGAGTCGATGTCAATTACCAAAAACTCGATCATCTTGGAGACGTTTCTAGTGCGCACCGATAGTACAATCTTTCCTAGGGGCATAGTTATTTTTCCAGTGAAGCCAACTAAAGGGACAGTAGCTTCCTTTAGGTCGGCGACGCTTAACTTCAACTTTCTGAATAGGTCGAGATACATTACTTCGGACGAGCTTCCTTAGTCGATGAGCAACTTGTCGACGTCAAAGTTAGCTATCCTGAGGGTAATGATCAGAGCATCGTGATGTGGGGTTCTCACTCCCACCAGATCTTAATCTGTGAAAACAATATGCTAGTTATAGTTGACATCATTTGCTCGTCGATGCTTTCCTGACTATGACTTTGCTGGATCGATCTGAAAAGCATACATTATCCCTGTAAGTTTCTTCATCTCCATTCGAGCAGAATTTCCTTAGATCTGCTTGGCATCAGATGCCCCGTAAATTACCTGGTACTCATGCCCGGCGTCATCTTCGAGCACGTTGTCAGGTCTCGCCTCTCTTTTGGTAGCCACTTTCTCTGCCTTCTTCTCCATAAACTCGTTCGAATTCCCGAACTGGGCCAGCTGCTCGAGGTGAGACTTAAGAGCTTTGCAATGCTCAGTCTTATGTCCTCCCTCTTTGTGAAAAGAGCATCTTAACGCATTGTTCCTCTTCAAGGGATCTCCTCCAATCTTCCTGGGCCACTTGATGAATGTATCATCTTTGATCTTCGCGAGAATTTTGTAAATTGGTTCTTTGAAGACGGTGCTGACCGCCTGAAATGCTTTTGACGCATCATTGTTCCTTCCGTTCTTGGAGCCATTTTTCCCCCATTCTTTCCTCCTTTATTTTGATTCTCAACTTTGTCATTGCCCTTGGTCGTGAGTTTAGCTCGAACATTTTCTCATGTACTGAGGCGGGTGACATCCTCCACCTTAGCGTACTTCTCGATGCGAGCCATTAGGTCATCAATAGTCATAGCCTCCTTCTTCGTCAGGGACTAGTAGAGAAGGGAAGAACTGGGTAGCCAAATTTTGAAAGAGGACATTGCCACTTCCTCCGAGCAATCCTCGATCTCATTGAACAACTCCCAGTACCTCTTTGCGTAGTCTCAGAGGGTCTCTTGAGGCATTTTCTTCATTGTCAGCAAAGCATCCATCCTTTTGGGATGGGAGCTACTAGTAATGAGTCGGGATGTAAAAAGTTTGGCCAAGGATTTAGAACTCTTGATGGACCGATGGGGGAGCCTTTCGAACCACTTCTATGCTACGTCATGCAGGCTCGAGGGAAAAATTCAGCACATTAGCGTGTCCCGGTGGTTCCAGAGGGTCATGGCCTGTCGGTATTGCCTGAAGTGATCAATGGGATCACTTTTACCATCATAAATCTTGAACATTTGAATGGAAAATTTCTTGGGGGCTTATTCTTCTTCTTCTTCTTCTTCTTCTTCTTCTTCTTCAATTTCCCTCGTGAAAGGTGATTTCATTTGGGTTTTGAGAGCTCGTCTAGCGAGTTCTCGAGTCAATCTGGTACCGTGATGGGCAGGATGTTAGTTTATCTCCCTGCGGACCAGATTTTGTATGTTCTCGTTGCTGCGAGTAGGGCTCTGGTAACAACGAGCTCTTCACAGCTGCTCACGGAGGTCTTCACCTGATTCGCCCCCCTCAACCTTTTGATATCCTCACCTAGGGCTCCTTCCTCGGCTGCGAGACTTACTCGCCTGAGGGCTAGGAGTGCGGTATGGACGTCTCCTATTATCATAATGAAGATCTCTCTCCAGTCTTTCCTATCTTCTTTTCAAGAGAGTTTTCTCTACCTCGTGCCTACGAGAAGACTCCCTCTGCTCGTAGAGCCTTGCCTCGTATGCATCAATCAGTCTAGATATCTGTGTGGACCGCGCTGGTCCTTGGCTTTCTTCTGAGGCTGGCCTTTCTAAGTGATCTCTTTGATCGGAACATCGGACCTCAGACCTAATCCTGCGAGGATCAGGTGGTTCTTGAATATCCCCTGCCAGGGGGGAATTGCTGCTGTGACCAGACATCTTAAACTCCTTTCTTAGTGTGGGCTCTTCTTAGGGAAAAATGAACGCTTCCCACAGACGACGCTAATTGTGGTGAAAATTATTATGCAACACAAACGAATAGGAGAAAGGAAAGCACCAAGTAAGAACAGGGAATGTAAAATGATAATCACACAACAAAGGATGTACGTGGTTCAACAAAGATGTGCCTACATCCACGGTGGTGCAGTCGGTGTTATTTTTATATACTCCGGAGAGTGATTACAGAGAATATAGCCTGTCCTTTTGCCTCGGACCTAGGGTTCAATATATACATGTACATTTAGGTAGGGGTGTTGGATTCCCCCACGTCTTCCATCTCTCCCTATAACATCCCTTAATGGGAACGTGGTAAGAGACCGGATAATCAAATAAGAGATGGGGGCCTGGACTTTGGGCCGCCAGAATTGGGCTACTCATCTAGGCCCATGATCTTAATTTTGGGTACCCACAGAAGGTGTTTTAAATATGGAGAGAAGACAACATGTGTCGATCTTGTTCACAGAGAGATAGGGGATAGGAGAAGGGTGCCTAGTAAGGGCAAAAATTACAATAATTTTTGGGATAGTTCAGGTGTGAGTAGTACATCAAGTACCCATTTGAATAGCCTGTGCCATTTGCAATGCAATGTACAAATTTTATCTTTGGGAAAATGGGGTATGTGTTGATGTAACAACTAGACTAAGTCTAATTAATTAATCACAGATAAATATATGTAAATAAAAGAGAGAGATAAAAGGTTTTTAAAGTGGTTCGACTATAAGGTAAAGCTTGCATCCATTGTGCTTCCTATTGCCTTGTATTATGTCTTGCCTCTCGTGTTTTGAATGACTTGAACCTTGCCCTTGATGAAGGGATACAATGTATTTATAGCTAAGTAAGGATGTAAAGATATGAAATATTAATGGATGGAATTCCTTTTAAATTAGGCATTTACATTAGTACATAACGTCCATAATGCTTTTGGTTGTTGGCGTTTTGCTGATCAAGTTGGTCTGCCTTCCCACTGTTGGTTAGACTTCCAAGAGTTAGTCGGTATTCTGCATGTTGGTCAGCCTCCCAAGTTTTGATCGATGATGCTATAACTTGCTGACTAAAATTCTTTCCATATAGGATGACACATGTCTGTCTCTGGTTTGTCCATGTAAATGGGTAACTTTTTGTATCAACAGATGCCCCCAATGTTCCA
Source organism: Sambucus nigra (assembly GCA_949130495.1). NCBI lineage: Eukaryota > Viridiplantae > Streptophyta > Magnoliopsida > Dipsacales > Adoxaceae > Sambucus > Sambucus nigra. The sequence continues at coordinate 449,269,684 of OX422211.1, forward strand.
TGCTTAATTCTTGCTTGAAAGTATATAGAATTTAGTCCTCGTCATAGTTTGGGCTACATTCATGATACTTGTTCGGTTGCCGATTTTCAATACTTGTAAATTTTTACTTTCATTGTCGGTGGCGTATGTTACCTATGGTATCCTTTTTAATATCTTGAATTACAACGAACCGCATCAGGATAACTACGTATTTTTCGTATCGTCGCCATAATTTTGATCGTCATTTTACTTAAATCATTATGTTTGCCAATTTTCAAGGTAATCTATAAAAGGTGGTCAACTTCTCGATCATCTCTTTACTCCATACCTTGAGCTTTCGTGCGATCGTTGAGCTTTCGTGCTATCGTACGATCCTTAATCATCTCTATAAGTGTTGACTCTACCCTTGAGATTTCGTGCGATCGTTCTTATTTTCCTTTAGTTCTTGCTGAATCCTTAATCTTCTATAACAATCCTTTATTTTTCTTCTTTTCTTCATATTGAATCATAGTTTATGTTGTTGTCTCTCTAGATGGGTTTAGAAAAGAATGGAATATTCTAGACGTGGTAGACTTAGATTCCCTAGTCCCCTATAGATGTTTTCTCTTTGTTTGAAAGTAATTAGATTCTTTCCTTATTCATAGCTAAATGTGGCTTCACTTTTCCCCCAATTCATTTTTCCTTAGAGTTTTGTCAATACTTCAATATTGCACCTACTAGAATAGCCTCCAACACTGGAGAATAGTTAATGTTATCCATAGGCTTAATCAATTACATGGTACCCATATCGGCATCCCTAAGATTATGTTCTGTTAAAAATGGGTCACTAGTGATAATACATACTATTTGAAAACTAGGCCTGTTAATAGAGCTTTAGTCATCAACCTGCCTGATTATAATAGGGACTACTTCAATCATGGGGTTATGCTAAAAATTGGCTATATGTTCCTAAAAAGGGAATGAAGTTTACAATGGACCAAGATACCCTCAAGAGGGTTATGGCATAGGTTGTAATAAATATATTTTATATATTCATACTGATGAATCACCTGCTGATATGTTATATAATACTTGTTGCTTATTTTATTGCAGTTGAGAGGAAGATAAAGTATCCCAAGGATAGTGACATTAAACTTGATGAGCTCAAGTTTCTTTGGGGCATCCATCAAATAATTGGTGAGGACCATATTAGGTTGGCCTCCTACTTGTTGAAGTACTAGATCTCTATCATTTCCTTTGTAGCCCGACCTTAAACTATTGTACCATTTATTGTGATTGACTTGGACAAAGACCGAGTTTCCACTTGCTCTACATCTGGTGGTGGTGAACCTACTGTTCCCCCCCTCTTCGTTCGACTTATACATTCCTCTCGCAGTGACTATGGGAAAAAGGAAATTTCCCAATCTTCTTGGGGATTCTTCTACCGCTGGCACCCACAAGTCTGTGGATGGTGGGGCCACAAAAAAGGATGATGCTGGGAAGAAGCCCCCAGCCAACAAGGGATATGAGTCTCTTCTAAAACGTTTAAGAAGAGGTACTGCTGCAAGGAAGGTTGAAGAAAATGTTGACGCTGACCAATAAAACTTGGTTGGTATTATTCCATTTGGTGTTGGCCATGGGTTCTGGCTTAGCCAGAAAATTAGTTAAGTCTGGTACTCTTCCAGACCATAGGTGTGTTGATGTTTCTATACCCCGACTAAAGATATCTGAGATGGATGCTCGTATCCTTTATCGAGTAAGACCTATTTATTTATGCTTTCTCTGTTCATTATCTTCTACTTCCACTGCACCAAAAATATTTAAAACTGAGCTAAATTAAATCTGGCACGCTTTGAACTGTGACAGAATCAGGTGTTCCAAAATGGCCATTTTTTCTGGCATGACTTAAAAGTGTGCTGGATTTTACTGAACATGAACACTTTTGGTACACTTTTAAAATGTGCTAAAATTTGATATTTCTAGCACACTTTTTGGCACAATAATAATTGTGCTAGATTGAGTGCACTTTGGTACACTTTTGACACAGTTAAAAACCGTGCCAAAATTTGATAAAATTTTGGCACGGTTTTGAACTGTGCCAAAAAAAATTATCAAAGAAAAAAAATTAATTATTTAAAAACAACAAAATTCACAAATTATGAATCTCACGTTCTGTTGATAAACTATTATACATACACACTTGATAATTTTATATGTCTTAATAATTCACAGATAAAAAATGAGTAGAGTTTCCCCTTTTTTCTGGACATTCTAAAACCTGTTAATATAAAACTTGCATAATGTAAAGCCCGCACGACCATAAAATAAAACAATAAAATTACAAAAGCCCCCACGGCCATTAAAGTTAACAATAAAACTTCAAAAGCCCGCATAACCATGGTACAAAAAAAAAGAATCTTGAATATTAACAACATTAAATAAATAATCCCCTTGTTGTAAACCATTGACTTCTTCGTGCATTCCACGTGGATAAAATCTAACGATAAAATATTATCCTGCAAAAAAAGGATACAAAAAAAAAAAAATGAAATTAGTAACCAAGTAATTTAAAAAAAATCTTGTTCAAGCAGAAAAATTGCATATACGAGTTACAATTGTTATTATATTCTCAAATTGGAAGTCTTGTCACTACGTGGTCAACTCCTACGAGTTACATTGGTCGCATGCGAGGTGTTCATACCTCTAATAGACTATCTGGGTGCTAGTTTGGGTTTTCACTCTTTAACGGATTATTTTTAAGCCTAATCTAGATATTTTCAAATTATTGTAATATTATCAAATAGGGAGACCCATGATTATGCGGTCAGTTCTTACGAGTTACATTGAACTCGTGCGAGGTGTTCATCATCTTATGTCGTTTGGGGGCTAGTTTGTATTTTCTCCCTTAAACGATTTGTTTTTAAGCTTAATCTAGATGTTTTCAACTTATCGTCACCCGTGACTACGCGGTCAGTTCCAACGAGTTACATTGGTCCTGTGCGAGGAGTTAGTGCCTCTTATGGGACTGTTTGAAGCCTAGTTTAGGTTTTGACCCAATAACGACATTTTTTTTAAGCTTAATCTAGATATTTTAAAATTATCATCATATTCTCCAATCGGGAGACCTCTGACTACACGGTTAGTTCCTACAAGTTACATTAGTCCCGTGCGAGGTGGTCAACCCTCTCATGGGGCCGTTTAGGATCTAGTTTGGGTTTTTACACTTTAACGACTTATTTTTAACCCTAATATAGATCAATTCAAATTATCGTCATATTCTCAAATCGGAGACTTGTGACTATGCGGTCAGTTCCTACGAGTTACATTGGACTCGTACGAGGTGTTCATGCCTCTTATGGGGCCATTTGTGGGGTTTTCGCCCTTTAACATCTTATTTTAAGTCTAATCTAGATATTTTCAAACTATCATCATATTCTCAAACCAGGAGACCCGTGACTATGCAGTCACTTCCTATGAGTTACATTGGTCCTGTACGAGGTGTTAGAGCCTCTTACGGGACCGTTTGAGGGTTGGGTTAGGTTTTCACCCTCTAGCAGCATGTTTTTAAGCTTAATTTATATAGTTTCAAATTATCATTATAATCTCCCCCGGGAGACCCGTGACTACATGGTCAGTTCTTATAAGTTACATTGGTCCCATAAGAGGTGTTCATGCTTCTTACGAGGCCATTTGGGGGATACTTTGAGTTTTTACCCTTTAACGGCTTATTTTTAAGTGTAATCTAGACATTTTAAAATTATCGTCATATTCTCAAATCGAGATATCCGTAACTACAGGGTCTGTTCCTATAAGTCACATTGGTCCCCTGAGAGGGGTTCATAATTCTTAAAGGGCCGTTTAGGGGTTAGTTTGGATTTTCACCCTTTAATGACTTGTTTTTAAGCTTAATCTATATACTTTAAAATTATCATCATTCCCAAAATGGGAGACTCGTGACAATACAGTCTGTTCTGACGAGTTACATTGGTCTCGTACGAGGTGTTAGTGCCTCTTACGAGACCGTTTGAGAGATATTTTAGGATTTTAACCCTATAATGGCATGCTTATAAGCTTAATCTGGATATTTTCAAATTATCATCATATTTTCCAATCGGGAGACCCTTGCCTTCACAGTCAGTTTCTACAAGTATAATGGTCTCGTGCGAGGTGGTCATGCCTCTTGTTGGGATGTTTAGGTTTCCACCCTTTAACGACTTGTTTAAAGCATAATCTTTATGTTTTCAAATTATCATCATATTCTCACATTGGAAGATCCATGAGTACTCGGTCAGCTCCTACGAGTTACATTGGACCCGTGTAAGGTGTTCATGCCTCTTAGGGGGTCGTTTAGAGGCTAGTTTGTGTTTTCACTTGTTAATGACTTGTTTTTAATCCTAATCTAGATATTTTCAAATTATCATCATATTCTACAATCGGGAGACCCGTGACTATACAATCAGTTTCTACAAGTTACATTAGTCATGTGCGAGGTGTTCATGCCTCTTACGGGGATGTTTGGGATCTAGTTTCGGTTTTCATCATTTAACAACTTATTTTTAAGTCTAATCAAGATATTTTCAAATTATCATCACATTTTCAAATCGGGAGACCCGTAACTATGGAGTCAGTTAGTGGACTCATACAAGGTGTACATGCCTCTTACAAGGCCATTTAGTTTGGATTTTCACCCTTTAATGACTTTGTTTTTAAGACTAATCTATATATTTTCAAATTATCATCGTATTCTCAAATCGAGGGACCCATGACTACGCGGTCAGTTCATACGAGTTACATTGGTCCCGTGTGAGGTTCTAGTGACTCTTACGGGATTGTTTGAGGGCTGATTTAGGTTTTCACCCTCTAATGGCATGTTTTTAATCTTAATCTAGATCTTTTCAAAATTTCATCACATTCTCAAATTGGGATACCCGTGACTACGTGATTTGTTCCTACGAGTTACATTAGACCCGTGAGAGGTGTCCATGCCTCTTACAGGGCTATTTGGGGGCTAGTTTGTTTTTTCACCCTTTAACGGCTTATTTTTAAGCCTCATCTATATATTTTTAAATTATCATCATATTCTCAAACTAGGAGACCCGTGACTAAGAGGTGAGTTCCTATGAGTTACATTGGTCTCGTGCGAGGTGTTAATGCCTCATACGAGACCGTTTGAGGACTGATTTTGGTTTTCACCCTCTAATGGCATGTTTTTAAGCTTTATCTAGATATTTTTAAATTATCATCATATTCTCCAACTGGGATACCCGTGACTGCACGATTAGTTCCTATAAGTTACATTAGTCACGTGCTAGGTGTTCATGTCTCTAACGGGGCCGTTTAGGAGCTAGTTTAGGTTTTCACCCTTTAACGGTTTATTTTTAAGATTAACCTAAATATTTTTGAATTATCGTCATATTCTCAAGCTGGGAAACCTATGACTATGCGGTCAGTTCCTACGAGTTACGTTGGACCGTACAAGATGTTCATGCATCTCATCGGTCCGTTTGAGGGCTAGTTTGGGTTTTTAACCCTTTAATGGCTTATTTTTAAGCCTAATCTATATATTTTCAAATTATCGTTATATTCTCAAACTAGAAGACATGTGACTACGCGGTCGGTTCATACGAGTTACATTGGTCCCGTGCGAGGTGTTAGTGCCTCTACTAGGACCGTTTGAGGGCTGGTTTAGGTTTTCACCCTCTAACGACATGTTTTTAAGCATAATCTAGATATTTAGAACTTGCTCTCATATTCACAAATAGAGAGACTTGTGAATACGCGGCAATTTCCTACAATTTACGTTATTATGTGCGAGATGTTCATGCCTCTTATGGGGCCATTTGGGTGTTGGTTTGGGTTTTCAAACTTTTAATGGCTTGTTTGTGAATAATAGTGGCCACTAAACACACTTTAATTTGTTCGCAAAATTCCTGACTTGTGTGTCTTCGTATCTGTGTGTGATCTATGCGTGGACACTTCAGATCCAGGGAAGAGTATGTGCTTCCTAGTTGAACATTCAACATGTAAAACTAAAAGTGAATGTAGTCCTCCACTAGTTGTCCTTATGTAATCTGAAATTTCAATTTAGTATTTACAACGCATACCACTCTATAATACCTATCCAGAGCAAACCTACAAGTTTGAATTAAAAGCTAAGATTTCAATTCGAAACATTAACGATTACATTAAAACATATTCAACAACCCTATTAATAAATAGTAACTACTATCCTAGACTGTAATGCAAACTGATAAAATAAAGACATCTAAAAGGAAAGGAAAGTGATTAACCTTCATGTATGCACGCATTGAAACCAAACTGTTACTTGGCTAAGAAGTCAATCAAGGTTGATCTTAGATAGATTTTGACCTTTAGAAATTTTACAATGGCTCGATATATGCTCTTTTTTTTTCTTCCATATGATTTTTGATAATCTAGACAACATATCACCAAATGCATCAATTAACTTCCTTTGTTAGCCAACAACTACATTATTTTTTATCATTATTTAGTTGTGCGAAATGATATACTACAATTCAATAACAATAATTGAATGAGCAATTTAATACTCACAAAACTTGACACCTCATCCTTACTTATGAGGTGACATATGTCATCAATACACACTGGTGCACCTCTACAGCTCCACATTATTGTCCAACCGTAGGATCAAAATAAAGTTAGTAATATAATACAAACAAAAGTAATAAGATTTCACCCCAAGAGACAAATTAGGAAAGAAACAAGTCTTGTGTGAGAAAATCATTATTTACTTGTTGAAGTATGCCATCACATGTCTCTATATGCTTTGTTAAAGTGTTCACGTAGTGTGGGTACTTCTCCTCAGTCTAGGCAAAGAAAGAAGTAGATTATAATCAGAATTTCTCTAAGACTAAATATGTCGGGAGAATAAAATAAAACTAATGTCATATTTCATCGATGCTTCAAGATCTGTAAACCATTTGTAAAACTTCACAACAAGATTGTGTATAAAAAGATGAATTTTTTTTATATATATTTTCTATTTTCAGTAAAATCCAAACAACATTAGGGAACCTCTAATGTGTAACATTGGATTAATAACTTAATGCACACGGTCATATCTCATCATACTATTGGTTCTCTGAAGTAAAATTACCCAATCCATCCTAACATAAATGGATGTTATTTTTATTAAGTATATTGATGAAGGTGCAAAGTTATAAGAGTTGGACACTAATTTGAGACATAAGTGCAATCTATCTAGTCCTCAATATAAGTATAAAATCCTAGTTATGAAGATTATACCTTCAAGTGTCAAGTAGTTACCTTTGTTCAGATCAAGCAGGAATAAATTAAAAACAGCATAGACCTTCCAACCGAGTGGGAGTGAGTTTATAACTTAACTTAAAGTTTCATACCAATCAACTAACAAAATTTGAGCAACAACAAAATTATGTATGATAGAAATAAAATTTCAACAACAAATATTATACAAACTAACTAATAAAATTAATTAATAAACTTTCACCAACAAATTTGATACAAATTAACTAATAAACTTTCATACAAATTAACAAATTAACTTACAAATGAACAAAAAAAATAAACTATCAATATCCAGTAACAACAAAAAATCTTGGGAAAAATTAAAATTCCCCCACCAGGAAATTTCCACCGCCCAAATCCACCAAATGTTGAGGAAAACAGTAATGCCATCATGAAGTGAAGCTTACCGAAAATGATAGCGGGCATGTGTGGGTTATCGCATAAAGGAGAAAGGGGTGAAAGAAATCAGTTGGGTCTCCAAACAAGAGGCATCCTCGGCGGCCATGACTGTATACGACCTGACCCAACCCTAGAAAAAAAGACCATCTTAAGGTGGAACTCACCCAACTTGGTCCTACATGAAGCTCCTTACAAGATGGTTACCAAGTGGAGTTGGGCAAGTTCTTAAAACAATAAGCAATGAGTGGGATATGAGAGCGGGGGACCTGTGAAAATGGAAGAGAGTAACGAGCAGGAGACGAGAGTGAGAGATTAAAAGTGAGATTAGTATTTTTTGGCTATTATATATTTTAGTTAAGTGTGCTAAATTCTGGAACACTTTAAAATAGTGCTAAATTGGCACGGTTTAAAAGTGTTCCAGATTGTCATTAAGCCATGCCAGAATTTGGCACAGTTTTAAACTATAACAAATATTTTATATCAAGGTGTGCCATATTATTGTTTTTGGTGTAGTGTTCATGTGCTATGTTTGTTTTTCTTCTTTGTAGTTCCTGGTTGATTTCAACCAGATGTTGGAGAAGGACGATGCTCTTCTTTCTTCTTCGGATAATTTGGAAGAGGCCTGTGATGGTCTTAAGCAATCTTTGCTAGAGTCCCAACAAGCCTTGGAGACAGAGGAGAAAATTAGGAGGAGAAGACCAATATTGTTAAAGAAGCTCAGTAAAAAGATGATACGACTATCCTTTAAGATGAGCGTAGGGTAAAGGCTGCAGAAGGACAAGTATCCAATCTAAGGAAAGATCTCTCCTCTGAAAAGGCCAAGAGTAATAAAATAAGGGACGCTTCAAAAAAGGTTGAGACAAAGCCATTTTTGCTGCCTCTGCTCAAATTGAGTATGCAGAGAATAAATTTTTCAAGGATGGTTGGGTGGCTGCAGTGAAGGAGGTCAATATAGTAGGAGACTTTGAACTCTTCTAAAGACATGAGATTGGCTCTCCCCCCAAGATGGATGATGAAGTTAAAGACAATATTGAATCTGGGGAGTCTTCTCTAGTTGTTGAGTCTTCAGCCGACCAACTTAACAACGTTATTGAGTTAACCATCCCCTCTACCGAGCAAGATAATATAATTGTCCCTTCTGGTGACCAAGTTGGAAGTGTTGAAACTGATAGAGAGAAGGTGTAGAAAAGGGATGGAAGTCATTTGGAATTTTTTTCTTTGTTTTGTTTCTTTTCTAGTGTACTTGTAAGTTCCCTTTATATATGAATAAAATAACTTTTTCTTTATATTCTTATTCATTTCTCGGTTGCTATTATATTTTTTTTCTTTTATTGATCAGCTATTACTTCGTTATTCTAGTTTATGGCCAAGATGGGACAACTTTCTTCCAATGACTCCGATTTACTCAAGTCCTGTAATAGTTTGTTCAAGGAGGGTCATATTACTTTAACCAAGGAAGAATTATTAGAATTTTTCAAAGCAGATGTTATTGATCAAGCCAAGGATGCATATATTTATCTCAAGTTTCTTCTTGATTGAGTTATAGCCAATAATGTGTCTTACATTGAAATAATTGAATAACTTCAAGAGGAGCATAATTAGGTCAAGACTTTGCTTCATGATGACTATCAAGCTAAGTGCAAGAGTTTAAGTGAATCTCGGGGTTTTGAAAATAAATTAGAGAGATGTTTTTTATTTTTTTGGAAGAAGGAATTTATATTGAGGTGTGAAGTTGACGAGGCTAGGGTTATTGCCAAGATTATAGAAATGGAAAATAATAAATTGAGGAGTTAACTTAGCCCCTTGAATAATCCTCCTGATGATGCTGTCGATAAAGGTTCATCTTTCCTAGAGAGTGAGAATACCAATTTTTGAGAAGAGTTAGAAACTCTAAACAAGTCCAAGTCTGCCTCCTCCTCCAGACAAAAGGTTAGTCGACCAATGACAAATGAGAATATAACACAAAAAAAACTGGATGACGAAGATGTCCAGCTAAAGGCCAAGAACCAAGAAATTGTTGAGTTATCCCAGAAGATCAAGACTCAAGATAACACACTTTCCAACTCTCACTTGCATGATAAATATGGAGTGCTGAAGAAACTTCAGCATCAGGTTGAGTAATTGACTTTCCAGTTTCACAAGCAACCTATAGAGGTATGGATGGAAGAATACAATGAGGCTTTTGGGCATTTTGATTACCACTTCAGTCCATTTCAGTGAGAACATTATAAGTGGGGCTGGACCAATTGCTTAACTATTATGAAGGTTGATCAGAATAGTAGGCTGATGTACTTGGTTGATCCCGTGTTCTTAGACTGTGACAAATGTCCCTTCAATCTTGAAGTTTGTTGGATCCTTGTGGAATTCATTCCCTAGTGCCTGATATCCAAATATTTAGGGGACTACGGACTGCATGATGAGTTATAGGTAGTTCAGCCTCCTCTTTTATTGGACACACCGAGAAGAAGTAATAGGAGAATGCTTTGGGACTTCAATTTCATCAACTCTCCCTATACTTTGGATGATCCTCACGCAGGCATGGAAATAGTGCAGACTTCCTCTAAAGTTGAAGGAAAGCGTCTAACATAATAGTTCTTTGTTATTTCATTTGTAAAACAATATTTGCATGTGATCATCATTCATATAAATTAAATGCATTGTTTTCTTTATTAACTTATCTTCTTAATTTCTGAATATCTGGATGAGTTTGTTGTGCCATTACTTCTACCAATACACTTAGACATTTGCCTATAGTTAGTACCTATTACTAATGATGTTATCATAGGTTCTACTGATGCACTTAAATTCCTAAGTTTAGCACCAATTACTATTGATGCTGCCATATGTTCTACAAATGCACTTAGATTTATATCCAAGTTTAGAACTAGTTACCAGTGGTGTTGCCATATGTTCTACTAATGTACCTAAATTTTTAGGTTTATCATTAGTTACTAATGGTGACAAAGCGTATGTGGAATATGTGTCTATATTCTTATTTGGGAATTTTCATAATGTTCTTCCTCCATTTTACTCAATTCGGATAAAACTTGTTGATTTTTATAGAGAGTTTTATCCGTGATTTTTCTTAACCACGTACTAAGGACTAAAATCCTGTTTTGACTTTGGTTTTATTGTTTTGCCGATTAAGTATTGCCTTTGCCGACCAAATACTGAAGATTAAAATCTTGTGTTGTGGGCATCCCCATCACCATACTCCAATAAAAAAGAAAAAAAATGGAAGAAACCAACTCTTTATTAATATTGAAATAAAGGATTACAAAATCTTTTTCTCGTTAGATCACTGGTAGTACTTTTTGAGATGCTCGTCATTGCAAGGATTCTTAAATTCTTCCCCCTCCAGAGTTTCAATCCTATATGTTCCTAGTTGGATGAATGTTGAGATACAATAAGGTCCATGCCGATTTTCTTCCAGCTTGCTCCTCTTCTGAATAACCTTTTTAAGGATGTAATGCCCCTCTTTCAAGTTGGTCAACTTCACCCTTTTGTTGAAAAATGTACAGTCCTTTATTAATAGGTAGCATTTCTCAGAGCATCGCCTTTATGTACCTCTTATAACATATCAAGGTCTAGTCTTCACATTAAATAACTAATAGGGGAGTTAAAATTCAACACTATATGAGTTGGTAGGCCGAGCTCAATCAGTACCATTGCTTTTGCCCTAAATGCCAACATATATGGTGTTTCTCATGTAGAAGCACTTGCAGTTGTTCGGTATGACCATAAAACTAAGTGAAATTCATTGATCCAATTAACCTTGGCATCATAAAGTATTTTCTTCAACCCATTGAGAAAAGTTCTATTTGTCACCTTTGTCTGTCCATTGCTTTGAGGATGATCTGGAATAGAATATAAATTCTAGGTCTTGAAATGGGTATAATATGCTTTAAACTCTTCATTATTGAACAACGTGCCATGGTCGGTGATGAAAGAATATGGTAAACCAAATCTATAAATGATGTTCTTCTAGATAAACTAGTACACCTTCTCATAGGACATGTCCACCAATGGTTCTGCATCAACCCATTTGGTAAAATAATCCACAGCGACGACCAAGTATTTAAACCTTCCTCTGGTGGTCAGCAATGTCCTGACCAAGTCTATCACCCATATAGAAAATGGCCAAGGTGAAGTGATTCGAGTCAGAGCAGTATGTGGGGTTTTGTGAAAGTTAGATAACCTTTGGCATTTATCACACTTCTTCGCAAAAGCTGTACAATCTACCCTCATGGTCAGTGAGTAGTATCCTTCGATGTTGATTCATTGTAGTCTGCCAAAAGCTGTATAATTTGCTTGCCTTCTCATATCTTTAGTCCATTTCCTATATCCTTGATTATTCTAGTTGGTATGTGGTGATTTTGGTTGAGCTCTCCTCTATTAGGGTATGATTTGCTGGTTAGTCGGCAATGACTAAAGTTGAGCTCTCCCTTGTTGTGGTATGCTCTTCCTAAAAGCCTTACTGCTCAAGAACCTCAGGATAACTAAATTCTGTAATAAAATCACCTATATCTTGGCCCTTTAATGAAGACATCAACCCATACACAATATTGTATTCTCCCATCTCAACTGCCTAATACGTTAGTCTTTCTGACTTCTCAGGTTTGTGGAGGGCATACTGAAGAGGCATGTCAGTATACATTTCTATGGTATGTTCTTGGAAATAAGGTTTCATACGTTTGGACGCCTCAATAAGTGCCAAGGATAATTTCTCCAAGTGTGGGTACCTGATTTTAGCACCTTGGAATGCCATACTGGTGTAGTAAACTGGCTTATGGAATACACTGTCTTCTCGTATTAAAGCAGAGTTCACAGAGGATTCAAAAATGTCTAAGTACAAATATAATTTCTCCCACAAAACTAGTCGGGAGAGCAACAAGGGTGATCCCAAATACTTCTTCAATTCCTAAAAATCTTTCTTGCATTCTTCATTCCATTCAAAGGTCTTCCTCATCACCTTGAAGAATGGAAGACGTTTGTATGTTTCTCGGGACACAAATATGTTCAATCAAACCATTATTTTATATGGATTAGCCTCAATTCCCCTTTTATTGACTATGTAGTCGAGAAACATCACTTTTTGCATGCCGAACACACACTTGGTTGAATTTAGCTTCATCTGATGTTTCTCCAACTCGTCAAAAGTTGTCTGAGGTCGATAATATGATCAGAGGCATTCTTGCCCTTTGTTAGCCTATCATCCACATAAACCTCTATATTTTTTCCTATTTGATCTTCGAAGACTTTGTTCACCAACCTCTGATATGTTTCACCTGCATTTTTATGACCAAAATGCATTATATTATAACAATAAGTTCCTCGGGGAGTAATAAAAGTTATACTTTTCTTATCTTTAGGTTTCATTTTTTCTAGTTATAAAAAGAGTAGGCCTCCATAAAGCTTAACAATTCATTCCCCGATGTAGCATCCACTAGTTGATCAATCCTGGGTAAAGGAAAGTGGTCTTTTGGGTAGGCTTTATTCAGATTTTTAAAATCCATGCACATTCTCCACTTGTCATTTTTCTTTTTGACCATAACAACATTGGCCAACCATTATGTATACATCACATCTTTAACGAAAAAAGATTTTTGGAGCTTCTCGACCTCCTCCTGGATTGCTTGATTATTTTCAAGATGAACACTCTATGTCTCTACTTGATTGGCTTAGCATCCTTACTGATATTGAGCTCATGACAGAGGAAACTGGGATCAATCCTAGGCATATCCCCATGACTCCGCGCAAACATGTTCTTCCTCTGCCTCAGGAATGTCACCAGTTCCTGTTTAAGAATAGGATCCAATATTGATTGGATCTGAGTAATCCTTTCTAGATTGTTCTCATCCAGTGTGATGCTCTAAGTAGCTTCCATAATTTAGCCTTTAACCAACTCTGTTTCCTCTCTTGGATCTAAGGTTTCAACCTCAGATTCACCATTGGGCTCTATAGTATCTAGTTATTTATTAGTTCTCTTCTTATTCTTCTTCAGTTCTTTCAGATCTTCTTTCTTAGCAGAGGAGTAATAACATTCCCTAGCTACCTTTTGATCACCTTTTACAACACCTACTCCAAAGTTTGTTAGGAACTTCAAGCATTGATGGACTGTGAAAGGAACATCTTCAAACATCTTCAATCATCTTCAATCCTACCCTTCCCATGATCACATTCTAGGAAGATTGAACATTCTTATCCATCACAAAGAAATGTACTTTCTCAGTCCAACTTTCCGGATAGGTGTCAAGAAACACTTTCAACTTGATTGTGCCTAAGGTGTATTTGTCTCATATTATTCAATCGTGGTGTGTAAGTACTGTACTGATTTGATTCATGTTATATTTTGTTTATCGCCAAGTTAAGAGATTTATCTCATCATTTATTTAGCGCTAGGGACTTAGTAATAGCACAATTGTCGTGCCATAAGACTCCTTTAGATATGTGACAGTAGACTTACACATATGAGGATATAATTGAGTGTCCCCGTTATGTCGTTTGGGTCAAAGGACCTTGATAATTAATAATTCCAGGTAATAGGGCGTTGGAGATATTCATTAGTTGGATTTCAATTACGCGACGTCCCATACATAAACCTTTATAAACTTAGGGAGTTACGAGACATTATTGGGTGCTAGAGTATCAGTTTTGAATGATGATGATTCTATGTGGGGAGAAAATACTTTGATCTGAGATTTATTATATGATATAAGGCTAGTGAAGTCGGGTAGTGCTTTATAGGAAGCACTGGGGAAATTTTTACTCCACTAATGGATAGGTGGGATAATGTTGAGGATAATTAAGTCGTGATTCATAGGGTTATTGAGTATGACTTTACGGTATAGCCACGTCAAGCATGTAGGGATGAATTTAAGATAAAAATGCTATGTCTATTATGTTTGTATAGATATTCACGAGATATAGGGTGTATGGGAGCCCTGGTTAGTTCAATTTTTCAAAAAAATATTTGGGATATGGAGGGCGTGGTAATAAATATGTTAAATAGTATGCTTGGAGGGTAGTACAATAAAAAATAGTAAAGCGAGATGGACTGGACTTTAGTTAAGGAAGAAGAAACTCTAAATATATATATATATATACACACACACACACACACACACACACATCAAGGAGAAATATCACACCCAAGATGGGTTCAAAGACACTAAGATGAGGGATCTCTCTAGACAAGGGTGGGTCCAACAATTTTGGTGAATAGAGTGGAGTCTTACTCGGTCAAATGCTAAGGGTGGATCGCACATAAATAGGATGTCGATTTCCACCAGGCAAAAAGTACTTAAGAATTGCACAATTTTGGAGCAAACACATGGTTCAATGGTTTTGACGAACCCCATGAAAAGGAGTAAAAGGTACCACGTGAAATGGGATATTGAGCGCGTGGATCGTATGAAGTGGGATGTAGTGAAGCTGGCTTCAGGTGCACCACTCGTAGATGGGAAAAGGTTTATTTTGGGCGATCTGTAATCCCCTGACCTGGATTTGAAGGTTAATAAATGGTCAACCCGATCTGGATCGCACATTAATTGTGAAGTGCAATGGAACAACCAAAATAATGCTTGTAATCTAGTTTTATTATTGTTTAATGTTGCAATTATTAGCATGTGAGTCCAATTTTCATCAAACTACGTGTTGTGATGCAAGGGGCGTGTGCCAAAGGCCAAGTAAAAAGAGCTGCTAACTTAAATTCAAATTAAGTACCTACTTGTACAATGCTCTAAATATACGGGACATTATAAAACTTACCATAATAAAAGGAGGGAGTGAGACAAATGCTTAGTGGTAACTTATACAAATGCATTATTGGAATGAACGATAAAAAGAATACTCACATGCTGAAACTATATCCATGTGAAAATATGTATATATCTAAATATATACTTTCCAAAATGAATTTCCCAATGTAATAAACCTTTTTATTTCAAAAACGTTATTTCGTACCGTTTAATATCCTTGTATTTACAAAATAATAATTTTATATCTTTATTCTTAAAACTATAATTCTTTCCCATTTACACACACAAATAAACGACTAACAATTGTTGTAAAAACCCTTAATTTACATTAAAGAAATGTTTAATAATCAATGTTCCTTATCTCACACTCGAGTTGCTTAATTATTACCTAAGATTTTCTTTCAACACACGCACATACAGTGTTACAAAATATTCATTAACATTAAAAGCCTTATATAATATGCAAACTTGTGTTATTATGGGTTTAAACCTTATTGGGTAGCTTAATTACTTATTAAGTCACCTTGCATAACCATTTTTCTTTTCTCATGGACATTAGTCATTATTCTTAAATTACTTGTCCATATTAAATCAATCAAAACCTTAAACATATAAACAACTTAGGTTATTTTCATCTTATAACCCGTTTCTTACCATGTTCCAATTAATACCATTATCCTTTCTCAGAATCCTCCAATATCTTTCGACTTCACAGGCTCCACAACGTCGGTTCTAGTCACCATATATGCTAACTGTATGTGGGTTTGGGGACTTTCACCACTAGGGACGTCATTCCCTTCTTAATTATTTTTTGGAATCAACCGAGTGTTCCGTTATCTTTCTAATGTGTTCCACATTATTCTAATGTTCACAGTAATCCACATTTACGGGCCAAAGACAAAAGCCCGGACTTAACCGTCCGTTTTTTCATTAACCCTTGGAAAAAAAATCTTTCTCCGTTAAGTCCTCTATTCACACACACATTGATTTTTTTACCAAAAATATTTATGCTTAGGAACTTAATTTATTCTCACCCACACTAGTGTACAATCATTCATCAACATTTTTATTCATTAAAATGCTCCACTTTAAGTAAATTATCAATTTACCCTTTATTCACCAAAGCTTACAATTTTGTCCTTTAACGAGTCTTATCTACCAAAATGGTTATAAAGTTTCCAACTTCAAATTTAAAATACTTTTAGCCATTTTTAACATTTGTTCAATATTTCATTTCACTAAACTTTCACATTTTTCACTTTAAAACCTTTAATATATAAAAAAACCACCTTTTCATATGTGAAAGTCCCATTTTCTAGACATTTCAAATACACACTTTATTTATCTGATTTTGCGTGTTAGCACCCACTTTCCTACTATATACACATTTGAAACTTTATTTAACTTTTAACCCATAATTTATCAAAATCCTTACTTTTCACATATTTACACATTAAACCCAATTTACTTTTTACATGAGTTTAACACACCTTAAAATACACATTAAAGTGAATGTTCATTTACCCTTATTTAACTCCATTATCAAACATAGGAAAACATACTTCATTTTCATAAAATGACTTAACCAAGCGCAATACATTCCTTTCCACAAAATCCTGTTATCTTTTATCAAGAACATCATTTAATAGATTTTATTTCATAAAATGTTTAGAATATACATTCTAAAATTTCCACACTTTTAAAACCCAATTGAAATCACTTCTTTGAAGCCCATTTTCATATAAAATGATGGTAATGAAACTAATTAACCCATAGATGCAAGCTAACTCATATTCTACACATATTAGGCCTAATATATCTAAATAAGCACAAAGATATTTAACACAAAATAAACCTATGTCAAGGTTAGTTTTTCCACCTCTAAAGTCTCCAGATGGTGGTAGAAAAGTTGCTATAGGAGGAGCAACCCCCACATCCAAAGGTGGACTCAATTAGGGTTGCCAAAATCCCTTCCATGGAAGCTCCCTTGAAGCTCTACTTATTCTACACAAAATCCTTCTTCTACCTCCAATAATACCTACTTCAAACCTCCACCCAATTCCAAGAACACCTCTTGTTTAACCCAATAAATCTTCCCAATATTTTATATGGTGATATAAGGTGCATTGAGGACTTCTAGTGGTGGGTAGAAATTTTTTCCCCTATAGATGCCTTAAGAGATTGAGAGAGTAAAAGAGATGAGAAAATAAATCGAATGGGTTTCCCCCAACCCTATCTTTATGTTTTTATATTAGAACCCACCATACTCTACTTACTATATAAGGTAACCCCACCAACTACCCTTAATAAAAAAAATGGTCAAGGTCCGAGGTCTCTAAGAGGTTGACATGTCATTAATCCAATGGATAAAATAAGATAGAACAAAAAAACAAAGGACCTTTCTGCAGACCTTCTCTCTCTGTTGATCGAGAAAAAGCCATCGATCAATTAATGGATCGATCAATTGAGTCCTAAGGGTTAATTTTTATTGATCGATCGACTAATTCCAAAAACTTCATTCTTTTCCTAATTCGACCCTATAACCTTTTTATCCTTTTTTTGTACCATTAAAAAGAGATCAAACAATTTTTTTCCCTACGGAGTATTCCACAAAAATCATGCAAAGTTATACTTATTTGAGTCGCGTATCGGATAATTTGTAAATTAAACTTACATACATCCGTGGATCCTTCGTTCCTTTATTAATTTGCATCGTACTTTACTAATATATTCATACCAACTAATTCAACACAAATGTACATTGATGCAGACCATGCAGTGTGGAATTTTCCTTTTAATCACTTTGTGCAATGCATCATTTTATGTATAATTCTATCTCAATCACTTATGCATATGTTTCTTTAATTTTTTTTTCAATAAATACTCAAAATATTATTAAACATCTATTTTCTAGGGAGGAGTATAACATTCTTCCCGCTTTAGGAAATTTCATCCTCGAAATTCTTGGTCATCAACCTTAGAATCCAGTTACCAATTTTTAACCGCAGGGCATCCTCAACAATATGGTCTAAATCAAAAGATTTTTTATTTCACCAATTACATTGCTAACCCAATTATGGTGAACCCTAAGGTCTTATTGATAATTATTAAGCAGACCTAACATGTCCATCTAAACAAAACCTCGATATGATTATCACTCACCAAATATCGTAATATAACCAATGAAATCGTCATCATGAATCCATCCTCCATGGATTTATAAGTCTACGTTTCCTCAATAATTTTGGATCAGGCCTAGCCTAGGCCGATACAACCTCAACATTTTTAATCATACACATCAATGATCATAAGATAGTCATCTTATCACATATGTCTACCCGATCGACATCTCTTGCGATATCCATATGCTAACCTAGATTCATCTTAGGCATCACAACAAAAATATACACAAGCAATCACATCCTCGATCTACATAATTACGAGTCAAGTGAAACACTAACATCAAATGTTTTTCAGGGTCTAATGCTCATAATATCCTTGAGTCACAACCTCAAAACCCACGACCAAGTCATAACTAGTTATACCAGTTAACTAAGGAAATGTATTAACCTAAAGAAATCAATTAGCATATTCAAACTATATGCGACAAACTCGAGACCACGCAAACAAGCAAACTAGTGTAGAAAAAAGGTGCCTCCGAAGAAGACATCACTCATTTATTATGACGCATTAGCCACAACTAGCTTAACCCATATGATTATTGATCTCATGAAGTGATACAACCAAATTAGGGATGATTAATAACTTCCCACTACCGGGATCAAGAAGACATAAGGAATGCAATGAATCTGGAAATTATCCTACCAATGTTGACAATGGATCATGCCACACGAAGTACAAACCCATAACATACACTTAAAACCTATTACTCTCACTGATATCTTCTAACATCTTAACCTTTCCATATAACCTATCTTGGACCATTACCCTTGATGGGTCCAAACCATCAATTATCCATACTTACAGAATAAATGAAGTACAAAACTAATTTCTCTAGGAAGCTGAAAGGTTAGGCTTCCCTTCTTAAGATTAATGCCACCCTTCTATCATTGGCTATCATAACCATTTAAGCCAAATGAAATTTTATCCTTTCAATGCCTACCATTTGCCGCTGACCAATCACACATAGGCCTCCATAATTTTAACATGCGATAGTTAACCTCTGTTTCTGAGATCACTCTCATCAAGTGAAGCACAAAGCATACATAGTTTAGAGCATTTATTTCACGGACCATTGCTATGACTCTTTGAAACTCCCCTCATGAACCCAAATCATAACTATCCTAATGGCATCTCAAACACTCAAGAATTACTCATGCCTAATACCTAATGATTTACTCACTAGAGTTATCGCAAGCCACATGTAACACATGTATAATAATTCCTAACACCCCATTCTAAGTGACATTTCTAAAACATGATAGAGATCATCATGTTCTAAATCCCCCAGGTGCATAACCTATTAACCTATTTTTGACATTATCCTGAAGGCCATATCATGGCACATGTCCACAAACCAAATCACAGAACTAGATTTGAGGCATTGTCATAAGTCAACATGAATTAACCATGCTGTAATCATCAATGATATATCATAAGCAGGTAAAACTTGAATGAAACAATAATTCTTCTAGGCGCTTCATGGAAAACCACCAATTCAATCATCCCCCAATTTGGCATACATATCACAGTGTAAGATTCATCATGATAGAATCCTATAATGCATGGCAACCGATCACGACCATCAACTCGTAACCTCAAGGCATTAATCCTAGTAACCAAGTGTTATACCAACCATAAGGCTAAATCCTAGACAACATAAGGAATCCCAAAGGTACAAGGAAATACATAATTGTCATTGTAATATACAATACACAACCTTAAGTTCACTAATACTATTGAATGTCTACCACTCACATTAATATCTCACTAGCTAACCTTAGTATACACCTCCAATGAATTATCTATACGAATTCACATGTCTATTCATATTACTAACCCGAAGTCAATTTAATGAAACCACATTTGTAAACCTCAATGAATGTTCATCCAGGAAAACTAAATTGCCTCATTATGTTAACATCATATTATGTGCTAATCTACAAGCTAACACAACTATATATTTTGGCAGGATATAGGACTTCGAGTATTGCCTATAAACACCAAGGCCCACACCACTAACACCACAAGGTATCCAATTCCTCAATACCACATCATTATCTCTAAAACTATAATTAATACCAACGGAGTTTTGGTAGAACACATGACATAAAGTATTGCCTATGTGGAGTCTCATATAAGTGATGCCTCAATAGGTCCTATTCCAGAACATCAAAACGCTAGTACTTAACACTAAATCACCAAGATTTTCTAGGTTCACTCTTAGGTTACTTCAAATCATCATGATTATCTAGACCCATGTTATAATCAAGATACACTTAATCCAAGTCCTCAACCAAGGGACCTAATAGGTTCTCACCACAGTATTAAAACTTATGAGCGCCACTCAATCACCTAACCTCCGTAGATAAAATATAAAACCTTTACAACTAGGTTGCAACGAACACTACTCAATGTTGCTAATACTACTAAAGCTAGTCTTATCATCAAAGTTAAAACACAATAGATCTCACGTAAAATATCATGGTGCCTCTGTTATCGACCTACACTGATAATCAAAACTTACCAACACATCTACATTAAAAATGTCATCGAACATGAAAGGGTACTAAGTCATTTGTTTACCATTTCATAAAGATTTGCACATAGTGCTAATGTCCTTGACTTCACTGTCCAGGATATGATCCAAAACCATCACTAATCCAATGTGACCATCCTAAAACAACATCAACGTCGAGAATATCCCTTACTGACCTCACCACGTCACACCCGAAAGGAACATTGAACCAAAAGCTCTGATACCAAGTTGTAACGCCCTGATCCAAGTTTAAGGGTTAATAAAGGATCAACTCATTTAAGATCGCACGTTAATTGTGTAGTGCAATGGAACAACCTAAATAATATTTATAATCCAATTTTATTATTGATTAACGTTACACTTATTAGCATGTGATTCCAATTTTCATCAAACAATGTGTTGTGACCCGAGGGGAGTGCCCCCAAGGAAAAGTAAACAGGGCTACTAATGTAAATGCAAATTAAGTACTTACCTGTACAATGCTCTAAAAATATGGGACAACATACAACCTATCATAATAGAAACATGGAGTGAGTCAAATGCTCAGTGGGAACTTATACCAATGTAGTATAGAAGCTAACGAAAGAAAGAATAATCACACACTACAACTACATGCAAGTGAAAATACGTATATATCTACATATATACCTTCTAAAATACATGTCTCAATAAATTAAACTATTTTATTCCAAAAATGTTGTTTGATACCATTTATTCTCATTGTATTTACAAAATATTCATTTTGTATCTTTATTCTTAAAATTAGCATTCTTTTCCATTTACGCACGATGTTAAATCACTAACAATTGTGAAAAAACCCCTCATTTACTTTAAAAAATGTTTAATAATCAACGTTCATTAACTCATACTAGATTTTCTTAACTATTACCTAATATTTTCTTTCAACACACGCACATATCATGTTAGAAAATAATCATTAATATTTAAAGCCTTATATAACACAGACACTTGTGTTATTATGGGTTTAAACCTCATTAGGTAGATTAATTACCCATTAAGTCACCTTGCATAACCATTTTTCTTTTCTCATGGACATTAGTCATTATGCTCAAATTACTTATCCACATTACTGTAATCGAAACCTTACACATTTACTCAAGTTAGGTTATTTACATCTTATAACCTGTTTCTTATCATGTTTCAATTAGTACAATTATCTTTTCTCGGAATCCTCTATTATCCATGGACTTCACAAGATCCACACTGTCAGTTCTAGTAACCATATGCTAATTACGCAGTGGGTTTAGGGTCTTTCACTATTAAGTATGCCATGAACTTCTTTATTATTTACCAACATCATCTGATTGTTCCTTTATCTCTTACACATGTTTAACATTATTCCAATTTCCACATTAATCCACATTTATGGGCCGAAGACAAAAGGCTTCACTTAACCTTCCATTTTTTTGATTAACACTTGGAAAATTATTTCTTTCTTCTTTAAGTCCTTTACTCGCACACACATTGATTTTATACCAAAAATAATTTATTCTTAGGGACTCAATTAATTTTCACCCACACTAGTGTACAAACATCCTTCAACATTTTTATTCTTTAAAGATATTTCGCTTTAAGTAAATTACCACTTTACTCTTTATTTACCAAAACTTGCAATTTGGTCCTTTAATGAGTGTTATCTCCCAAAATGGTTATTAAGTTTTCAACTTAACATTCAAATTACTTTTAGACATTTTTAACATTTGTTCAATACCTCATTTTACTAAACATTCACATTTGTCACTTTAGCACCTTTAATATATAATATAAAACCTTTTCATATAATAGAGTTACACTTTCTAGGCATTTGAAAAACACACTTTATTTATGGGATTGTGCATCTTAACACCCATTTTTCTACTATTTACACATTTGAAGCCTTTAACTTTCGTTCTTAACTTTTAACCAACAACTTATGGAAAATCCTTACTTTTCACATATTACAGATTATACCCATTTTACTTTCTACATGAGTTTAACACACCTTAAAATACCCATTAAAGTGAATGACCATTTTCCCTTACTTAACTCAATTATCTCACTTAGGAAAACGTACTTTGTTTTCCTAAAATGGCTTAATAAGGCCTAAGATATTCCTTTTGATAAAATATTGGTATCTTCCATCAAGAACATCACTTAACACATTTTATTTCGTAAAAAATTACAGAATACATTTTAAAATTTCTACACTTTTAAAACCCATTTGAAATAGTTTTTTTGAAGTCCCTTTTCATACAAAATGATGGGAATGCAACTAATTAACTCATAGATGCAAGCTAACTCATATTCTACACATACTAAGTCTAATATATGTAAATCTATACACTAAAATTTAACACAAAATAAATTTATGTCAAGGTTAGTTCTTCCACCTCTAAATTCTCCAAATGGTGGTAGAAAATTGAGTGAATGTGGCCTCAAGGTGTTAACAAAGTATCTTCCCAAGTTTGCTCCGTGGAAAATCCATTGAATCTATCCTTATTCTCCATGAAATCCTTTTTCTACCGCCAAGAAACCCCACTCCAAACCTCCACCCAACTCCAAGAACACCCACTTCTTTAACCCAATGAATATGCCTAGGATTTTATATGGTGATATAAGATGGTTTGAGGCCTTCTAATGGTGTTTTCATGGTGAAAATAGTGGAGTGTGTTGGTGGGGTGGTCTGGGGAAGAATTATTTTCCCCTATAGATTCCTTGGGATCTTAAAAGAGTGAGAGAGATGGGCAAACAAATCTAATGGGTTTCCCCCACCCCTCTTTGTATGGTTTTATATTAGAACCCACCAAACCCTACTTACTATATTAGGTAACCCCACCAACTCCCCTTAATAAGAAAAAAACTAAATGTTCAAGGTCTGGGGTCTCTAAGAGGTTGACACATCATTAATACAATGGCCTAAAACGGGCAGCACACAAAATGAAGAACCTTTCTACAGGCCTTCTCGCTCGATTGATCCACCAAAATCCATCGACCGATCGATCGATCGATCGATTGAGTCCCAGGGTTTAATTTTTATCTATCCATTGACTAATTCCAAACACCCTTTTTCCTAATTTGACCCATAACCTTTTTATCCCTTTTTTGTACCCTTAAAAAGTGGTCAAACAATTTTTCTTACCTATGGGGTATTCCACAAAAATCGATCAAAACTATACTAATTCGAGACGCATATCGACTTACTAAAAAATTACACTTACTCAAATCCATGGTTGTTTCGTTCCTCGAATAATTCGTGTCGTACTTTATCTATATTTTCATACCAACTAATTGGACACATATGTACGTCGATGCAGACCATGCAATGTGGAAATTTCATTTTTAATCACTTTGCGCAACATGTCATTTTTTGTATAATTCTATCTCAATCACTTATGCATTTATTTTTCCAATTATTTTTCTGAATAAAGTACTCAAATTATTATTCAACATCTATTTTCAATAATTGGTGATTTAAGTGACAAAATGGTTAGACGGATTGATAAAGTTCATTACTGGATTACTAGTCATAGAACGGTCAAGACACCATCTGGGTTGGTGTAATGATATGACCGAGAGGGAGCAATTACTATTAATTCAGGAAAGTTACACTACCAGGGATTGTGCCCATCGTTTCATTATAGAAAAGGGAATAATTCGGCACAAGGTGTCACCCAACATTGTTGTGAATCATCATAAGATCCTTGAATTCCACCTCTAATAAAGGTTATCAAGAATCGATGGGGGCAAAGTTGGGATTTTATCAAGACGTATTATTGTAGATCAAGGGATAGACGTGATAGGTGACTAAATTATTGTAAACTACGAGAGATGTGTATTTTGGATCGTAAGGTAATTGGGAGAACTAATTACCGTGGAAAGGAACCTTTTGAGATTGTGTTGAATTTTTTTCGTCTTCCCTCTGATCGATTAAAAGAAGGGTAAACAACAAGTTTTGTACACCGGTCTTGATTCAGAGTATGTCAATATGGATCGAATTAATGGAAGTTATTTTTTATTGTTCAGTAATTTCGTAAGAGTAACGTCGTCATGAATTGAAGAGTTAAAGACTGACATGAGTGATCAAAAAATGTTTCAGTTATACAACATTAAAGAAATTATGAGATTTAACAATATGGGAAGTTGGCACGTAGGAAAGTGAGAATTGAGATGATAGAGACAGTGGTGTGTAGGCTCATCTTAGCAGTTTAACAATAGTTTTGCATATCGCCATCAAGATGAGACATTAAGAATGATATAATATATTTGTATGAAATGGTTTGAATAGATTTTTCTCTAATCTTGGGTCGTAATGAGTAGGCCTTTAATCAGGATGGTACCATTATCAGGGGTACAACTGAGGAACCATAATACTATCATGGCTCGATTTTGGCTACGGACGGATGTCCCACGAGTAAATATTCAAAGTTTTTGGTACCAAGCATATCCAAATTTTGGGGATAAAATTCCTTTGCAAAGGGGGAATTATGTAACACCGCGTATTTTTAGGAATACTTAAATTACTTGTGTCACAGTAATTTAATTAAATTGAAAAATTAAGTGAAGTCAATAAATATTAATTAGTGAGAAATAAATTAATAATTGATTAATACATTTTTTTTTAATATTTAGGTTCAATTATATTTACTTGTTTGATAAGTAAATGAATTTGCAATATTTAATACTATGTTGTAAGTGGGAAAAAATGATGGGTTAATTGTATCTTATTCGGGACATGCGTGTGGGGTCGTGTTAGGAATAAGATGGCGAATTTATTATGGGTGACTCGGATGATGATTTCGAGTGTAGAGTTGATCCGAAATAGGTCAAAATAGTCAACATTAATTATATAGGAAGTAGTGTTTGGATCTCGGGAGAATTTTAGACTAGTCGGGACTAGTATAGGGTCATTTTGATCATTTTAATATTATGTGAATAATTATTTTCGGGATTTCAATCATATAATGAAGAGTCAAGGTAAGAGAATTCGACATTATATAACTCTAAAGGTTTAGTTGAGTTACACCAAGGGTTATAGAGAAAGTGAACAGAAATTAGAAAAAAAAAACTCAAGAGTCCAAGAGGAAAGTAGATAAAACTCATTTCACAATTAAAAGAACTTTTGGGATTTTAATCATTTTCAAATGAGTTCTTCTATTGAATTTAGACCCTAAGAATATTAAAGCAAGTAATTATCTTGCTAAATAATTATGCTTAGTATATAATTGATATCGTGATTGTGAAATGATTTTTGGGAGGGATTCATAGACAAATGGTTTTGGAGAAATCATTTAATAATAAAACCGTGTGATTTGTTTATATTGAAATCTAGAAATTTGAATACGATATAGATAGATATATTAATGATTTAGTAGATTGAGAAAATTATAAATTGTTGTGATATTGGGAGAATTTCAAAAGATTTAAAAATTTAGTATAAATCCTATGTAGTGATCATGTGTAGATGGCACTATTAAAATAGATTTATTTTATGTTCATGATTCATGAGAATTGATAATTATGGGGAAATATGATTTGGGGGTTGATTAATTGAGATTAAAATTTCTTAAAATTCGTAATAAGCCAAATTGGGTTGTTCTGTAAGGGCAAACCGGTTGGCCCTCAAAGCCGAATCGGTTTGGCTGTCATGTTACAACCAGTGTCAGTTATTTGATGAAATATGTTCATGATTTAATTTGGGGGATTAATTTATGGGGTTCGAGGATACTATCGGGATTTTGAAAATTTGAATGAATTATTATTATTACGACCTTAGGTTAATTCAGATTTTTTACAGGGTGAAAATTAGAGTAGTTAAGAGGTATAATGCTCAGGAAATCAAATTATGAATGGTGGAGAAAATTTAGTAGAAAAAGGTGATAGGCTGGTTGGGATTTAATATGTGTCAAGAATATTATTGTAAGTCATCAATTGATTAAATAAGTGAATGTTTATTAATTTAGTGTCGAGTTTAGACACGGGATTTTTGGCTAGTTCTGCGAGTGACATGAATAGTTAGCCAAAATTATTGGAGATATATAAATACGGGTCTAAAGATAGTATATATCTATCATTATATATGTGTTTATCATTATATATATATCTCCAAAATTATTGGAGATATATATATACGGGTCTAAAGATAGTATGAACATACGTGCTATCATGGGAGGCTGCATAACGTGGTCGATCTTCCTTGAAGAAAATAAACAGGCTAATTATCGACCCTAGGTCATAGGGCCATTCATGTCCACCATATGTGTGGTTGGAGACAAAGAGGGGTGATTTATGGTATGGCCATGACTCACTAGCTTGTAACTATGACCACCTCTAGTACATGTACGATTTTCGGGTTTGATAGTGAGATTCTGACCCAGTAGTCCAGGATGATGTGTGTATACCGTAGAGCATGATAGCATTCCCACATCCAATGAGTTATTACTCAGAAGGATAACGATTATACGTGACATATGCGTGCTTGTTATGTTATAGAAAATATGTTTATATGTGCACAAAAGTATATCTCGATATGTTCCACAATTGTGTGAACATTGAACTAATAACAAGTGGAAGTTATTTGGAATGAATCAATAAGTTATAATTAAGGGTTAGAATTATTAAAAGTTATTTGCAATTAATTGATTACACATAATTCATAATTGTAATCATTAAACATATGTGATAAATAATTTCACAGAATACACATGGCATAGGGTACCATATGGACTTAAGGGTATATTGAGACTAGTTAGGATGGGTAGCATAACTAGGGGTTAAAATGAAAATTTCAGGTGCACACTGTAGTTGAGTGGTGAGGACTATCTCACGTGAGTACGATACAAATTTAAATAAGGAAAAATGTATTCGTAATTATTATGCATTTGAATTACTTGTAAAATATTTTTAAAAGGTTTTGGGCTCTGACCCGTGTAAAATATTTTCAAAGACTTTTAACTGTCCAGCCATAAGGATGCTAAGCATGATTATAACTTCCAGGTCGTTAGATTTACAACAGTTGTGGTGTGTTTCAAGGATTATTTGGAAATTTTCTATCTTTGAGATTCTAGATATGATTCAGTCGGTTATTATCTGGGCATCTCACCCAATGTCAGTTTTTATTTTAGTTTTTTATAATTCAGTTGCGTTGGATTATTGTGTTAGATTGTAAACCGATGATTTATTCGCGTAATGTTTTATTATATTCCAGTATTGTGATATGACTATGTGATTGTGTGTTGAATTATTTATTTGGCATAGTTTATGGTTAATGGTTTTATATATATTAATTTAATTAAAGTTTAAAATTAACACACGACATGATTAAATAATAGGTGGTCAGTAATAAGTGGGATTTGTTATAGTGATGCTAAGAATGAGCCATTTGAGAATCCTTTTTATTTTAGTAGAGGGATGGCCATTTATTATTTTAATAAGCGGGTGTCACATCATTGAGCATATAAGATTAGTTTATAAGATAAATACCATTTTCTTTATTAATTCGTGTAGTCTTAAGCCATTCGCTTATAACCTTTTTAACACCTTTTTTGCACATTTAAAGGGATAAAAATTCTAATTTCTTTATTTCATGTTTAAACGTAATAAAACCCTCATTAAAATTGTTTATATATTCAATCCCAAAATACTACAGGTTTATATGCATTAGAATATGGATTTTAAGCCCAAAAATCATATCAAATGGGTCTAATATGTGATTTATGCAATAAATTTCATAACACTTACAAAAAAATATTTTTAACGACTAAAGGACATTTTTATTCATCAAAACTTCAACAAATGTCTAATTTTATAAAATCTTATTTTTGCATGAAACTTTAAAACATAGTTCATTCAAAATCTCTTTAGCAAGATAAATATCTCTTTTAAAACATTTTATTCCATAAAATATTCAACAACAAACCTCTTAAAATACATCATTTATTCAACATTCTTCAATCATAGCATTTTTCTCAAAACCTTTGAAACCATTTATTCCCCAAAACTTAAGAAACTATCTTGTTACTTATGCATGCATCTTACTATAATAATTCTAGTTACAAGACTACTAATTGGAAAAATAGAGTCTTAAACTAAGAATAGATTTTTTCAACCTCAAATGTAGCTCCAAAAATGGCGGATGAGGAAGAAGATGATGGAAACACCCCCCCTACTATTGTGGCATTAAGGAGGGTTCCTATCTCCACAATGCTTATCTCCAGGAAAACCACGTTCAAACCCCATAAATTCCTACCTCTTATTCTACTCCAAGACCCCCAACAACACTTCTAAAATTCATACATATGTTCAACCATGGAGGAATAGGTGTATAAGGTTCAAATACGGTGGTAGATGGTGGTGTATGGTGGTTTGTGGTGATTGAAAAAGTGGGAAAAGATCCTAAGAGCTAGTGAGACGGAGAAAATCTAAAAATGGTGGGGAGACCCACTACCCACTCTCTCTCTTCTTCAAACTCAAATAAACCCACAAACAACCCAAAAAAACTCTTATAAACCCATCTCATCTCTAAAATCCCATTTTTGTTCAATTTGGGTTCACCAGAACTCGACATGTCATCGTTCCAATGGCCCAAAGCATGACAGCACACAAGGCCTCTAGATTTTGAAAAAGGTTGCCAACCTCATCCAAACAAAGGGGTTTCATTCGAATGACCATCGAACATCCTTCTAATGAATTCAGATAATGGTTCGCATTTGATCCTTGTTCGATATCCACTTAGAACGACCTTCGAACGGTCAGTACTTCTTCTTCGAACCACTTGTCATCATTCGAACAAAATAACAATTTTGCTCGATCAACCTTCAACTCATTATAACCACAATTTTTGATATCTCCAATTTTAATCCAAAAATTCCAACAATTAAATGATGACTCTAAAACAGTCATATATAGATATAAACCCAATTATAATGATCTAAAACCTAAGGTTTTCACATAACTACAACTTATGTGGGAAGAATAACAAAATATTTGTCACGAGAAATAAAATTTTCCCTCCTTAGGTAATTTCATTCCCAAAATTATCGATCCACCAATTCATCAAATTCATGGGTGTTACCAATTCTTATGCTAAATCATAGAAGTACTTCAAGACAAAACCATATAAATTCTCAATATCTAAGATCAAACCACCTCTCCTATACAAGGGTTGTCACCAAAAGCTCAGCATGCGATATACTTTAATGCTCACCGTTACGCCAACCATCAATGTCACCAAACCATCTTGAGTCTTTACTCACTTAAGTATCACATGTAAAGAAGTTCTAGGACTATGTTTGCTAATATCTAAAGCATACTAACACCTATATTATGTAACCCTCTCTACCGATTAACAATCAGTAAAGTATTAACCGTAATACAACCAATAATCAAATTTACCCCCATGACTCATTTCCAATCTTAGGACTGCATATCTTACATCCCCAAAAATTTCAGTTCATATTGACTACACGATTTTCCCTAAGCTCGATGTTCACCTCGCATTGTTAATTACTCACTCTGAGGAGTAATATACCAACTAAATTATCATTGCACACTTGATTAACACCTTTCGTTATGTCTCTCGGATGACCCTAGTATATCTCTAGGAGTCTAACTGTGGAGAACTCACTTAAGTATTGCACCAATCCACTCGTTGTGGAAAAGTAACAGTGTGATATAAGTTTCCTCATGTTCTAACACTATGCAATGTCCTTAGTTCGTGCCCCCTCATTTTACAACTAGATTCACTGTCTGTCATGATGTCCTATCATAAGGTCACTAATCCTAAGGAAAGAAAATGCTATGAGCAAACTGTGAAGCTGAAAGTGAAGCAACCCATACACTAAACTTTGTGTAGTAGCATAGACACCTCAGATAAGGGCGCACCCAATTTCCAAGAAGCATTGAACATGCTAGGTCCAATCGTACTCTACTAGGCCAAACTAGGCCGTACCATAACATGGTACAAATTCGAGCTACCACAATCGTGGAAATACCAATCCTTGATTACCGGATCCAAAAGGGACACATACAAGAATTACAGTAACAAACAACCGTTTTGAGAAAATTCCAACCGTACACGTCAGACTATGGTTTATAAAAAGTGAACCTACACTGCATGCTTTTAAGTTTACAACTACTCTTAGACATTCTCAGGGTACTAACTTAGCCACACACCATGGCTCATGTCACCAATCGTGACGAATTGAATCATAACCATTTTTACTTACTAGACGAAAGCAACATACAATTCTGTTATTCTCTGGAAGGTCAAACACCAGACTTAACTCCTTAAGAATAAGGTTTCCTCCTTTCATCCTCAATTAATGCAATTCATCCCGATCGATGAATGTCATTGCCTTGTCGATTGTTGGCCTGATTTTTGAGAGTTAGGTATTCGGCGAATTTCGAGGGCGAAATTCTATTGTTAGTGGGGAAGTGTAACAACCCGCGTAATTTTTGGGGTATTTTTGAAATTAAGAGGAAAAAAATAAATTTTGAGATAAAATTATTTTTATTGCTCAAATATGTTGGTTATTATTTTTAAAGGCGAGAATTTCAAACGATTTCGAAATCGGAATTAAAATGGAGTTTTAATTGATTTTTATTATTTAGAAGAGTCCTAAAAATATAAAACTCTCTAAGAGTCCTCGGAACATAAAACTCTCTAGTAAAAATAATATTTTTAAAAATGCGACCGTCCGATCAAGCTGAATTTTTGTCAGCAGTCCTGTCTCGCCATTCGCTACAATATACTAAAATTTCAAGTGATTCCAATGGTCCAATCATCCGGAATAAAATTTTTAGTGTTTGTATCTAATTAGAACTCTTTTATTAATCAAACTCTTAACCCTTTATATATCAAATAATTCATGGCTTGGCTTCAAATCACTTTTTCTCAAACTTTTCAACTTTCACTAGTGACGATGTCAGCAACCCACTTTAACTAGGTCACAGTCTATGTTGTCAAATCACGATCACAGCCTTGTAACCCCAAGTCTCCTTAGGGAGGCCCCAATAGGAGAAGTATTCACCTTATAGTAACTTTTACCCACTCATCACCAATATTATCTCTAGGTTCTATCCAAATTGAATTTATGTGGCGACCACACCAGTCAATATTGGCATTCTAAGGGTGGTAAGTACCACAGAGGGCTACATCATCTAATCCACACCATCTTGGCAAGGAATGCCAAGAACTAGTCCCTATCTTAGTAGGACTATCCATACTCATACTGTCGACACATGCCAACATTTTAATCATGCTTCGGTATTTCCCCTTGCGTGCCATTTTCAAGTCTCTGTATGACATCACCAATCTAAGTCCCAAATGCATTTCCTTGTACTTCACAAAATCAAGTATCACATCGCCCACACTAGTCATTTGCATCAAACCCGGGGATCATGCACATTCACAACACAAGATTCCAATTTCTCTTAAAAGGTTACACAACCGATCTGTGCCAATTAGAATGACAGCACCCTGCACGTATATTATTTGACTCTATTACACATTGACCAAAAGCGTGAGACCATTACCAGACCCTTAATACGATCAACACCGGGACACTATAATTTCTTCATATCGAATCTAACTGGTTTCCTATGAACAACAAACATACTCCACATGACTGCCCTCAAGACCCCACAAGATTTCATCATCCATGACTCTCTCATATGAGGTGCACTCTACAATTTTCTCAATAAGCACATTGTGATTACTAGGTGCTATAAAAGACATTAGTCTATGAGCTTCTATATATGTCGACCTTAACCATCGAACACCTCAAGATTTCTATTTTGAATGATGGCATATAAAATTTATCACACGGACACTCCAAGATACCCTTAAACCACATTCACACAAGGGTTGCCTCGCACCTAGCCATTACTTAGGCAGCTAAAATGGGCCTTGACACTTAGATAATAATATTATCTCTCTACAAAATGACTGTGACCATGAGCCACGTACCAAATTATGACTAACACAACTAAGGATTCTAGCAGGAGACAAGACGTCACATACAATCTATAAACTTCTAGGTTGACATCACCGATATCACTAAAGATCCTATCCATAAAAATTTCTTCATATCTCTTAAAACATTGACATTGAATACTATTTATAATTCACTCCTAAGTCTCCTCAACCATTATTGTTGCATACATAACATACTTACAATACTTCGCCCGTAACTCTTATCATACCTTATGAGCTACAACCTTCAACCTGCAATCAGTAAGACACTTACTTAGAATAATAGTATCATACCAACTCAGACCAAGTATACCTCCCCAAGTGTTGACCAACAGGTACATCATGTCCACCAAGCCATTATTTGTCTACGACATGACACTATCCCAAGGGTCGAGTTTGCCTAATCACATCATTTTTACTATCTATTTGAAACTATTGCATCTGACACTTAATGCATCCTCATTGCAATGCAATAATTCTTAGGCCAAACGTACAAGTCACCTAATCTCCATGGTTGACTTTACATAATTCATCTGTCTAATTTAGAGGACTTCATTAAGCTCTGTCACCATCTCCACAGACCTCTCATATCATCAAGGGTTGACACGCAAGCACTCCACACTAAAAACCACGGTGTTTCCATTATTAGTTTACGTGCACACTTGCAAATTACTAATATGTCTAATCCGAAGTACATATGAGATTAATGACAACAAACTTGGTCGCATGTCACTTAGCAAAGAATTGATTATTATGGACATTTCCTTTACTTCACTATTGAGAATATGAACTGAAACTGTAACCAATCTAGTGTGACCAACCCAAAAACAACATGACATCAAAAGATAAAATACTAACCTCACCACATCACTCCATAAAGGAACCATAGACCTAGAGCAATAATTCTATTTGTAATGCTCCAGTCCAGATTTATGGGTTACCCGTGGTCAACCTTGTCCAACCCAAACGTTAGGTGTGAAGTGAAGTGGAACTACCTACATAATGTTGCTAGTATAGTTTATTTAATTAGCATTTCACTCGTTTATCATGTAATTTTCATTTAAATCAAGATATGTGAGGGACCCGTGAGAAGCATCCCCAAAATCCAAGCATTCAGAGATACTAATGTTAAATAAAAATAATACTCACATCTATATCACCCATAAAATACGAGACCTATCGTAACAAAAACGAGATAATGAGACGAATGCCCAACGGAAAATTACAACAATACAATATAGAATTGAATGATATAAAGGAGACTATAA
The DNA here is from genome assembly GCA_949130495.1 of Sambucus nigra. Classification (NCBI taxonomy): domain Eukaryota; kingdom Viridiplantae; phylum Streptophyta; class Magnoliopsida; order Dipsacales; family Adoxaceae; genus Sambucus; species Sambucus nigra. Next base: position 449,304,067 of record OX422211.1, read on the forward strand.
CACATTATATCTAAGTTAACATGCAATTACCTTATATATATACCTCAATAAATGAAATCGTTTTTATTCCAAAAATGTTGCTTACCCGGATTAATTTACCTTAATAATGTAAAGGAAATCCCTTTTTATTTGACTTGGCATTTAATTTTTGATTTAACACACCCAGTTAAATACTTAAAATAAATACATTTTTTTTAAGGAAAAATCACCTGTCTTCCCCAAATAACCTCTTTATATATATATATATATATATATCAATTCACTTTAGTATTTTCTTTGAAAACCACCCTTTAAACATATGAAAAAATCAAGTTAGAAAATACTTATTTTCCTTTGAAAACTTTTCATAAACACACCTTTTTTAGTTAAAGATTAAACTTCTTTAGGTTACTTAACCACCCATATAATCATTTCACTTTACAATTCATGTATGGAAATTAATCAATTCGTACATTACTTGTCCATTTTACCCTTTTACCGGAACATCTATTAATATTTTCAACTTAGGGTGTCTTTTCACATATTCACCACACAAACCATTTCTTGACATGTTCAATTTTCAATGTCTTATTCTCATAATCTTCCAATATCAGCATACTTCAATGGGTTCCACACTGCCTGCTATGGTACTGATCGAGTGGAAAACCGAGCGTCCGTGTAAATACACTTATAGTTGTTATTGGCTTCCGACCTCAATACTAAAATAACCTAAACTTTAACTACACTCTTTTCGATTATAGGGGCTAGTCTGGGTATCGAATCCACAGGGTACGGTTTTTAGGATTGAATTATTTTAACACTCGTGGAAGGAAAAAGATGTAAGAGATAATGGATTTGAGATTACGTAATTCTTAAAATTCATCACACTTTAAAATTGTGATTAATATTTGTAACGGCTCTAGAGCATGACTCAATGACGAACCGGTTCGGGGTTCGGTTCGAAAAACATTCTATTTTGGCTTGTTCCCTCACTTTTCTTTGGATTTCTTTCACAACTTCAAACGGGAATAACTTCTTCACCGCAACTTGGATTTGGGTGAAATTTTTTTCTAGTATTCTTATAACTTCAAGATCTTCAATTTCCAGTTGGCCCCACCTCCAAACCAAGGCTGTAAAATTACAAAAATTCCCTTCAACTCCTTTTTTTCTTGGTTTCTTTCATGATTTTGAGTTTTCTCTCGCACTATTTTGCATGAAATATCTATAAAACACATAGTATATACACAAAACACGAAATATTTGCCAAAAAGGGTTAGTATCATGAATATGAGATAAATTTAGTCTATTTACACCAAACAGGACCATAAAAAGACTTAATTAAGGGGATAAATATGGAATATTTATGCTTAATCAAATCCCCCTAACTTAGACCATTGCTCGCCCCGAGCAATGTAAAAGCATAAGAGAATGATTTAAGTACCCTTCAAAAACTTTATTGGGATATAATACATTTTTTGTGGGTAAGCAATTGCATTTAGCGTGTGCAACAAGCCATCAAATAGCTTGGTTACCCTGGTGGACGAGTTGTGTCTCGTGAGGTTTTGCAGTAAATATACCCAAAAAAATCATTTTTGGCTCAAAGAAAATTCAAAATACTTAAAAACAGTACAACTTAAATTTTTTAAAAATAGTCACCATAAATTCATATTCATGAATCTCAAATCATAGTGTGTGTGTGTGTATGTGTGTGTGTGTGTGTGTGCAAAGACGAAAATTAAATCGCTAATTTCCACCGATTGATCATTATGTTACTTTTCAAAAATTCGCTTTGATTTCAAAACTTCATGGATACTCTCACAAACGAATCACTCAGAATGTGGCTATATCTCTCGATATGCGTGATATAACAGAGTAAATATAATGGAACCCAAATTCATGCGCACAATTTGTAAGATGGAATTTTTGTGGTGAAGAGATCCCTTCAACGGAATACGGTTATTGGAAAACAGGAAACATCACCTCTTATTCACACCTATTAATCTATATTAAAATCTTTTTGTATCTTAGCTCTCCACACGATAATTAATTTCATTATTCGGACTCGGTTAGGAATTTCATGGGTGTTAAGGTGTATTGGGTAAAATAGGGAATGGTTGGGAAATTCAAAGTTGGAAAATGTTCTTAAGATGTCTGTTAGTGCTGTTTCGGGATTTTGCTCATTTTTCTCTTCTTTTTCCATTTTTTTTATAGTTTTCACAAATTTATTTTCTTGTTATTTTTGTGAGTGAGAGTGGAGAAGAGGGAGTGGGAGTGAATTGGGGGGGTGAATTTATAGGTTTGGGAGGTGAATTCTTGGTGGGAAATGGAGGGGATGAATAGAGGGAGAGGTTAAAGGGAGGGGAAATTTTTTGGAATTGGTTGGGAAGAATGGTGAGGAGGGAAAAATTCGTAGGGGAGGGGAGAATTCAAAAAGAGTGAAAGAGGGATGAATCTAAAAAATGGCGGAGCTGAACCTCGAGGCACCCCGACCAGTTTCAGTGTACCTGTGAACCGGTTCGATCCCGAACCGGTTTGACCTGGGGTTCGAGTAAACATGCTACCTAAAAATGCCAAAAAGTTAGATTCTCTTAACCGCTAAGTTTTCTTAACACCATTCTCACTTATTTAAAATGCCGCAACATCGCCAAAACATTCGGGACCCGGGGACATCACAATATCATTCCCAAAACACATGCACACTTTCCCATGCCTGAAAATTCAACAACATGCTTAACCAGTTTTTTCATATGACCTCTCCGAACATCTACACTAACTAAAAATGACTCTATACCCTACTATAGAACCTTACTCACGCCATACGCATCGGGGTGCAAAGACCTCTCCTTTTAAGTAGAATCAATCCCATAAACGGGGTTCGACAACCAAATGGTCTAAGTTTCTTTAGCACACACTTCTAAATATGGCTTTAGGCATTGTCCATTAACTTTTAATGTGTCCCGCCTTTTGGATCATCTAATTCCACGGATCTTTGGGGAAAAACCTCTCTCACGACGAACCCCATCCACCGCGAACGCAATTTATTGGGAAACAAATGTAAGCGAGAGTTGTGTAGAAGTACTTTTTCCCCCGAATGAAACTCTTTGCATCCGATAATTCGATCATGTGCGAGTTTGAGACTTTCTTCAGATATCTTAGCATTCTCACACACATCATTGCTCATCTTTTCAAACTCATTTACTTGAAGCTTACATGCTTCACCGACTTTATCTAAATTATAATTCAACCTCTTGATTGCCCAATAGGATTTGTGCTCGACCTCCGTGAAGAGATGGAAAGGCTTGCCGTAGAGAAAGTGAAACGGGGACATATCGAGGGGGTTCTTGTATGCAGTTCTATGAACCCATAGTGCATCGCTCAAACGGAGGGACCAATCTTTCTGATTAGGATCGAAGGTCTTTTCGAGAATGTTCTTAATTTCATTATTTTTTAGCTCGGCAAGCCCACTCATTTTGGAGTGATAAGTCGTCCTAACCTTGTGAACAACTCCATACTTTATCATAAACTTTTGAAATGGCCAATTGCAAAAGTGTTTACCGTTATCACTAATAATTGCATTGGAAGCACCGAAGCGAGAGAGTATTTGTTCTTATAAGAACTTAATCACCACCTTGTTGTCATTAGTTTTGGTAGTAATGGCCTCTATCCATTTCAACACATAATCTACCGCAACGAGGATGTGTAAGAATCCAAAGGAGGGAGGGAAAAGTCCCAAGAAGTCATTACCCCAATAATCAAAAATCTCAATGACGATTATGGGGGTTAATAGCATCATGTCTCGTCGGTTGATGGCTCCCATCCTTTGACAACTATCACAAGATTTGCAATACGGATTATATCCCAAATAATTGTGGGCCAATATAGACTGCTTTGAAGAATCATAGAAACCATCTTTTTCATCGAAACATGGCATCCACATGCATTCATTTGACAAAAGCGGATTATAATCAAAATCTCATCATCCAGTACACAACATCAGATGGTTTGGTTCGCGCAATATTTGAACAAGTATGGATTATCATAAAATAACATGCACAACCAAGTAAGAAATTTATTTCTCTCTTGTTGTGTTCAATCAGAAGGAATAACTCTCGTGATAAGGTCGTTAACTATATATGTAAACCAGGGGAGAGAAGAAGTGCAAAAAATTTGCTCATCTGAAAATTATTCATCTATGGGTATGGGATCAGTAGGCACGTCAGATGAAAGCCGAGAAAAATGGTCGGCAATAATTATTTATACTCCTTTATTGTCTTTTATGGAGATATTGTACTCTTCTAGGAATAGAATCCATCTTATAAGGCGCGACTTAGCATCCTCTTTGGAAAGGAGATGTTTATGCACTCCATGGTTAGTAAACCCAGTGATTGTCGAACCAATGAGGTATGAGTGAAATTTATCTTTGGAAAAAACTACTACTAGAAATTCTTTCTCCGTGGTGGAGTAATTGAGTTGCGGTCCGGTTAACGTCCGGCTGGCGTAAAAGAAGACATGAGATTTATTGTCTTTTCTTTGGCCCAAAACAACCCCCATAGCATAATCACTTGCATCACACGTAACCTTGAATGGAAGGGACCGATCTGGATCTTGAATAATCGGGGAGGAAACACGCATGCTTTTTAATTTGTCAAAAGATCTTTGGCATGCTTCATTCCACTCAAAGGGGGCATCGTTCATATAGAGGTTACTCAAGGGTATAACAATTGCATTAAAATCCTTAATAAACCTTCTATAAAAACCCAGGTGTCCTAAGAAAGAGCGCACATCCTTTAGTGATTTAGGTTGGGGAAGCTCGACTATGACATCCATTTTTTCCCTATAAAATTCAATTCCTTTGGACGAAATGATGTGGACAAGAACTATTCCTTCGGTAAGCATAAAATAGCACTTCTCCCAATTTATTACCAATTTCTTTTCCACGCACCAGGCTGGATCTTTTTTAATATTATCAAGACAAAGGTCGAAAGAGGGGCCAAAAAGTCTAAAGTCATCCGTAAAGACCTCAAGACCTATCTTAACCATGTCACTAAAGAGACTAAGCATGAACCTTTGAACGGTTGCAGGCGCATTACATAATCCAAATGGCATCTGTTTATAGGCAAATGTGCTAAAGGGACATGTGAAAGTCGTCTTCTCCTGATCAAGAACATCTACCTCTATTTGGTTATATCTATAATAATCGTCAGGGAAGAAATAAAGAGGGTGTACACTACTCTCTTTATAATTTAGTCGATGAATGGTAAGGGGAAATGATATTTTCTAGTGCCCGCATTGAGTTTTTGGTAATCAATGCAAATGCGTCACCCAGTGGTGGTACGTTGAGGAATTAACTCACCTTTGGCATTCTCGACCACAATCATTCCCGACTTCTTCGGGACGACTTATGTAGGACTTGCCCATTTGCTATCCGAGATTCGGTAAATGATACCCGCATCCAATAGCTCAATAATTTCTGCTCGCACTACATCTTTCATAATGGGGTTCAATCGCCTTTGCATCTCCCTTGAGGGCTTCACGTCCTCCTCAAGGTGGATTGTATTAGAACATATCAATGGACTTACACCTTTTAAATCCTCTATGCACCAACCAAAAGAACGTCGGTGCTTCCTCAAAATCGCTTATAGTTTACCCTCTTGCTCTTTATCTAAGCTAGAGGAGACAACAACGGAAAATGTCTCATCCTCTACTCAATAAGCGTGATTCCTTCGGTGTTAATTCCTGGAATTTAGAAACCCATTTACATTTCTCACGTCCTCATTGGATTATCTCTCTTTTATTGCCTCTTTCCACTCTCCCACCTCCCTATCAAAATTGATGTACGTCCCTTCTCTCTCACTACTCGAAATAAGGCATGCTCCTAAGGCATCCCCATAAAAATTTCCCTCTACATTCTTTGCTACTATATCTTCAGTAAGATCCACTACGTGAAAATAAACCGCATCTCCCACTTGCCTAGTGATGTTGAAGATATTTATTTCTAGGGTCATGTTCCCCAAAGTGAGTTACAAATCATCATTTCTAGTGTTAGTCAATGCATTATCTATAGCTAAGAATGGGCGGACAAGTATGACGTGAACATGATTACTTGAGGTGATGGAGGGTTTCGTGTCCCAAATGACAAAATCTATTGGAAAGTAGAAGGTTTTAACTTGGACTATCACATACTCAACAATGCCTCATGGTATTTTCACGGTACGATCCATGAGTTGGAGAGTGATATTTGTGGGTTTGAGGTCCCCCAAATATAGTTGCCTATATATAGAATAGGGAAGAATATTGACACTCACCCCTAAATCGAGTAAGGCCTTTTCTATTCGATTCTCTCCAATGATGCATGAAATGGTAGGTTCACCTGGATGTTTAAACTTTGGTGGGAGATCATTAAGTATAACAGAGCTCATATTTTATGCTGGGAAGACGTTCTTTTTCACCTTTAGCCTTGTTTTAACCGTTAATAAGTCTTTAAGGACTTTAGCATAGGCGAGAATTTACTTTATGGCATTGAGAAAAGGTAAATTCATCTTCACTTTCCTAAAGATATCTAGCACATCATCATAGGGGATTCATTTTTGGGGAGGAACCAACCGTTGAGGGAAGGGTACGGCGGTGGGTGGTTTCATTACAACTTCAGGCTCACTAGTGTCGTCATTTTCACTCTCTTTCAAGGGGGCATCTTCGGCCTCTTTCATTCCGGAAAAAACCTTCTTGTCTTTAGGTGTGTTGTATGGTGGAGGTGATAAATCAATAACTTGCCCACTTTTTTAGAGTGGTGACAGATTGGCATTGCTCTTGATGTTCATTGGATGTAGAGCAAACACTAGTTTGACCTTGAGGGGGTCTTTGTCCTTGAGCTAGAAACTTACCCTTCTCTTGGATACTTAAAGATGATTGCAACCTAAAGATATTCACATTCCTTTTGATAAACATGCGGTCATACTTAGCATTGGATGCATTTTGGAATTGGATGAATTGGTGTATAGTATCCTCGATATTTCTCCACTGTGGGGTGATATACGGCACGGGAGGTGGTTCTTGCATATGTGGTGCTTGTTGAAAATGTGGAGGTGGAGGTGAGGCAATGTTTGAATTAGGATTCAATGCATCATGGTGTTGCCCGTAGCTAAAACCGGGATGGTTCCTCCATGAAGGGTTGTAAGAATTCCTATACGGGTCATTAAAATTACCCTTAAATCCTCTTATCACGTCCACTTTCTCATGTAGCATTACTTTATAGGCGGGCATCGCTGGGCATTCCTTCATTGAATGGCCTGTCTCACAAATAGCACACACCTTCTCTTTCATTTCTTATGTGGATTAGGTTGGTTATCTTAGCCTTAATTCCATTACATCTCCCACATGATAAATACCAGGCAATGAAGGAGCGGTGGGAGTTTGTCGAACACGATTTTGGGTATTAGGATCAGATGTGTCCCATTCTTGAGTTGTCTCGGTGACAAACTTAAGGTGGGCCTCTGCATCGTGTTCATCTAATTCCCAAAATGGTCTCTCGCACATTGTCTCAAGGAGTTGTTTAGAATATATTCTTAGCCCATGGTGAAACAAAGATATGAGACGATACTTCTCAAAACCATGATGAAGGCATGTACTAAGTAGCTCGTTGAAACATTTATATCATCGATAAAATGGACCATTTTCTTATGTCAGAATGTTTAAATTTGAGCTTCGATGGAATTTGTTCGATGTTGGGGAAAGAAATTTAAGAGAAATTTGGATTTCGTTTCCCTCTATGATCCAATTGAGCTCGGTGATAAAGACCATATCCATGTCTTTGATTTATTCTTGAATGAGAAAGGAAAAAGTTTGAGGTGACCTACATCTTGTCTGCAAGCTTGATCGCTAAAGGTATCTCATGCCTCTTCGAACTCACGAGTGTTGAGATAAGGATTTTCCAAATCCATTCCTTGAAAAGTGGGAAGAATCTGGATCATCCCATTGTGAAAATAAAATTATCCCGCTTTATACGGAAGTAAAATCCAGCCCAGAGTGATGGTTCACTAGGGATATAGGAGTTCTTTCATGGGATGATACATCACATCACCCTCACCCGTTCCAAAACTAGCATTATCTGCCATGGCTCTCTCTCAAATTAATTCGAATTCCTCACTCTACAGGCTCGGAGTGTGACTCAATGTGTGACTTGTGATAGAGTTAGGCGGTGCAGGAGGTGGAATCCAAAACTGAGGAGCGTTTGGCGTGTGTGGGCTATCGGGGTTATACTCTCCTAGGGTATTTTCATTAATTTGGGTAGGAGTTGATTGTGGAGTTTTCTGAAGATTTTTCATAAAAGTCTTTTGAGAGATGCTATATTTTTTATGTTTTTTATTTTTATTTTTCTGAATTTTTGTGAATGTTTTGGATTTTATAATTTTTTTTTTTGGCTTTTTAAGAATTGGAGTCAAATTTTAGCTTAGCTCAACCTAACCTAAAAGTCTACCTGGTCCCCGGCAACGGTGCCACTTTTATCAAGTGGAAAATCAAGAGTCCGTGTAAATACGTTAATCGTTGTTATCGGCTTCGGATCACAATACAAAACTTACTGACGCGACCACAAATGCGTCTACTGTGCGTGATCTATAGGCTCAAGTGAAAGCCTATCGCTCAAGTAATATCTGATAAGTCGGGTATCTATCCTTAGGGAAACAGGACGAAAGAATTCATAATGATGTTGGAAAGATGAAAAAATTCTAGTTTTGACTCTAAAACAAACGAAAAGGTGATTTTGGAAAATGGAACACTACAACTAGATGCAAAATTTGAGAATACTTAACTAATGAGCTTACGACTAAATGAAATGCAACTACTCTTATTAAACGAAAAGTTGATGACAATTTGACTAAAAATATAACTATGAAATGAGAAAAATAGGTTGGGTTACAATCCCCCACACCCTAGCAATTCACTTCGTATGATACTAGATTCAGAATTAGGACCTTAAATGAACCCGATCTTTAGTTCTCCTAAGTATTAAATATATGAGGGATCGTAGCCGGCACAGTACTTAAGAAAAGGACGAGTAAAACAGTGTCATATTAACCAATACTCGCGTCACACTCTTAAGCATCCCGGTTACCTAAGGCAAACGAGATCAAAAGTCCTACGACGGTCGTACTAGTTATACGACACGATTCATCAAAGATTTTAATTCCAAACAACTATTTCAACTATCGTGAATTACATCGGGTGGGGTACTGCAACTAAGATGTATACGTACCCAAAGGACGGGGTACCTAAAGGATGTATAGGTACCGCAAATAGGATGTATAGGTACCGCAACTATTTCCACTATAGCTTCCACACATTTAGAAACATAGTCTACTGCAACTAGGATGTATAGGTACCCAAAGGACGGGGGGAAATGAACCGTGAAGTCAATACCCGAGCAATCAAAAACCTCAATGATAAGAATCGGGGTTAATGGCATCATGTCTCGTCGAGTAATCACCCCCATCCGTTGACATTTGTCATAAGATTTGCAAAAATTATTGACATTTCGGAACATTGTGGGCTAGTACAAATCTCTTTGGATAATTTTAGCGACTGTGATTTTCATGGAAAAAGTGGCCTCCACATGCTTTCGAATGACATAATTGGATGACTTTTGAAATTTCGTCATCCGGTACACATCGTCGGATGATTTGGTCGGTGCAATATTTAAAAGGAATGGATCATCATAGAAAAACATATGCAACCAAGTGATAAACCTCTTCTTATCTTGCAGTTTCCAATCAGGAAGGATGGCTCCCGTGGCAAGATAGTTCACTATATACGCAAACCAGGGCAAATAAGAGGTGGTAAAGAGTTGCTCATCCGAAAAATACTAGTCTATAGGTATAGAATCACTAGGTACGCCGGACGAAAGTTGTGATAAGTGATCACCGACGACATTTTCTACTCCTTTTTTATCTTTAATGGAAATATTAAACTCTTGTAGGAGTAGGATCCACCTTATGAGGTGTGGATTTGCATCTTTCTTCTCAAGTATATATTCTAAAGTCGCGTGGTCGTTGAAACAAGCTATGGGGGAACCGATAAGATAGGACCGAAACTTGTCAAGAGCGAAAACTATCATTAGCAATTCTTTCTCCGTTGAAGAGTAGTTGAGTTATGGTCCGGTAAGAGTTCGGCTAACGTAGTAGATGACATGAGCCTTGTTGTCTTTTCTTTGGCCCAAAACATCCCCTATAGCATAATCACTATCATCACACAGCTCGAGCTCGAATGGTAAGGACCAATCTGGAGCTTGCATGATGGGAGCGGACAAAAGCATGTTTTTCAATTTTTTAAAAGCACTTTGGCATGATTCTGTTCACTCAAAAGGGGTGTCCTTCATAAGAAAGTTTCTTAAGGGTCTAGAGATGGCGGTAAAGTTCTTAATGAACCTTCTATAAAACCCCGCGTGCCCAAGAAGGAGCGCACATCCTTGAGCGATTTTGGTGGCGGTAGGTCAGCTATGACATTAATTTTTTCTCTATCAACCTAGATCCCTTTGGATGACACAATGTGGCCAAGAACTATACCCTCGGTTACCATGAATGGAATTTCTTCCAATTCATCACTAGGTTCTTTTCCACACATCGGGCTATTACTTTCTCAAGATTAGATTGACATAAGTCGAAAGAGGTGACAAAAACACTAAAGTCGTCCATAAACACCTCTAGCCCTCTCTCAACCATGTCACTGAATAAGCTCAACATGCACCTTTAAAAGGTTGTTTGTGCATTACACAAGCTAAATGGCATATGTTTGTAGGCAAACGTTACAAAGGGGAAAGTGAAGGTTGTCTTATCTTGATCAAGTACATATACCTCAATTTAGTTATATCAGGAATAACAATCTAGGAAGAAATAGTAAAGGTGTCCCACTACTCTTTGAAGCATTTGATTGATAAATGGCAAGGGGAAATGGTCTTTCCTAGTTCCCGCATTGAGTTTCTTGTAATCAATGCAAATGCGCCACACAGTGGTGGTACATTGGGGAACTAACTCACGTTTAGCATTTTCGATCACAGTCATGCCCGACTTCTTTGGGACGACTTGAATGTGACTCACCCACTTGCTATCTGAGATTGGGCAGATAATCCCGGCATCCAATAATTTTATAATTTCAGTCCTCACCACATCTTTCATTGTGGGGTTTAGCCTTCTTTGCATTTATCTCGAGGGCTTAACATCCTCCTGAAGGTGAATCTTATGGGTGAAAATTAGAGGGCTTATCCCCTTTATATTAGTTATGCACCAACCAAAATCACTTTGGAGCTTCCTCAAAATTTTAAAAAGCTTACTGACACGACTCAGAAAGTGTCTCTAATGTGCGTTCACTCTAGGCTCAAGTGCAAACCTGTCGCGTTAGTAATAAACCTGGTAAGTCGGGGTCGTATCAATAGGGAAATAGGGCAATGGAATTGTGACGACGTTGGACATATGAATGAATCCTAACTTCGACTCTAAAGGAAAAGGAAAAATGATTTGGTTTGTGGGATGAGTAGACTAGATGCAATGATGAAATTATGAAAAGTGAAACCGACACTAAATTACCAAAAATATTGATGAATAGTGATTTAAAACTTTAAACTATATGATGAGAAAAATAGGATGGGAATACAATCCCCCAACCTTAGTGTATTGCAGGTATAATATTAATAATAAATTTAACTGATTAATTAGACCCATAATTTAGTACTCCCAAGCATTACTTATATCAGGTTCAAGACTGCATCATACTTAATCTGAGGACGAGTAAATAGGTATCGCGATAGTGACACTCGAATTGCATTCTAAAGCATCTCGGTTACCCGGAAGCAAACGAGATCTAAAGATCTACAATTGTCGTGTTCCTACGTGATACGATCGTAATCAATCACTAAATTCAGAGGATTAATGTCATACACATGCAACTATCACATCAGGCTGGGTTCATGTACCCCCGCCTTTGAAAATCTAGCCTAGCATGTTGAAACTAATGAAAATAATTTTTAAATTGCACAAAACCATGACTAAACTAAGGAAAATTTGAGGAATGATGTAAAAAGGAATTTAAATGAAGAAAGGTAACTCCTAATCTTACCAAAGCATCAAAAGCAGTAATTAAGAACACTTGGAATCACAGAAATCCGAATAATCTTCACTATTGGAATTAAAATTGTAACCTAGATTCAAAACTAGGTTTTCTGAAAAATAATGGAAAATTATATTAATTCTCCATTTTAAAAAACGAGAATAACTTGGGTTTATATACCCTATAAAATTTCAGGAGTTTTAGTTACACTAAGGCTCTTCATAGGAGAAGGATAAGATTACAAAATCTCAACAACTGGACCGGTCCGGGGCGAACCGATTCATTTTATTTTCTTCCCTCTTCAGTTTGATTTCGATCCGGGGTTCTGTAGAAGATGCACTGCGGACTAGTCCGGGGCTTAGGCGGATCGGTCTGCCTCTTTGACTTTTTTTCTCCAATTTTGATTGATCATAACTTTTGTTTCGGGACTCCAATTGAGGTGTCGTTTCGTCCTATGTGCTCATGAATGTGATATCTTCAACTTCCCTTTAGGCCGCATCCGAATTTTGGATAGAATTTACACTTTTTCCCTTTTGACTTTCCTTCTTGCCTTTCTCGCTTCCTCTGATTTCTTTCTTTCATTTCTTGACATTAAATGCCTGTAAAATCAATATGAAATACCAGAAACTCAGTGTACTCGTTAGGATAAGTCAATAACAAGATTATGAGATAATATCAAAACAATTACGTTGTTCGAGGTGCTAAAATTAACTAAATTAATGGATAAATTGGGAAGAATTTATGTCTAATCAAACCCACTGACTTAGAACTTTGCGCATCCCGAGCAGTGTAAAAGAATCCTATCACGACTTAACTCTTGAAAATTAGTTTAATTAGGATATAATTCCTTTTTTGTGGGAAAGTGATTGCATTTAGCATATGCAACAAGCCTTTAAACCCCTAGGTCACCCTATTAGGACGAGTTGTGTCTCGTGAGGGTTTGTAGAGAATGTACCCACAAAATTCGACTCTAAGAAAATTTAAAATATGAAAAAATTGTGTAATTCAAACTTTCCCAGAAAATAGTCATCATCAAGTCATATTCAATAGTCTCAAATCATAGTGCGTGTGTACGAAGCCAGAAATTTAACCGCCAATTTCCACCGATTGACCATTACGTTACTTGTTAGAAAATTCGTTTTGATTTCAACTTCTCACGGGATACTCTCACAAACGAATCACTTGGAATGTGTCTATTCTCTCTGTATGCATGATAAAAAGAGTAAATATAATGGACGCAAAGTCACACACACAAGTAGAAAGACGAATATTTATGGTGAATAGATCTCATCATCGGATTACGGTTTTAAAAACGGGAACATTGCCTCTTTTTTGCGCATTCAATGTCTTTTATTATCTTTTGGTGTATTAGCTCTCCACACGATAACAAATTTTGCAATTTAGACTCGGTTAGGACTTTTTCGAGGTTTAAGGTATATTGTGTAAAATGAAAGAGGTAAGGAAGGTTGGAATTGGAAAAGTCATTTATGATGCCCATTTGTGTTTTTTCCGGGCTATTGCTCATTTTTTTCTTCTTTTTCTATATTTTTCTATTTTTCACTTATTTTCTTTTCTTGCTATTTTTGTTGAGCATATCTATTTTTTTCTTTCCCCTTTATATGCACTTATCGGACATAACTTCTGAATTTTTTTCATTTTTCGCAATTCCGAGCTATTTGAGTTTTTCGGGTTGTCAAACGAAAGGGAAAATTTATTTAGCTCAATTTGGGTCGCAAAATGAGGGCCTACTTCATTGTCCAAAATACCAATTGCATTACCATATGCGTTTCGAGATGAATTTAAGTTTAGAGATCAATTTTGGCACATTTTTCAAAGCAATATAACACACGTTTTTCGTAACCGATCAAAATGAAAGGATTGAGATCCTCGACGACTTTTTAGGCACTGAAAAGAACATTGAGTTAACAATCAACTCGGATTGATTTAAAAACTCGCAAAAATGATAGGCTCGAATCTCACTGGATTTGTTAATCTCCACACTTATTCGTTAAGTCGTTAATTTTCTTTCAATTTCCATCTTTAGTCAATTTCGGCTTTGTGTATGTTGAGTTTTACCACTTGAGACTTTAAACCGACTTTTAACGATATTTTTGAAAAATTTGAATTCCAATTTTTATTTGTTTTGACCAAAAATATTTTTGGGTTTTTCAAAATTTTATGATTTTTTTGGAAATTTCTGGGCATTTTGAAAATTTGTGAAGTTTTAGAAATACGCACATCTGACCTCCCCCTAACTTAGACTTTTGCATTGTCATCAAGAAAAAAGGAATAAAATCTAAACAAGGCAAAATAATAAGTGTGATAAATAAAACAAACAAATGGTGAAAATGCAGATTTTATAGAAACCAGAACTGTGGCACAATTACGGGAAAAATAGACAACCATGTGAATAGGGAAAACAAGTAAAAACTGCCATAACCACATCAAGCTTCACTGGGGCGGGGGTTAGGAAAAACCGGGGGAATCGGGGCCATAGGGGTCATAGAAATAGGATGGCTGGGGCTCATTGGGATCCACTTGGCGTCGGTATATGTCTTCTTAGAAGCGAAACATCAAGCTCGTATCGCGATGGTAGTCGGTCAAAAAGTTATGGAAGCTCGTCTCAATCACCTCCATACGGTTCGTGAGGTCACTAACCGCCCACTCAAAATTAGGGTCATCTTCCTCGTTGAATGACTCTTCATCCTCACCTACATCCCCCACTTCTACATCAGTACCGACTGCTTCTGCTTCCTCTTCTTTGCTCTCACTCGAGGCAACTTCTTCCTCGCTATCACTTCCCCACCTCTCCCGAAGGACAACTAGTTATTTGGTGCTCTTAGTGAGGGTTACCTTTCTAAAAGGACCAGTAATGCAAGTACGATTGAGCGACGCCGCTATACCAGCATCCTTGAGAATGGAGGTATTCAATATTGCTTAGGGAAGTGGGGTTGCACCTTTCTCATCCAAGGTCGCGGTGATGATGTTAGCATATAGGGTTCAGGCCAAGTGGATGGAAGTGTGTGGATCAAATAGGTGATAGGTCAATGTGGCCTGATGGGGCCGCATCGCGGAGTCGTTGGACATTTGCAAGATGTTGGCACACACTATTTGGAAGGTTAGGCGGGCTTTTTCATTGAGGCGACCAACGGCGACAGTTTTCCCCGTCCATCCAACCCCGGGGCAATGCGTTCCATGATCACGTCTTTAGCGACGGGGGTGACATTCCTTGGATAGGTGAATTCTTGGACGTTGGGAAAATCGTATTGGGCCAACTTAGCCGTGAGATTGGCCAATGAAAATGGGATGATGGTACCATCCATGTATGCTTGAGCCTCGAATTGGCGCGTCTGAATAAGGGTGCCATAAAAGGAGTGGACCTCGGTTGCTCAAACCTGTTCATAGGGTTCATTAAGGAATCGACACCAACCTCTAGACATGAATAGGGTGGTGATGGAGTTATCCATTGGACAGCGCGCTCCATATGGATTTTACAATCTGAATCAAAGAACCGATGGCATCAACGTTCCTCTTGGCGGGACTGGAATTCCCCATGGTCGGAGGGGAGGATGTCGGTGGAGTCGTACTTGGTGGGGGCAACTCTTTGGGCCATGATAACGAGATAGATTTTTGCTAGAAAATTAGGTAAGGATAAGAGAGGAGTTTGGTTGAAGGTGTGGAGGGAAAGGGAGGGTTTGGGGGGTTATTTATAGGTGAAAGGGTGGGGGTAGGGCTTGGATTTGGAGGGAAAAGGTTTGGAGGGAAAATGGGGTGTATTTAAGAGGGAAAGGTTAGGCTTGGGAGTGGTGTGGACGATTTGGGAGGGAATGAATGGGGTTAGGGAGAAGGGGGTGAACCTAGGGAAAAGGGGAAAAATAGATCTGCAGAAAGCGGACCGGTCCGCCTGGGGATCGGACGAGTCCGATCCTTTAATATGCAGGCCAATTCAACTACCGGACCAGTCCGACTCAAAATTAAAGGAACCGGTCCGGCTCTTGTGTTTGAGCTGGATTTCTCCCCTAATTGAATTTCGATCTCTCTTCTCCGAAAATTTGCACGTTCACAACATACTCCCTATCAATTTGGATTAAAAACCTCTCGATGCCAACAACCAATGCAACTGGATTCAATAATACCGAAACATGTGAATTCTTTCTCCCGAATGTACCTTAATCTTATGGACTCTCACTGCACACACGACTCTCACTACACACACGACTCTCACCCCATACGTGTCGGGGGTGCGACGACCTTGCTGTAACAGCTCACTCTACCTCGTAAACGGGGTCCGATAACCAAACGGTGTCAACTTCTTCCACACACACCTCGAGATATGGCTTTAGGCGTTGTCCATTTGCTTTGAATGTACTTACCCCTTTTAAATCGTCTAATTCAACCGCTCCGTGATGGAAAACATTCTTCATAACGAATGGACCAGACCATCATGATCGCAACTTGCCTAGAAAGAGATGAAGCCGAGATTTATAAAGGAGTACTTTTTGTCTGGGAAGAAACTCTTTGCATCGAATGACGCTATCGTGAGCGATTTTCATCCTTTCTTTGGAGATTTTAGCATTCTCATACGCATCATTGCGTATCTCTTCTAACTCATTTAATTAAAGCTTGCGAGCTTCACCGGCCTTATCCAGGGCATAGTTTAACTCCTTAATCACCCAATACGCTTTGTGTTCTAACTCCACGGGAATATGTCAAGGTTTTCCATACACAAAGAAAAATGAGGACATACCGAGTGGATTTTTGTATGCGATATGATAGGCCCATAGCGAATCGTTCAATCTAAGTGACCAATCTTTTCGGGTAGGATTGAAGGTTTTTTCAAGAATGTTCTTGATTTCCCGATTTGCTAGTTCGGCCTGCCCATTCGTTTGTGGGTGATAATTCGTTCCAACCTTGTGAACGACACCATACTTTCTCATGAGCTTCGCGAATGGCCTATTGCAAAAGTGCTTGCCATTATCGCTGATTATCACTTTCGGAGCACCGAAGCGGAAAAGTATGTGTTCCTGTAGGAACTTAATCACCACTTTCTTGTCATTTGTCTTGGTAGCTATAGCTTACACCCATTTAGAAACGTAGTCTACCTCAACAAGGATGTATAGAAAACCAAAGGACGGGGGGAAAGGGCCCATGAAGTCAATACCCCAACAATCAAAGATCTCAATGATGAGTATGAGGGTAAGAGGCATTATATCTCGTCGGGTAATGGCTCCCATTCATTGGAACCTATTGAAAGATTTGCAAGCAACATTCACATCCCAGAATATTATGGGCCAATAGAGGCCGCATTGCAGAATTTTAGCGGTCGTCTTTTTCTTCAAAAGTGGCATCCACAAGCTTCTAATTGACAAAACTTGATGACTTTCGGGATCTCATCATCCAGTACACATCGTCGGATGATTTGGTCGGCGCAATATTTAAAAAGGAAGGGATCATCATAGAAGAACATGTGCGAACAAGTAATAAATCTCTTCTTATCTTGCAGTGTCCAATCGGGAGGGACGACTCCCGTGACAAGGTAATTCACGATATCCGCAAACCAGGGCAAATAAGAGGTAGCAAAAAGTTGCTCATCCGGAAAGTATTCCTCTATAGGTATGGGATTACTAGGTATATCGGACGAAAGTCGTGATAAGTGGTCGGCAAAGACATTTTCTACCCCTTTCTTATCTTTTGTGGAGAGATTAAACCCTTGTAGGAGTAGGATCCACCTTATGAGACGCGGCTTTGCATCTTTCTTTGCAAGTAGGTATTATAATGCCGCATGGTCGGTGAAGCACGTAATGGGAGAACCGATAAGATATGACCGGAATTTATCAAGGGCAAAGACTACCGCTAGAAACTCTTTCTCCGTGGTAGAGTAGTTGAGTTGTGGTCCGATAAGAGTTCGGCTAGCATAGTAGATGACATGAGCTTGCTTATCTTTTCTTTGGCCCAAAATAGCCCCTATCGCATAATCGCTAGCATCACACATAAGTTCGAATGGTAAAGACCAATCCGGAACTTGCATGATGGGAGTGGACAAAAGCATGGTTTTCAGTTTTTCAAAAGAGATTTATCATGCTTCCGTCCACTCAAATGGGGTGTTCTTCATGAGTAGGTTTCTTAAGGGTCTAGCGATGGTGCTAAAGTCCTTAATGAACCTTCGATAAAACCTCACGTGGACTAAGAAAGAGCGCACATCCTTGAGCGATTTTAGTGGGGGAAGATCAGCTATGGCATCTATTTTTGCCCTATCAACTTCTATTCCCTTGGATGATACTATGTGGCCAAGAACTATTCCCTCGGTGACCATGAAATGGCATTTCTCTCGATTCAGCACTAAGTTCTTTTCCACACACTGGGCAAGTACTTTTTCCAGTTTTTCTAGACAACGGTTGAAAGAGGTGCCAAAAACACTGAAATTGTCCATGAAGACTTCGTGTCCTCTCTCGACCATGTCGCTAAATAGGCTCAACATGAACCTTTAAAAGGTTGCGGGTGAAGGTCATTTTCTCCTAGTCAAGTACATCTACCTCAATTTGGTTATATCCAGAATAACCATCAAGGAAGCAATAGTAAGGGTGTCCCACTACTCTCTCAAGCATTTGATCAATAAATATCAAGGGGAAATGGTCTTTCCTAGTTCCCGCATTGAGTTTCCGATAATCAATGCAAACACGCCACTCGGTGGTGGTACGTTGGGGAACTAGCTGTCCCTTAGCATTCTCGATCGCTGTCATGCCCGACTTTTTTGGGACGACTTGAATAGGGATCACCCACTTGCTTTCCGAGATTGGGTAGATAATCCCGGCATCCAATAACTTGATAATTTGGGTTCTCACAACTTCTTTCATATTGGGATTTAGCCTTCTTTGCATTTATCTTGAGGGCTTGACATCCTCTTTGAGATGGATCTTGTGAGTGAAAATCAAAGGACTTATCCCCTTCAAATAAGAGATGCACCAACCAAAAGAACTTTGATGCTTTATCAAAATTTTCAACAGTTTATCCTCCTGCTCTTCGTCTAGGCTAGAGGATACAACAACAGGAAATGTCTCATCCTTTCCCAGGTATGCATATTTAATATGGGAGGGGAGTTTCTTCAATTCGAGAGTTAAAAATTTATCGCTGGAGGAAACCATGTGTTTATCCCTCGGTGGTAACTCCTCGAATCTAGAAACCCAACTAACATCTCTCACGTCCTCTTCCAATGCTTTATCATCAAGTAATTCTCTTAACTCCTCAACCTCCCTTTCAAATTCGGTGTACGTCCCCTCGCTCTCATGGATTGACATTAAACAGGGCCCTAAGGCATCTCCATAATAATTCTCCTCAAAGTACTCCTCTACTATCTCATCTATGAAGCGAACTGCGTCAAGATCATCTTCTTCCCCCGTATGTTGGTCTTTGTGAAAGATGTTGGTCTCTAAGGTCATGTTCCCAAAGGTGAGTTGCATTCGCCCATTCCGAGTATTGATGATTGCGTTAGCCGTAGCTAAGAACGAACGCCCAAGGATGATGGGAACATGGTTGCTCGAGGTGAAGGAGGGCTACATATCCCAAATGATAAAGACTATCAGGAAGTAGAAAGTGTCAACTTGGACGATCACGTCCTCGACTATGCCTCTTGGGATCTTCACAGTTCGATCCTCTAATTGGAGAGTGACTTAGTGGGCTTGAGGTGGCCCAAATCAAGTTGCCTATAGATGGAGTAAGGGAGGATATTGACACTTGCTCCCAAGTCAAGTAAGGCTTTTTCAATTTTATTTTCTCCATTGATGCAGGAAATGGTGGGTGCACCGGGATCTTTGAATTTAGGCGGGAGATCGTTAAGTAGAATGGAGCTCACGTTCTGGGATAAAAAGACATTTTTCTTTACCTTCATCTTTCTCTTTACCGTCAACAAGTCTTTGATGACTTTTGCATAAGCTGGAATTTGCTTAATGGCATCAAGAAAGGTAAGTTCAGCTTTACTTGCTTTAGCACTTCTAGCACGTCATCACATGGGTTTCCTTTATGGGAAAGAATCAAACTTTGAGGAAACGGTGCCGCGAAGGGTGGTTTCACTACCACCTCAGGCTCACTAGTGTCTTTTTTGTCACTCTCATTCAAAGTGACATCTTCGGACTCTTTCGTGTCTGGCCAAATCTCCTTGTCTTTCATTGTGTCGTGTGGGGGAGGTGATAAATCAATGACTCTCCCACTACGAAGAGTGGTCACAGCTTGACATTGCTCCTAATGTTCAGTAGAGGTGGAGCTAACACTAGTTTGACCTTGGGGAGGTCTTTGGCCTTGGGTAAGAAACTTGCCCTTCTCTTGAACACTCAACGAGGATTGTATCTTTGACACACTTACATTTATTTCGCTAATTAGACGATCATATTTAGCATTGGTTTCATTCTGGATAGTGATAAATTGATTCATAGTATCCTCGAGAGTTCTCCGCGGTGGCGGGATATATGCTCCTGGAGGTGGCGGTGCTTGCACATGTCCTTTCATGTGTGGAGCTTGTTCAAAGTGTTATGGTGGAGGAGGGGCAACATGGGAAGTAGGGTTCATCGCAGCATGTTGTTGCCCATAGCTAAAACCAGGATGGTTTTTCCATGAAGGGTTGTAAGAATTCCCGTGCGGTGCACCGAAATTACCCTTAAATCCTCCTATACCACTAACTTGCTCTTGAAGCATCACTTTGTAGGCGGGTATAGTCGGGCATTCCTCAGCTGAATGACCCACCTCAAAAATTGCACACACATTCTCGATGGGGTTTGGTATTGATCTAGTTTGTCCTCTTCCATATACCTCACATAGGTCTCGAAATCCTTTCTCGAGTGAATCTAATCGACTGTCCGTCATAGAACTCTTGTCTATGTGAAATAGCCTGGATACCGCTGGAGTGGTGGTCACTTGACGATTTCGATTTTGAGCTTAGGATCAGATGTATCCCAGGATTGGGTAGTCTCGGCGACATACCTCAAGTGAAGATCAACATCATGGGCATCTAAGTCGACAAAGGGACCACTACCCACGGTCTTAACGAGTTGCTTGGAGTTAAGATTCAGCCCATTATAGAGAAATGAAATGATTTTTGCTCTATCAAATCCATGATGGGGTCATGAAGTAACTAACTCATTGAAACGCTCATAACATCGTTGAAATGACTCATTTTCTGATTGTCTGAACGCTTGAATTTGAGCCTTTATGGAGATTGTTCGATGTGGTGGGAAGAATTTCTTGAGAAATCTAGATTGCAACTCATTTCAAGATGGAGTCAATCTTGGAGGCAAATACCATAGCTAGGTCTTAGCTTTATCTTTTAGCGAAAAGGGGAAGAGTTTGAGGCAGATCACCTCTTGTGTGCAAGTTTGATCATTAAGAGTATCGCACACATCCTCAAATTCCCTAATGTGAAGATATAGCTTTTCAGAATCCATACCATGGTAATGGGGTAACATCTGGATCATCCCGTTTTTGAAACGAAATTGCCCGGAATTATACGGGAGTATAATGCATCCTGGAGTGACAGTGCGCTCGGGATATAAGACTTCTCTCAATGGGAGGTATGAGGCCTCTTCCTCACCGACTGCTGTACTACCGTGTTGCAACATTTCTCTCTCTCTCTTAAAGACTCGGTGTCCTCATATGGTGTACTCGAAGTGTGCTCGGAGGTGTGTCCTAAGAAGGTAAACAGAGTGTTATTTGAGATTGAGTGTGACGGTGTGGGAGGTGGAATCCAGAACTGTGGGGCGTTAGGAGTGTGGGGGCTATCGGGGTTGTACTCAATGATTGGACTTTCATGAATGCTGGTTGGAGTATTATGAGGTGTGGGAGTGAATTCAGAATTTTGCATTAATAGCTTATGAGAGATAGTGATGAATCTTTCTGTGCTTCATTCCAACACTTGAAATGAGGTTGGGATAAGTTGAGGTTTATAGACTATTAGTTTTGTGTATACCAATAGTCGAAATTATCACTAGATTCATCAATGTGCCCTCGAATAAAGATGGTATGTGTAGTGATGGTTTCCTACACAAAATTTTGGGTGATAACCCTAATGTTGAATATATATGTATATATATACATATGATATTGAGAGACTATTCATCATAGGAAAAATGGATGAATATGCTTCAAGTATGGGATTGTATTCACATATCGAGGTAAATTAAATGAGTTCGTGGTGACAGCTTGTATATTGAGGATTATTTATACTTATAGCTGAGTTTAGATATCTTATACATATGAACGAGAATTAGTTTGTATACATAGATATAAAGATATGTGAATATATGTATATATATCTATATAGATGTGAATATATGGATATACTTATGTTGTGGATATACATGGTATGAATATTTAAACCGTATATGATGGTTTAATGTTTGATCATATGATGGGATCATATGGATGTATATATATTGTGCATGTGAATGATATATATACTTATGTGGTTAAGCATACCCCTCTTATGCTATCATTGGGAAGTTTCCATGCAGAGGGTGAGCATCCTGGATCAAGGAGTAGGGTGTGGATAGTCCCCAGGTCATATCCGTCCAATGTGTTATTATGTGATTTATATTTTCGAGGTGAGGCGTGGTGGGTATATCTCGTCTCATTGACCGGTTAGGAGTTATGGCCGCTTTCCGAGACATCGTGTGTGTGTATGGCTCCGATGTAGGTGATATTGAGATCGACCGGGGTCCCCAGGATGGTATGTGAGTAATGCCCTGGAAGATGATAGCATGATGCAGTTTTATCGGCGATATATATAGCTGGGTATATTATGTGGATGGCCATTGTACATCATATGTGGTATGTACACTTGGCTATGGGAATGGATGGCTATATATATAATGGTTAGAATAAATGTCTATATATATATCTATGCATATCCTATAGATGAAAGGATATGGAGTCTTTTTGGAGGACATCTTGGATGATTATGATGTACTAGATTGATGGGGGTTTATGTATCAGATTTAAGGAATATTTCGGTTACATCATCCCAAGGATATTATTAGAGATTTTAAGTTTTTTTTATATTGTAATCTAAATTTAGTAGTATTAATAGTAGTATAAAATTTGATTTATGGCATAATGGATCTCTAGGATCGACATTGTCAAGGAGTAGTGTAACGGGGTGGTTCCTTGTTTGGATTTCGCTTTGCGAGACACCCCATGCACGAAAAGTAGTGCAGTGTTGAGATTGGAGATAAGTTTTGTCAATAATAATTTGTATGCATGTTATTTAGTAATTAAATCATATGATTAAACCCAAATATATGTGGGTAATGTATTAAGAATTATAATTAATTAAATTATAAACCGAAATCCATAAAGCCTATTATGGCATATTTGTTTGTAAAAATAATTAAGTATGTTTAGAAAGAGTGGATTCTTGGGTTAATATAGGAAGGAAAATTCTCATGGGTAAAGGCAAGGCCTATGTTCAGTTAGGTTGTCCATATAAATGGGGGTAATTTAACTAAAATCTCAGGACGCGAAAAGGTGCGCGCCGTTAGATGAGAGGTGAGTTGGGGTTTCACGAGAGTGCGATTCCACTTTAATTATGAAATAAGTGCACCGATATTTATTATGCATGGTTAACACACTTGCTAAATATTTTTCACAACTCAGGCTCTAACCCTTTTACTTTTCTCTCCTGCATGTATATATATATATATATATATATATATATATATATATATGTGTGTGTGTATATATATATATATATATGTATATATATATATATATATATATATATATATATATACACACACACATATATATATATATATATATATATATATATATATATATATATATATATATATATATATATATATATATATATATATATATATATAAAATAAGGTGCAAGGGTCTTTTTACTGTTTCATAAGTTATAAGATAGATTAACGATTGAGAAGGAATGTGGGTGTTTGCATCTAATGGGTTCATATGAGGCCACGTGGGGCTGCAAATTTGTAAATCATATCACATGGGGCTGAATGTTTTGAGGAGAGATTATGCCAAAATTGTACCCACCTCGAGCCTCTCACCACTGTCGAATCCCTCACCCACTAACAGAGCACAAGGCTCAAGGGTCTCTCTCCATCACTCATTTTGTATTTGGGTGCTTTGAAAGTAGAAGGGAAATCATCTTCATTCAAGATTGCTGCTCTCACCATCTTCATTCAGCAACCTTTGAACCTTGCTACCGTCACCATCTTCATCCTCAATGTAAGGTTTCTTGATTATTTACGATTTGTCAGCTACCTTTTAACCTAAACATTGTTCGTGAAGCTTTGGTACCTATTTGGTCGACTTTTACATTTTTTTTGTTCAAGATCTCACATGTATTGGGGTTTAAATCAAATTTAGGGCTTATTGAAGTTCTTGAATGACCAAATCCGAGGAGTTACAACTAATTTTGTTTTGGAGGTCTTGAATCCGTGGAGTTTTTTTTATTCTTTTTTTGGTTGTGGGTTAGGAACTCATTTTTCCAGACTTTTTTTGTTCGTATTTTGATTTTTCATTTATCAACTTTTCCATTTTTTTTGTTCAATACCTCTCATGTATTGGGTTTATATCTCTCATGTATTGGGTTTATATTTTGTTTTTGCGGGTACCAATTTGGTCTCCAAATTTGTTTCGTATTTTGTTTGTTCAAGAACTCTCAGGTATTGTGTTTCAAATTAGGGCGTTTGCATTTTTTTTGTTCAAGTTTGATCCGGAATAATGTTTTCTGGTTGATGCTTCAGAGAAAGACGATTCAGATCAAGTTTTTTTCAGAGAAAAATGATTCAGGTCACCTCAACAATGGTATATTGCTATTAACAATGGTTGTATTGGTTAAATCTTAAATATTTTAACCGAAGAAAGTAGGAGAAGTTGATAATATGTTTTTTGGAATAGGTTTTTTGTAATATTCTAGTTCAACATTTTAAAAACACTATAGGGAACATACATATGGGCAGGTTAAAGTTGAACAACCTCTGAACCACATTGTATATGAGACACAAAAGTTGAACAACCTCTGAACCACATTATATATTACTAGGCTTGGTTGATTGATGTTGGGTTCCATAAAAGTTTTGCTTTTTTTAATGATTGTTACAAGGTAAGAATATAAGGTCATTAGTGTTGGCAGGAATATAGACTGGATTTTCACTTTTGACTATTGGTTTATCAATATGTTCTCCTTCTTTTTAATATTTAGTGATCTGTAGTAGTATTGAGCATACTGTGTTTTCTGGATTGGATTATAGGTATTAAATTTGCAATTTTAGATGGAGTTTGTTGTGGAGAAGTTTGACGAATTATAAAGATGAAGGAGAGTGCAGAGGATGGAACAAGAGTGTAGAGGGGGAATAAATTATTGTGTTTGAATCTCAGAAATTGAGGATGAAAACCCGAAAGGAAGGGAAATTGAGGATGAGATTATTGGATGCCAAATTCTGTTTCTTAAAACCACTCTTCAGGGTATGTTGTTTATATTTATATTTTAACAACATAAGACCACTTTTCAAGTTTGGTTTTATAATGTTTATATTTGTATTTTTACAATTTTGTGAATTTTTTCAGTTCAAAGTTACATTAAGACAATTGTTTAGATTGCAGCGAGCGGTGTGATGGACAAGCATCAGTAGGTGGATGGGGAACCTGCCCTCGGCAGTGTTCACTCCAATGAAAACTTAGATTTTTGCCCAAGTCTACCTAATAGTAAACCTCCTGGTACAGCTGAGAAAGAAGGCTTGCAGACTATTGTCCAAAAGGAACTTTGTTGCAACAAATACACTGAATCAAGAAACAAGAAAGGAGTATGTACCTACCCAGAAGGAGCAGCCAATTAAATAACATACAAATATAAAGTATGTCCCCAAAGTGATTAACAATCAGAGAGAAGTTAGTTACATGAAAGATAATGCAGGGGGTGCTACTGTGTAGAATAGGAAAAATTTGAATGGCAACAATGAAAGAGATGAAAATATGTATCTTTCATAGATGGTTTTACATGAAAGACAATGCAAAGGGTGTTATGTTAGGTAATCTTTTCTCGGAATCTAATTAGTATTGACCTTATATTTCACATCAAACATTGTGTTATGTAATGAAAATGGGACATCGTTCCCAGTCATGATTAGTATGAATTAAATTGTGATTTCAGTTGATAGTGTTTTAATTGTATGTAATTTGTTTCTCCTAACCCAACATGTATGTAATTTGATATCAAAATAGTGTTCACAACACTATGATATCAAAACAGTGATTTCAGTTAATAGTGTTCTAATCACAATGTGTCAAATTAGGTTATTATTTTAATATTCGATTTGCCCCGTATCAAAATAGTGATATCACACTGAATTGCTATAACAGTAATATTCGATTTGCCCCGTATACATATAACATTGTAATGCTAATTCTGGTTTAAAAATTGTGTGCTTATGATGTTCTTTGTAGTTTTTATTAAATTATGTAGATATGTTTCTGATTGTGTTATATTCCATTTTAGTTAGTTTCAATGTTTGTGTTTTCTCTTCAGTTAGGGCTATATCTTTGCTCTTATAATGCTAAATAATAATTCAATGGCATTGATAGGTTTACTTTCATATATGTGGATTAGTTCTCAGGAAGTCTCCATGTGGACTACACGGAAAGGAATTGTTAGGGCTGAAGGTGGACGTAAAGGGGTGGGTCCAACTCCATTTCTATTCTTATATGGTCATTTTGATTTCATATTGCAATTTCAATTTATTAGAATATTATGTTTAAGTTTATAGGGCACAGGTGCAGATTCCGAAATGGTGGTGTTCCCAAAAAGAACAGTCAAAGACTTGAGCTTCCTCCTGCATTTTTTTACACAGATTTCCCAATCCATTCAATCACAACTGTCAGAATTTCGATCACATGAAGGGCAAGGCATGTATAGTGGCGAGAAAATTACAATGCAAGGAGTAGCTTCAATAAGAGAAACCGATTGTTGAAGTAAGTCAGGAGGATCTGCCGTGGACATGGTGAAGTAATTTGGTAGCAAATCAAGTGTAATTCGTAAAATGAAGGAGTGGGACGTATATGAACCGATTGTTAATATTTTGTCCAATGAGGAAGTGGATATCCTTGAAGCAAGAGAAAAGAGAAATGCTCGATGAGGTGATTCATTTATAAAGTAAGGGGCCTTTGTTTACTTCCAAAATACAAACACAGGTTGTAATTTTCAAATGAAAATCAGAAGTTGAATTTAACATGTTTTCTTATAGAGTGTCTCAATTTTTTGTCTGGAAACTCAATTCAAAGGTTTGGAAGTATAATTAGAGTCATATTCGTTCAAAAAAAAGTTTACAAGGCATAGTTTTAAAACACAGGTGAGACATTGAGAGTAGAGAGAACGGGAAGAGTGGGAGAGAGGAGAATCAACACTATCTCCAATTGTTGTTCTCCATAGATTTCCCCCCTCAAAACACTCTACCCTTTCAAAACTAAGCAAGGACGGTACACATTTGTCCCAGAATTCATTGACTTTTCTTTTACTCATTTGTCTTCCATCACATGTATGCATTTGGAAGGAAATATTAAGACCAACGTGAGTCTGTAGTAGTGAAGCGTACAAAAATAATGGATTCATCAGGTTGCAATGATGGCAACCCGACGGGTGCAAAAGTGTCCAGATATCAAAATGTAAGTTAATCTCAACACTTAATTCTTGCTATTTAATACTCCATCACTCCCAAATAAAGAAAATTAGTATTTTTTTGGGTTGTTTCACAATTAGAGTACTATTTTCTGAAAATAGTATGTGAAATTGAATATATGCGAACTTTGTGTACCATTAAGCATCAACCAATCGTTTGTTAAATTTTAGCGGAGACTCTTATTTGGGATGGAGTGAGTAGTTTTTAGTTCTCACATACTGGTAAAAAAAGAATTTAGTTCTCTTATCCACAATAAAGAAAGTGCTCCTTATAATATAAATCTGACCTCCTTGTAGATTGATGATAATTATTGGTTCAGGGCAGATCATGAGGTCAGTGCGAACCTTAAAGGAGATGAACAATTCCTTGGTAAGTTGATTTATCATTTGGGAAAAAGTTCCTTAAAGGAGATAAAAAGGTCACTATTTTTTTTCATCTTCGTTTAATTGAAAGAAAGTCTCCTTAGTCTTCATTTGATTCTTGATTACTTATTATTTTTGGTGTAGTGTCCGATACCCTTTCAATGTTATATGCAGCGGAGAGATTTGTTGAGTCGTTTCTGCGTGCTCTCGATGGGGACGGTGAAGTCTACGAGTGTGCGTATATTCAGTTAGAGCTGACTGAGCTTCCATACTTTACATCAAGGATTAAGATTGGTTGTAAAAGGGGTTGAAGCTGTAATTTTCCCTGTCCTTCAAGGAATGATGGGTTACAAGGAGAAGGCTTTGGAAGACTTAAAAGTGGAACTGAAGTCCAGTTTCGAGAAGGGGGTGGCATGCAAATAGTAAGTGATTGAAGTCGATAACTATGAATCTTCTCCCTTAGAGAGTAATAACAAAGAGTGGCAATGTTTTGTTTATTCATCAATGCTTTCAGCATTTTCGGTTTTGTAGTCTTCCTTGGGTTAATGCGATTTTCAATTTTAGAAAATTGATGGGTGGATTTGATAAAAAAAAATACTTTTGTATTATGTATCTCAATTACAATTCTTAGTTACTTGAAGTGGTTTGTCCCTTTTACTATGTCCATTCCTTTGTCAAATTAATAGTCTCGGTATTAACTTAGAACATATGTGGGATTTCATTTGGACTTTTTCTTTATTTGGTATTGTTTTCGAAAATTTATATATATATATATATATATATTTGTTAGGTTATGTATTAATAATAGTAAACAAAAGAAATTCAACCCAAAATTTTTAAATTATTAGATTTAGCAATAATAATAGTATAGTTGATCTTTTTGTTCTTAAACCGGGTGAATTGTTTTATAAACAAATGAATTTTTGTCCTTTTTTTTAAAAACTAATATGTTCGTAACACGACGTATGATCCTATTAACGACATACACTTTTGTTCCGTTTTGCGATTACATATTTTGAAATTTTTTGTCGCTTTGCGATTATCAGCGTGCCTTCAGGAACGGGCATACCCTAGTGTATATATATATTACTACAGGTGTCCTACCGCATGGATGCCGGATGACCTTCTATCCAGAGTCTTGGGAGCTGCGACACGTGCGGACTATTGCGGGACTTAGATTGTAGTCGCTTCCTACTTCTTTAAAAATCTAGGTAGGATTCATGTTTTATATCGAGTTTATACCCAAGGGATATTTAGAGATGTGTATATTTATTTCATTTCAGTTATTGTATTGTCTGTGACCCGACAGCTTATTCGGGTCTACTCTTTTGTGGTGTATTCGGTTGTAGTTACTCATTTCATTTTATTCTAGCATTTTATTTATCATAGTTCTTGTATGCATATTTCTTTCCTTTATTTGTAGTTTTATAGTGTTGGTTTGTTGTCTGTTGCATATTTTATTTAGTTTTAACATCTCACTTATATGATATCGGGTAATTAGTCTATATTTGATTTGTACCGACAGTTGGTGTTGAGACTGAGCCATCTGAAAGTCCTGATTTAATGTAGTATAGGGCTGGCCACTCGTTATTATTCTAAGCGGGGTGTTACAAAAACTAGTCTCAGATTTAATATTTGGTTAAAACAACGACATGATTTAACTCAAAAATTACATGTATGAGGGTATGAGCTCGCATCATACATAATCAAGAATATAAACAATGTACAAAGTCAATTAATTAATATGCGCATTGCACTCTTAAACACCCCGGTTACTTAGGAAAAACGAGGTTAAAAGTCCTACTATGTTTGTACTAACGAACCAACGCATTCCAATTGACTATGTATTTGAAGAACATCTTTTTATACCCATACGAACTATTAAGGTTTGGGTTCATGCATTCCAACCCTTGGAATTCTAGCTGGATATTATGTAACTATGGTTAAATAAGAAATCTGCATAGCAAGGAATCATTCTTACGCTAAAAGTGTGATCAAACATGAGAAATAATAATAAAAGTTTTGAAAATAAAGGTTACCAAGATTGAAAAACAAGAACATGCAAGAAGAAATCAAAGCTTGAAGAAAAATCGAAAAAGCATTTGAATTAAAGGTGCAAAATATGTAAATTGTTCTCCTAGATGTTTCTCTTTGATTAGGAGATTTTACATGAATGAAATATCCAATAAAAGGACCCTAATGACTAAATATATAGGTTATAGGACGTTTAGAAGAGTCCCTAAAACATAAAACCCTTTTGGCTAAAAGATAATGACAAAATAGAAATTTCGATTATGAAAATTCGTCACACTTTAATAGCGTGACCTATATTTGTAATGGTTATGGAGCGTGACTAATATTTTTAACGGTTATGGAGTGTGACTAAATGAAGAACCGGTTCGGGGGACCATACAAACCGGTTCAACCCCAAACCGGTCAAGGATTCTGTTTGAGAAAACATGTTGCCTTGGCTTGTAACCTTACTTCTCTTTGGATTTATTTCTCAACTTTAGACGGACATAACTTCTTTACCGTAGCTCTGATTGGGGTGCCGTTTTTTCAATATTCTTTTAACTTCAAGATCTTAAACTTTCCAGTTAGCCCCACCTCCGGACTAAGGCTGTAAAACTACGAAAATACCCTTCAACTCCTTTTTCCTTGGTTTCTTTTACTGCTTTGAGTTTTCTCTCGCACTATCTTCCATGAAATACTTGTAAAACACAAAGGAGATAAAAAAAAATATGAAATACTGGCCAAAAAGGGTTAGTAGAATTGATATGAGATAAATCCATTCTATATACACCACACGGGACCATAAAAAGACCGAAATTAACGGGATAAATATGGAGTATTTATGCCTAATCATCTACCATATGCTCTGACTAGTGATTTTTGTTCTTTCATCCTAGGGCTCTGAGACCTTATTAATTATCCCGGTGTCATATAAGTTCTTATTAACATGTTTTAGCATTTTTTATTGTCCACATTATTCCATTTTTTCCTTTTCCTGGTCGAAGCTAAAACCTAGGGTTTCACCCATATCTTTGTTACACTTTACAAATCATAATTTCTTGTTATTTTACTCTAACATTGATTTTATCCCAAAATCATGTTCATTTGGGACCATTTTGTGTAACACATATTCTATTTTTATTTCATAAAAACGTCCCACTTTATATAAAATTATCATTTTAGCCATTTGTTTCCAAACTTGTCCTCATTTTTATTTTCACAAGTGTTATTTCCAAAAACACCCCTAAGTTACCCACATTAACTTTTTTAGTGTTTTTAACTCATGAATGCATTTTTAACATTCCTTTCATGTTGGAAACATCTTTATTTCATTACTTTCTATCCCTAGAAACCATTGAACATATAAGACTCGTTTATAAGGAAAAAATAATTTTTTTACATACACTTATAACCTTTTACACCATTTTCACACACCTTAAGGGCTGAAATTTCTAATTTCTTTATTATATGTTTAAACCCAATAGAACCCTCATTAAATTTTTTTATATGTACAATCTCAAAATAATATAATTTTATATGCATGAGAATGGGGATTTTAAGCCCCAAAATCTTACCAAATGGGTCTAACATGTGATATGTTTTCGAAATTTCATGATACTTTCAAAAATACATTTTTGAAGACTAAAGGATATTTTTATTCTACAGAACTTTAAGAAATATCCAATTTCATAAAATCTTAATTTTTACAAGAATCTTTAAAACATAGTTCACTCAAACTTTCTTTAGCAATATAAATATAATTTCCAAAACATTTTATTCCATAAAATGTTCACACCAAACTTCTAAAAATAAACTTTTTATTCAACATTCTTGAATCATAGTATATTTCTCAAAACCTTTGAGACCATTTATGCCCAAAATCATAAGAAATCATCTTCTCACTCATGTATGCATCCTACTCTAATAATTCTAGTTCTAAAACTACTAATATGCAAAATAGAGTCTTAAACTTAGAATAGAGTTTTATAACCTCAAATGAATCTCCATAAATAGTGGATGAGGAAGAAGATGATGGTAACCCCCACATTCTAAGGTGGCATCATTGAGGTTTCATAGCTTTACAAAGCTTGCCTCCAAGAAAGGTCAAAGAAAACCCGTTCAAACCCCGTAAATTCTTACTTCTTATTCTTCTCTAAGACCCCCCAACACCTCCAAAATTTGTAGTTTTGGTTAACTATGGAGGAAATGGGTGTTTAAGGTTCAAATATGGTGGTTTAATTTGGTGTATGGTGGCTTGTAGTGGCGGGGAAAGTAGGAGAAGCTCCCAAGAGCTAGAGAAAGAGGGAGAAAATTTGAAAAAGATGAGGAGACTCACCCTTACTCTCTCTCTTCTTCAAACTCAAATAAACTTACAAATAATCCAAACAAACCCTTATAAAACCACCCCAACTCAAAAATCTCATTTTTGTCCATTCTAGGTCAACTAGAGCTCGACACATCATCGATCTAATGGCCCAGAGCATGACAACACACAAGGGCACCCAATTTTAAAATTCTTGGGAAATCTCGCTCGAACGAAAATGTAACCTCGTTACAATGAGAAAGGGGCTTCGTTTCAACAACAATCGAATGGACTTTTAAGAATTCCAAAAATGGAATCTCATTCGATCCTCATCCGATCTCCATCTATACCGAACTTCTAACTAAATGGACTTCCTTTTCGAAAACACATGTCTTCATTTGGATGAAACAATAATTTTGTTCGAAAGACCCATTAACTTGTTCGAACCACAATTTCCAATATCTCCAATTTTAACCCAAAAACTTCCAACAATTATCATCGTGACTCCAAAATAGTCACATACCGATATACACTCGATTATAATGATCTGAATCCCAAAGTTTTCATATTACAATAACCCATGTGGGAAAGATAATAAAATATTGGGAACTAATATTAAATTATTCCTCCTCAGGAAATTTTGTCCAAAAAATTATCGATCCGCCAATTCCTTAAGTTTATGGGTTTTACCAATTCTTATTCTAAATGATAGAAGTCATCCAATACAAATACATTAAAATCCTCAATAACTAAGATCACACAACACATTCCTACATGAGGATTGTCATAAAAAGCTCAACATGTGATCAGCTCTAATGCTCATCATTACGCTGACCATCAATGTCACACAATCATCTTGAGTCTTTACTCACTTGATGATATTGCTCAAACAAGTCCTATGACTACCTTTTCTATTACCCAAAGCATATCGGCGCCTCTACCGGGAAACCCACTCTCGTGATTAATACTCACTCAAGTATTAACTATAACAAAACCAATAATTGGATTCATCACCAAGAATCATTTCCAATCTTCGGACTACATATCGTACATTCCCAAGAATTTCGGGTCATCCTAACTACACAATTTCGTCGAACTCGTTGTTAACCTTACATTCCTAATTACTCAATCCGAGAAGTAATATACCAAATAAATCATCATCGCATACTCAGCTGACACCTTCTGTAACATCACTATGATGACCCTAGTATTGTCCTAGGCGTCTAAAATTGAAGCACTCACTGGAATATTGAACTAATCCACTTTATATACGACAAAGTAACAGTATGGATTGAGTTTTATTGAGTTCTAACACTTTAAAATGTCCTCAATTTGTCACCTCGCTCTTTACCAATAGAGCCACTTCTTGTCATTTATGATCGTTGTAAGGTCACTAATTTTAAGGAGAGAGAATTCTATGAGCAAGCGATGCGATCAAAAGCGTAGCCACTCGTACACTGAACTTTTTGTAATAGCAAGGACACTTCAGATAAGGGCGCACCCATTTACCAAGATTCATTTACCATGAAAGATCCAACCGCACTCTACTGGGCCAAACCGCATTTTACCATAACATGGTACAAATACGAGCTACCATAATCATGGAAATACAATTTCTCGATTATATAAATCGATAAGGATACACATAAGAATAAAATGAAGAAATAATCATTATGAGAAAATTCCATACGTAGCGTCAGACTATGATTTATGAAACCCTGTTTTTAAGTTTATGACTCCTCCCGAACATTCTCACTGGTACCAACCTAGCCACACACCTTGGATCAAGTCACCAACCGTGACAAATTGAATCATAACCATTTGTCCTTATGAGATGAAATAAACATACAAATCTATTATTCTCTGGAAGGTTAAATGCTAGACTTCCCTCCTGGAGAATAAAGGTTCCTACTTACATCCTCGATTAACAAGAGTCATCCCGATCGACGAATGACACTTCCCTTGTCAATACCGATCTTTTTCATCTTACCAGTGATGACATCAATAACCCAATGTACATAAGTTACTGTCTACCTTGTCAAATAATGATCATAACCTCATACCCGTGAGTCTCCTTAGAGATAACACCATTAAGCAAAGTATTCATCTTATAGTAACCTTCACCCACACGAGGTCATCACTGACCTTACCTCAAGGTTATACCCTAACTGAATTTAGGTGATATCCACACCGGTCGTCATTGGTATTCTAAGGGCTATAAGTACCTGTGACACCCCGACTAATTAAATACCGGGTAGCTACTACTTTATGAAATTAATACAAAATATCAAGTTGGTTCAGTTGTAGCATCATTGTCGAAAATATTTATTTTATTACTAGCCATCTATTATTTAAAAAGAGGGATGCCAAATTTTATTAAGTAAGTTAACAAATAACCAAGAATTAAATCATTACCCATCAATCACATAAACAATCTCATATGAATAATTAAGGAAAATAAATCAACTGAGTCTGAAGTAAACACTCCAATAATAATAATGCCAAAATAAATAATGTCCTGATACAAGAGTCTGAATAATTAAACCAACATCTGAAATAAAACTGAAAGTCTGAGAATGCTATCTCTAAATGGAAATGGGTGACATGCCCTAGCAGATGAGTACTCCTGAGTAGAATCAAATACAAAATGTGGAGGCATCTAATACCGAGATCCTGTAAGTTCCACAACAGCTACAAAATGTCAATGTAATGAAACTCCTATGGTTGGCACCCCCGTGGCTGGGCACCTAAAAATATTTTTACAAAACAAAATAGATTTGGAGGAAAATGGGTCAGAGCCAGAGGTGAAAATAGTTTAAAACTTTAGCAAGTGTTTAAATTACAATTAAACAACACATATTATAAACATTTTAGTTGCGTACTCTCACATGAGTTTCTCACCTCTTAACTAATGTGCACACCTAACATATTCCCTTAACCCATCCTAGTTATGTCTCTAACCTACTAGTCCGTACCACTCCTGCTTTCGCATTCTAACATAGAGTATATTCTCGTAACACTCAAACAAGTTATATTCATAACCCATATTCACATTCATTAAATTACTTATCTCAAGTGTTAATTAAGTTCTCACATTCTTAGCCCATTCAAATAGCGTAGTTATTCACATCTACTTAGCAACAGTAAACCAGTCATAAGTATATATATAAATCACTCTCAGTACGTATATACATATAAGGCACCCCTAGGCTAAGCTGCAGTGCACTCATACTCTGCTATCAAATCCATGTACATCATGTACGTAAGGATCACGTGTTCCGAATCACTCAGGAACTGTTAGAATACAAATCACACATATTGGAGGCGAAAATAGTTCACATACCCATGGGTCACGAACATACCTACGCTCCCATAGTCAGCCGACATATCAACACACAAATAAGTCATTCACAGTCCTATGTCCTTAAGGTACCAGTCTAAATCCCCCCAAAGGTACACAAGGATAAGAGGGCCCTTTTTAAAAAAAAAAAAAATCTCCCGTGATAGGAAGTATGGTAGGTATGTCATACACATAAAAAATCCATTCACTAGACATTCACACAATCTAATAAATCATATTTCAATATAGATATACACATTCTATCTGTTTAGTCTCGTACGTAGTAATCTTGATAACTCTCTCATCATATCAATTTGAGTACCTAAACCTATCCCAAAAGGTTACTATGTCTCCTATTAGTTTCAAATGTTATCTCAGCAAAATGTAAAATCCCTCTCCTACTATTCATACCCTTATATTATCTTTCATTCCACTTTTAGTCCCAAATCGAAAGATTTCAAACCATCCTCACTCGATAACCGCTCGTAATTATAACATTCGGTTCCATAAGTTGTAACATTTTCCAAGCAATAAATAAGACTCTACTGACCTTAACTAAGTCCCCCAATATCAAATTAATCACCCTAATAATCATCATCGGCCTTGGGATTTTCTTTAACCTTAAGGGAAAATAATTACCAAAAATCAAGAGGGGTCAATCGATCGCCGAAAAGTATCGATCGATCAATCATTGATCGATCGACAATCTTGGGTCGATCGATCGATCAAACATGTATTTGCCAAAATTCTATTAAATAGTTACGGGTTTCCTCTTTTTACACCTCTAATTCTTCATTTCAACATCGAAAACTCTCAACCAAGTATACTAATCATCATACCTACATGTTTACATATTTTCTAACATTATTAGAGTCATTAAATCATCCTCAATCAACAGTTTCTTGGATCTGTAGTCATAATTATTCCTCTAAACCTAGTTTTTCCAAATTTCTTCAAGAGCATCATAAATCCTGATTAAACTTCATAATTCCTTACACATGAAGCATGATTTTATGTCTAATATATGGCAAGAAATTTTAACTACATGCAATCCTTCCCAGATTATGATTTTAATTCTTCAAATCCATTCAATTATCATTATTCAAGGTTATTCTCCAATTCCAA
Source organism: Sambucus nigra (assembly GCA_949130495.1). NCBI lineage: Eukaryota > Viridiplantae > Streptophyta > Magnoliopsida > Dipsacales > Adoxaceae > Sambucus > Sambucus nigra. The sequence continues at coordinate 449,340,973 of OX422211.1, forward strand.
CCTAACATGGATGATATATGCACTAAATTATTTCAAGTTAAATCACTTGCCTAGTAATGAAGATTCCGATCCTTTCAAGTATATGGTAAGGTAATGATCCTCTCTTTTCGAGTTATCCGGTGGTGGTGACGGTGGTGCAAAAGCCTTTAAGGGTGGTTGCTCCTATAGAAATTTTCCTCTCTACCTCTCTAACTTCCGTTGGTGGTTTTTGGTTGTGATAACCCTAAGAGTTCTTTTGTTGGCTAATAATTTAAGTCTAAAATTCATGGGTCATATTTCCTCAAAAAGTCAAAATGATTAAAATGCCCTCTCGGGCTGCCGGTTAGGTCTAAAATGCCCCGGGACCCAAACTAAAACCTCGACTACTATTTTTTGACTAACTCGACCCTTTCGAACACGTTAGAACACTCAAAATGATCATACGAATGACATGAAAATAATTTACTTTTAAATCCCTTAAATCGAGTCTTGACACAACTTACACGCGTGTCCCAACTTAATTTTCGAAACTGTCGTACTTTAAACTCACGGAAATTTTAATAAATTCAATAATCACATATTACGATAATCAGTCAACAATATTCAACATTATCATCATATTAAGAAATACTAACTCTCGTCTCGCGAGTTATTTCAATTCGAATTAATTTCCAATTAATTATCCCAAATTAATTTAATTAATCCCATAATTAAAAGTAATATTATTTAATTAATCTCATAATTAAAAGCCATAAATCCATGTACATCACGTACATGAGGATCATGTGTTCCGAATCACTCAGGAACCGTCAGAATACAAATAACACATATTGGAGACGAACATAGTTCACATACCCATGGGTCACGCACATACCTATGTTCCCATAGTCAGCTGACTTATCAACTCACAAATAAGTCATTCACAGTCCTATGTCCTTTAGGTACCAGCCTAAATCCCCCCGAAGGGACACAAGGATAAGAGGGTCCTTTTTATAAAAAAATAAATAAGCTCCCGTGATAGGAAGTATGGTAGGAATGTCATACACATAAGAAATACATTCACTAGACATTCACACAATCTAAGAAATCATATTTCAATATAGATATACACAATCTATATGTTTACTCTCGTACATAGTAATTTTATCCTGAACATCCTACGTAAATATACATGTAACTTGATAACTCTCTCGTCGTATCAATTTGAGTACCTAAACCTATCCCAAAAGGTTAGTAGGTCTCCTATTAATTTCAAATGTTATCTTAGAAAAATATAAAATCCCTCTCCTACTGTTCATACCCTTATATTATCGTTCATTCCACTTTCAGTCCCAAATCAAAAGATTTCAAACCATCCTCACTCGGTAATCGCTCGTAATTATAACGTTTGATCCCATAAGTTATAACATTTTCCGGGCAATAACTAAGACTCTACTGACCTTAACTAAGTCCCACAATATCAAATTAATCACCCTAAGAATCATCATTGGCCTTGGGATTTTCTTTAACCTTAAGGGGAAATAATTACCAAAAATTAGGAGGGGTCGATCGATCAACGAAAAGGATCGATCGATCAAATAGGTATTTGCAAAGATTCTCTTAAACAGTTACGGGCATCCTCTTTTTACACCTCTAATTCTTCATTTCAACATCCAAAACTCTCAACCAAGTATAATAATCATCATAACAACATGTTTACATAATTTCTGACATTATTAGAGTCACTAAATCATCCTCAGTTAACGGTTTCTTGGTTCCAAAGTCATAATTATTCCTCAAAACCTAGTTGTTCCAAATTTCTTCAAGAACATAATAAATCCTGATTAAATTTCGTAATTAATATCACATTAAGCATGATTTCGTATCTAATATATGGAAATAAGGTTTAACTACATGCAATCCTACCCAGATTATGATTTTAATTCTTCAAATCCATTCAATTATCATTATTCAATGTTATTCTCCAATACTAACCTAGCATGGATGATATATGCACTAAATTATTGCAAGTTAAATCACTTTCCTGGTAATGAATATTATGATCCTTTGAAGTAGATGGTAGGGGAATGATCCTCTATTTCCGATTTATCTGGTGGTTGTGACGGTGGTGCAAAAGCCTCTAAGTGTTGTTTCTCATCTGGAAACTTTCCTCTCTTCCTCTCAAACTGTCGTTGGTGGTTTTTGGTTGTGATAACCCTAAGTGTTCTTTTGTTGGCTGATAATTTAAGTCTAAAATTCATGGGTCATATTTCCTCAAAAATTCAAAATGACTAAAATACCCTATCGGGCTGCCGGTTAGGCCTAAAATTCCCCGGGACCAAAACAAAACCCTCGACTAGTGTTTTCTGACTATCTCAACCCTTCCAAACACGTTAGCACACTCAAAATGATCATACGGATGACATAAAAATAATTTACTTTAAATCCAAATCGGGTCCTGACACAACTAACACGCGCGTCCAAACTTAATTTCTGAAACTGTCGTACTTTCAACTCACGACAATTTTAATAAATTCAATAATAACATATAACCATAATCACTGAGCAATATTCCACATTATCATCATATTTAAATACTAACTCTCGTCTCGCTAGTTATTTAAATCCGAATTATAAATTATCCCAAATTAATTTAATTAATCCCATAATTAAAAGCAATATTATTTAATTAATCTCATAAATAAAATCCATAAAAATACGGGGTATTACAGTACCACACATGGCTACATCTTCTAATTCGTACCATCTTGGAAAGGCGTGCTAAGAATTATTCCCTACCTTTTAGTACTATAAGGACATAATTTTATAAATGTCCGTGGTAGAATCTAGGAATTTTTTGTTTTTTTCTAGATCACGGTTTGTATGTCTCATACCGCTACATTCGTCACGTTAACACGATCATCCTCGATGGCCTTTATCCTTATTCAATGCATACATTATCTTCACATGCATCATGCTTCATGTGACGTGCTGCTCAGCTCATTCCCACTACTCCACTATGCATTATCGGTAAAATGGTTTATTGGATCTTTTATATTTGCATAAATATTTGGAAAAAATTTTAGAAAATTATTTTTTCAAGTCTGGATTAATTTTTATCAAAAGCAGAATTTTTTTAAGCGTAGAAGCGAAGTGCCTTGAACAACGAGCTTGCTCAAACAACTTTGACTGTCGTTTGTGCGAGATAGGCAAGTCGCGCGATCTCGTCGGAACAACATATGTCCTTCGTTCGAGCAACATGGATATCTCGTTCGAACGAGCCACCACCTAGATTTTCATATAAATACCTGTAAACCTTCTGCACGATTTTCAAGTCTTTCTATAATCTTAAAATTCTACGAAAACAGTCCAAAATAAGACTTTATCTTTTTAAGGTTTCCTAAACCTTTTTGATTCACAAAACCATTCCCATATATGTGTGTGAATCTTTAAACCTTCAAGAGGATCATTTACTCATTTGGAGTATTTTGTGAGGAAACCGTTCTCTTCTTCATTGCTGCCCTACTGGAAAGGGATAGTTCCAGTTGACGACATCAGAACTGACACCCGAGGGTATTTCTGTGTCACATATTTTCATTGTAATCCGAGTAAGCCGTTTTCTTACAAAATTATAGTGAAAATAAAAGCTTTTGCCCCTTTGGGGGATTTTTCCTCACATATTTGTGTTTGAATGTTCTTTCATGATTTCATCTTATTCAGTCACACTTAGATGCATGTTTAGGACTGAATTGATAAAAACTGAGTTTAATTAAATAACTTTATTATTTGAACATACGCACACTCTTCACAAATTGATATCAGAGCCAGCTACACAATTTTACCGTGTAATTTTTCGCAAATTTTTTCTAAGATATCAATTTTCTGAAAAATTGATTTTTAAAAATGAGTGTGTTCATAATGGATAAGTTATATAATAAAATGCTAGTTTTTTACGGGACAAGCTATGCATACTGGAAAGCCCGCAAGACATCTACATTAAAAGCCATTAATGAGCGTGTCTGGATTTTGGTTGAAAGAGGGTGGACACCTCCCTTCGTCACTCTTGAAAACATGACCAATTTAAAACCTGTCACTACATCAACTGAAGAATAGTTTAAATGGTCATCTTTTATTTTTAAGGGTTTAAGTGCTATTTCTGGGTCTGTCACATCTGATGAGTTCAAACGCATAATGACGTGCACCATATCAAAAGAGACATGGGATGCTTTGCAACTTACCCATGAAGGAACTAATGTTGTGAAAGAGTCTAAAGTGCAAAATTTAACAACTCAATGTGAAACAATCACCATACTTGAATCTGAATACTTTGATGAATTTTATGCTAGACTGTCTGATATTGTTAACACTAACTTTAATCTTGGTGAACACATTCCTACTGCTAGAGTTGTTAAAAAGATTCTTAGATCACTGCCTAAGCATTTTATCCCTAAAGTCACTGTGTTAAATTCTCTGGGTAATTTAAACAAGCTTAAATTGGAGTAAATTGTAGGAGACTTGCCAACATATGAAATTGATATGCTTCCTAAATCTGTCAAGTCTAAAGATAAGGGAATTGCACTTAATTCCCATGAGAGAAAGAGTGAGGGGTAGACAAGAAAGAGGGGAGAGTCATCTAGAAAAAGAGAGACAGATATGTAAGATTTTGAGTGTGATTTTGACTTAGATGATTTGGCCCTATTTACTAAAAATTTCAAGAGAATTCTCAAATTCAAGAAAAATGGTTATTTTAAAGACAAAAAGAAGTTTAAGAAAAATAAGTTTGAAAAGAAAAATGAAAAATATTTTAAAGATCCTCCTAAAAAGGAAAGTGAGAGATGCTTTGAGTGAGACGGTAGGGGTCATAGATCTTTTGAGTGTGCAATTAGGCTGAATAGAGAAAATGGTAAAGTTGTCCTTAATGCTACCTTTAGTGACGATAGTGAGGTCGAGTCGGTGGATTTTGGAGATGAGTCACCGCATGAGTGTAACTTCACCTCATTCATGGCTAGTCTTGAGAGCTCTTCTAGTGCTCGTCACAACGATGAGGAGGCTTCTTCACACGGACACCTCGATAGTGAGATCGATTTAAGTGAGGGGGAGGATGACGCAAGTGAGAGCGAGAGTGATCTTCAACGTGCCTACGCCGAGCTATATTCTGAGTCATTTAAAACTATAAATCATAACAAAGTGTTAGTTCTTAGGATCACCGCTTTAGAGTAAGACTTAAGAAAAGCGATAGAGAGAGAGTCATCCACCTACACTACCTTACGAGAGAGAGAGTTTGTATAGAGAGAGAGAGAGTTGTTTTGAGAAAGAAAGAGAGGACTTGACTAAACAAGTGGCTAGTCTTACGAGTGATCTCCATTCCTCCGTGGAGACTCAGAAGAAACTTGAAGCCCTTGTAGGCCAGCTTACTCATGATCCTGAGAGAGCACGGGAATGTAATACCCCGTATTTTCATGGCTTTTAAATTATGGGATTTATTAAATTTAATTGAGATAAATTAATTTAATTTTAATCCGGAATGTTGCTTTAAATATTTACTAGCGTGACGAGAGTTAGTAATTATTGGAAATTTGTTATTTATTGCATATTACTGGATGAGTATAGTAATTTATGATATTTATTTTTATAATATTGTCACGTGTGAATAAAATGACAATTGTGGAAATTTAAGTCGAGACGCGCCTGTGTCCTGTCGGGACTAAATGTGAATTAATAAAGGTGAATATTTTATAAGTCGTTTGTATGGTCGTTTTGAGTGCGCCAACGCGTCCAGAAGGGTCGAGATAGTCAGAAAAGTTTACCCGGGGGTTTAGTTCGGGTCTCAGGGCGTTTTTAGGCCTAATTAGTACCCCGGGAGGGCATTTTGGTCATTTTACATTTTTGGGTAATTAAACCCACGAAAATCAGAGGAGTTATATCAGATACCTAGGTTACCTTCTAAGGTTAGAAACTCTAAACACAAGTGACGTCCATAGGAGAGGAAGGAGAGAGCTCTCAAGGCAAATTCAAGGCCCAAAACTCAACGGTTTGCACCGCCGCCACCACCAACGCGTAGATCGCGAGACGGGGAACGCAACCATACCAAATTCGGCACAAAACCAGACCTCTGAAAATCCCAGGAGAGTATTTATCTTGCTTATTTCGTTGGTGAATCTTTCATATTAGTTTAGGAGTAATTAAGATGAGTTTTAATGGAGGAAAACCCGATTTATGATAGGAAAATCCATGTAGTATTGGTCTAATTGATAATTCTGGAAACCCTTGCCATGTAGAGGAATTTAAACCACGAAATTATGATGTGTATAAGAAGATAATTCTGGAAATAATTGTTAGAACCATGTTTAAGAGAATTTTAGGGTTCCTGAGATTTTGTATGAAATTGGGGCTGTTAATCCATGATTAAATGACAGAAATCCACATGCTTTACGTTGAAAATACCTACTATGATGATATAGGGTTAGTAGTATCAATTCTGGGTCGATTGGGATTAGAAAAGATGGAATTTGTTGATGTTAGTAGAGGAAACCCGTAACTGCAATTCTGCAGTTTTTGCAGACCTGTTCGATCGATCGATCGAGCCCAGAGCTTCGATCGATCAAAGGTTCGATCGATCGAGCCCCAAACCTCGATCGATCGACCCCTCCTGGAAGACTCCTATTTCCCTTATTAAATGATTTAAATTCAATTTATTGTGAGAAAATTCTTGGGCATCCTTAATGAAATATTTTGGGAGATAAGGAAGACCAGTAGGACATGTGAATAAATTTTGGGACACTTGATGTGGGGCAAAGATTGTACTTTGGCAGAATTACATAAGGGTCGGTAAATTCATGATTTAAAGAGAGAGACACGTAAGAGAGTTACTTTGGGACAAATGTGTATACCTACTGAATTTTATACTTGGGAGGATAGAATCCATGACCTTTATGTAGTAAGTGGATAGTTTCCTCAAATTAAAGTAAGACGTGAATGGTTATACGTGATAACTATATAATGAAAAATAAATGCAAATGACGTAATTGTGGGAATTAAGAATTTACCCATTATTGATATGGTAATATGAGTATAGTTATATGATTGTGTATGCATATACTATCTATGTGTGAAAATCATGCCCACGCTACTTGCTATCCCTGAGGTTTCCGCGCTGGGACAGTCTTATCTCGATGGGACCTTTATGGGGGATATTGACTTGTACCTTAGAAGATAGATATCGGAATGATAGTTCAGACGGTCCTAAGAGATGCGGGTACGTCCTTTCCTCTTAGAGACTTGGAATCTATGCTTCGCCTCATTTTGTTTGTGTATAGGTATCCTTGGTACAGGCTATCGCAGTGATAGTTCAGACGGTCCTAAGGGACTTGGAACCTATAGTTTGTGTTAATACAATTCGAGAGTGATTTCGATTTTGTATTCCCCTTAATGTGAGTGATATGGGGTTTGGATAGTAGAGTATGCCCGCACCATAGTTATTATGTGGGGTGCTATTTTGATATATATATTTTAGAGTAGTTAATATATATATGTGAAATTCTGAAATCTGGAACTGCCTACTGTGTTTTGATATGTAGGACATTGTTGATGACTCAAATTGTAAATACTTGTTTTGAGAAAGTATAATATGAAATTAGAAAACTTTATTGATTAATAAAGTCAAAATGAGAACTTTGGTTACTAATTGAAATATTCTTTTCAAACAATTGAATCGTGAAATTTGGAATCTTACGAGTAAAATAAGATAAGTTAAATCATTGGGAAGATTAGTGCGATAAATGATAAGACAACCCGTTGGAGAGGTTAGTGCGATAGGTGTGCACATTAGAAGAGAGGTGAGAATTTCTGAAGAGAGTGTCGCACTAATATGTTGTTGCATTGTCCTGTATCAATTTAAATACTTGCTAAACGTATTTTAAATCAAACACACTTTCGGGTTCTGACCCGTTTCTCTCTCTCTCTCTCTCTCTCTCTCTCTCTCTTGTATATATATGTATGTATTACAGGTGCCCAGCCACAGGGGCGTCATGCTTAGGATCTCTTGGAAGGAACGCGCTGCAGCTTAGGTGGGAGTTGCAGGTCTCTTGATTAGACGACTTCATTCATTCGGATCCACTCTTAGTACTTTCATTTAGTTGGGCATGTGTAGCTCTTTCCATTATTTCATTGTTATTGGACATTTGTATTTCAGTTATTTCCAGCACTGTTACTATGGGATTTATTCAGTGGGTGTGTTACTTTAGATTTCACATGTTGACATTCAATTGACGAACGTTTTAAATTAATAGAATTATGTTCCAGGTTTATTGTGGTGTGATTCTTATTTATTGAGATGTTGTTAATAAATAAATAAATAATTTTTCTTTAAATAAAATTTGGAAAGTAATGTTTAAATATGGTTTTGACACTTAGCTTAATTATTTTAGGGTGTTAAATTGGAAACATTTATTTTTCGACTGTGATGCTAAGAATGAACCAACTGTTCGCCTTGATTTAATTTAATAAAGGAGTGATCGCCCGGTATTTAATTAGGCGGGGTGTCACAGGTGGTATCAGAGCATCAAGTTCTAGTGTCCTTAGGATCTGTACGACTTATTATGCTTTCAGCGTTGCTTTGTTTGTTATAGAGACCTATGTTTAGGATTGTCGATTCCTTTGACGAGATTTCGTTGTCCTGCTATAATGTGTATACACTAGTGAATTCTAATTTCGTTCGGATGTGTGCGTGTGCCGCGCGATGACGGATGTCAGAAGAGGATCGTTAAGCGTACATCAGGAGGCAGGGCTCATTTGAGATTATGAAATATATCCAAGGATGATGACCGTAGTCGAGGTCACCTCCATTATGGCATGAGAAGCCACAACTAGAAAGGCGACTAAGGTGCAACAATGATTTTCAAATGCTGTTATAGTCAAATGAGGTGCGAGGGTAAACTTACCCAACGTGTGGAGACTGTCAGTGGGAAATTTTAGAAACGCGAAAATGGTATGTGTCTTTACCAAAGGCGGTAAAGTATCCAAAGGCTTAAATATAGGACAGAGTGTGGCAAACCGAAAGTGAAAATTTAGAGAAAATTTTCTTGTCTTTCGGGACGAAGTTATAATGGTTAGAGCCAACCACCAATTTTAGAAATGAAATGATATGCCTATAAGAAAACCTTAGGTACAGTGCTGACCGTATGTTCCTTCCTTAACTGTTTAGGATTAGAAGCAAATGTGGTTCTGAACTCATTGAGAGAGGTCATGTTAGGGTTCCATTCATGAATATGAATCTTAACCGTCAGCGAATTTTGTATCGGAAGATGTAGATACAAGTGGGGGGAAAATAACTCTGAGTGGGAGATCGACACGTAGTAATAATTGATAACACTCAAAGAGGTAATTATGATAGATGAACGATTCAGAGGTTGACATTGTCATATTTTGTCAAAATAGATAATAACGCTTCTTTGTGGGGGAAGTTAAAGGAATCGAAGAATTTAGTGGAGAATAAGACTGAATGCAACGATGGTGGTATAGCACCACAAAAAAAAAGGATGTGGATACACATCAGGAAAACCATTTAAATGCTTCAGACAGTTAAATTCTTACCAAGTGATGGTAAATTCAATAAGTACTATTATAGATAGTAACATGATCTTTATGGCCTAAAAAGCTAAGGGAACAACCGAGATGGTTAACAGGAATCGAGTTTACTAATGTCCGAGAGAAGGACAATCCTAACCTGGTTAGTAGGACAAGTGATAGGTGAATTAAGTGTTAGGGTATTTCTGTGCGGAGTGAAATTACTCGCGATAATATGTTCCAAAGTGAGAAAAAGGGACAAGAATACGGTGCCTAGTAAAGGACGACGATTAAAAATAACTTTGTTTTGGTTTTGGCAGACGTGTTACGTCCAAAAACCATTTGCGCAGTCAAGACGATTACCAGGATGGAAGTATAGGTTGTATCCTTAGAGGATGCGGCGTGTTCATGTGACACGAGCGAGTCACCATATTTTGTTCATTGATAGATTAGCATGTGAGACGAGTTTAATGCATATAATTATAAATGTTACCATTATGTGAATATTTTTCCCTAGTGTAGCGGGATTTTCCTTTAGTGCTATCCGCGGAGGATGGATGAGTATATTAACAAGTTTTGTACCTTATTGAGGTTACTCGTTGTAGTGATGCGATACACGAGTATGATATTATCTTTGTTAAAATGTTATAGAAATGGGTAGTATGATAGTGGGCATTTATTGCAAGGCTATCGGAGTAATTGCATTGGTGCAACATGTTTTATGATTGTTTTGGCGAGGCTTTACCTGTAAGAAGGTTGGACTCGCACCTATATTATCTATACAAGAAACTTCGGAGGAGGTAGTGGGCTCGAGATATTCGATGCCAATGTATGTATAGACTTTGTCAGTATGATTCGGTATGTATCGGGACTTACCGTTGAGCAAAAAGATTTGACGCAGTATTATGTTTGGCACTCCGGACTTAGTGATAGGGAGAGTGCATTGTTATAATTATCCTTTAGAGATGTGGGAGTTAATAGTTATACCCCTATTATTAGGTAAAAGAATTTCGAGAATTTCGATTGTATGTATTCGAGGTTTATGGAATGCTATTACCACCAACCTATGTTGAACGATAGTGAAATTTGGTGAAACGTTCTTTGTTAAGCATAATTACGGGAGAAATCGTAGCTTTTCTATCAAGAGACAGAATAAAGGGGTACATGCTATGGACGGAGGACCTAACGGATTTCGATAACCGACAATGCTAGGCAGTAGTGTATCGGGGGGGGTTCCTTGTTTGGATTTCGCTTTGTGAGACATCCCACGCATGAAACTTAGCGTAAGGTTGGAAATAGGGAGACGTTTGGTCACTATTCCATGCGTTCGGTACCCTGGTCGAAATGGGATCAAGTAATTATGTATGTAAGTGTTGAATTTTGTTTTAAGGATATTGTAGCCGATTTTTTTTTTTTTTTTTTGTGGTAGGATTGCATTATAACTTATCCCCACGAGTGGAAGGGAGGAATGATGATAAGGAAAATTTAAAAAATTTGATTTTTAGGGTGATTAGAGTGTTGTAATCACGCTGCAAGCACCCGGGAAAAACAAAGAATTTGTTTATTAGTATAGAGCGTATGTGATGCTTACGCTAGTATGCCCGGTTTATAGGGTGTGTAGACATCCTGGTTAAATGATGTTAAAACTCGTCCGAGTCGAAGGGACGTGGTCATGGACGTCTGTCATATATGTTTGTGGGACTAGTATAACGAAGTGGAAGTGATAGAGTGGATTAAACGTCACATGAGGGGAGATAATCCATACATAAGTGTGAAATTAGAATAGCACGCCCTAACTTGATTGGAAGGATGTGGGAAGCCATTCAAGAATTGGTATTCCTTGAATAGAGTAGAATTTAGTTGTTATGAAGAACAATCGGAGCAGAGTTGTTTGTAGACAAGAATGAGAGCGACTTGCACATACAAAGGGTGATGATGTTGGTATGGTGTAAGAGATCCAGAAGTGAGCTTCGTGGAGAGAAGAGCATGGGTGGAACTTTCGGCATACTATAAGGAAGGAAGGGGAGTATTACGTGTCACTTAATGTGAGACATTTCAAGGAAGAATCGATGTTTAGCGGGACGTAGTGAGTAGTCTCTACATGCACCGCCCATAGGTAAGGTTTGGTTGAAAGAGAAGAATCAACCAAAGAAATTTTGTGTTTATCGACAATTCCTGAAATTGGAAGAGGTTGGTAAAGTCAGTAAAGTTCTTAGATGGGTTGACATCCTCAAAACAAGATCAAGGGTTTATCCTGAACATATGAATTAAGTCGTCGAGAAGGAAGTGATTGATATTCCTTTGGGCTGGCTTACAATATTAACTAGTATGCCCCAGACTTCCTTTAAAAGGAACGATCGCGCCAGTGCATGGTCCGGCGCAGTATAAATTTCTGAATCAGGATGAGATTGGTGAATCCCACCTTTGAAATGGGATTTCAGAACCATTGGAGATAAGATTTCGTTTCGAGTAGGAGGTATTACCCTTAGCTAGGGAATAAGCGCATGGTAATTAAAGATTAATGGAGCCATGTGAAGGAAATTTTGGAATCTTGGTACAATGATTTCAAGCATGCTCGGTAGAAGCACTCGTATCTGTTTGTCGCGTACGAGGTGCTTATTAAGGTTTTATTATGGAAGAACCTCGACTATTCTCCTTCCGTATGTTTAGAGGAGAGTAGATAATCAGAATTTTTGGATCGGTCGATAAAATATCCGATAACTATGGTAGAATTCCACGATTGTTTAAGGCAACCAGGAGTGGTCGAATGTTCGTATGATCTTCTCAGAATGGGATTTTTGTGTATGAATAAATACGAGTAGTTTGTCATGTAGTGAGGTGCGGCCTCCTAATGATAGTGAGATAAAGAAATTATAACATATAGGCGTGACCTATGCGAATGTGGTCGGTTGGGAGCACAAGATGAAGTGTCTCCAATGATAATGTAAAACAATGTTGTTGTGAGAGAAAGGGCTATAGTGATTGAGCACCGTAATGTGTAGTTAGTGTGTGTACGGAAAAGGATATCCAGAATTGTGTTACCTGATAGGACTTATTTTCCGAATTTCGGGACGAAATTCCGTTATTAGGGGGGAAGTATGTAATACCCCGTATTTTCATGGCTTATAAATTATGGGATTTATTAAATTTAATTGAGATAAATTAATTTAATTTTAATCCGGAATGTTGCTTTAAATATTTACTAGCGTGACGAGAGTTAGTAATTATTGGAAATTTGTTATTTGTTGCATATTACTGGATGAGTATAGTAATGTATGAGATTTATTTTTATAATATTGTCACGTGTGAATAAAATGACAATTGTGGAAATTTAAGTCGGGACGCTCCTGTGTTGTGTCGGGACTAAATGTGAATTAATGAAAGTGAATATTTTATAAGTCATTCGTATGGTTGTTTTGAGTGCGCCAACGGGTCCGGAAGGGTCGAGATAGTCAGAAAAGTATACCCGGGGGTTTAGTTCGGGTCTCGGGGCGTTTTTAGGCCTAATTAGTACCCCGGGAGGGCATTTTGGTCATTTTACATTTTTGGGTAATTAAACCCACGAAAATCAGAGGAGTTATATCAGATACCTAGGTTACCTTCTAAGGTTAGAAACTATAAACACAAGTGATGGCCATAGGAGAGGAAGGAGAGAGCTCTCAAGGCAAATTCAAGGCCCAAAACTCAACGGTTTGCACCGCCGCCACCACCAACGCGTAGATCGCGAGACGGGGAACACAACCATACCAAATTCGGCACCAAACCAGACCTCTGAAAATCCCAGGCAAGTGTTTATCTTGCTTATTTTGTTGGTGAATCTTTCATATTAGTTTAGGAGTAATTAAGATAAGTTTTAATGGAGGAAAATCCGATTTATGATAAGAAAATCCATGTAGTATTAGTCTAATTGATAATTCTGGAAACCCTTGCCATGTAGAGGAATTTAAACCATGAAATTATGATGTGTATAAGAAGATAATTTTGGAAATAATTTTTAGAACCATGTTTAAGAGAATTTTAGGGTTCTTGAGATTTTGTATGAAATTGGGGTTGTTAATCCATGATTAAATGACAGAAATCCACATGCTTTACGTTGAAAATACCTATTATGATGATATAGGGTTAATAGTATCAATTCTGGGTCGATTAGGATTAGAAAAGATGGAATTTGTTGATGTTAGTAGAGGAAACCCGTAACTGCAATTCTGCAGTTTTCGCAGACCTGTTTGATCGATCGATCGAAGGTTCGATCGATCGAGCCCCAAACCTCGATCGATCGACCCCTCCTGGCAGACTCCTATTTCCCTTATTAAATGAGTTAAATTCAATTTATTGTGAGAAAATTCTTGGGCATCCTTAATTAAATGTTTTGGGAGATAGGGAAGACCAGTAGGACATGTGAATAGATTTTGGGACCCTTGATGTCGGGCAAAGATTGTACTTTGGCAGAATTACATAAGGGTCGGTAAATTTATGATTTAAAGAGAGAGACACGTAAGAGAGTTACTTTGGGACAAATGTGTATACCTACTGAATTTTATACTTGGGAGGATAGAATCCATGACCTTTATGTAGTAAGTGGATAGTTTCCTCAAATTAAAGTAAGACGTGAATGGTTATACGTGATAACTATATAATGAAAAATAAATGCAAATGACGTAATTGTGGGAATTGAGAATTTACCCATTATTGATATGGTAATATGAGTATAGTTATATGATTGTGTATGCATATACTATCTATGTGTGAAAATCATGCCCACGCTACTTGCTATCCCTGAGGTTTCCGCGCTGGGACAGTCTTATCTCGATGGGACCTTTATGGGGGATATTGACTTGTACCTTAGAAGATAGATATCCTTGGTACATGATATCGGAATGATAGTTCAGACGGTCCTAAGAGATGCGGGTACGTCCTTTCCTCTTAGAGACTTGGAATCTATGCTTCGCCTCATTTTGTTTGTGTATAGGTATCCTTGGTACAGGCTATCGCAGTGATAGTTCAGACGGTCCTAAGGGACTTGGAACCTATAGTTTGTGTTAATACAATTCGAGAGTGATTTCGAATTTGTATTCCCCTTAATGTGAGTGATATGGGGTTTGGATAGTAGAGTATGCCCGCACCATAGTTATTATGTGGGGTGCTGTTTTGATATATATATTTTAGAGTAGTTAATATATATATGTGAAATTCTAAAATCTGGAACTGCCTACTGTGTTTTGATATGTAGGACATTGTTGATGACTCAAATTGTAAATACTTGTTTTGAGAAAGTATAATATGAAATTAGAAAACTTTATTGATTAATAAAGTCAAAATGAGAACTTTGGTTACTAATTGAAATATTCTTTTCAAACAATTGAATCGTGAAATTTGGAATCTTACGAGTAAAATAAGATAAGTTAAATAATTGGGAAGATTAGTGCGATAAATGATAAGACAACCCGTTGGGGTGGTTAGTGCTATAGGTGTGCACATTAGAAGAGAGGTGAGAATTTCTGAAGAGAGTGTCGCACTAATATGTTGTTGCATTGGCCTGCATCAATTTAAATACTTGCTAAACGTATTTTAAATCAAACACACTTTCGGGATCTGACCCATTCTCTCTCTCTCTCTCTCTCTCTCTCTCTCTCTCTCTCTCTCTCTCTCTCTCTCTCTCTCTCTTGTATATATATGTATGTTTTATAGGTGCCCAGCCACAGGGGCGTCGTGCTTAGGATCTCTTGGAAGGAACGCGCTGCAGCTTAGGTGGGAGTTGCAGGTCTATTGATTAGACGACTTCGTTCATTCGGATCCACTCTTAGTACTTTCATTTAGTTGGGCATGTGTAGCTCTTTCCATTATTTCATTGTTATTTGACATTTGTATTTCAGTTATTTCCAGCACTGTTACTATGGGATTTATTCAGTGGGTGTGTTACTTTAGATTTCGCATGTTGACATTCGATTGACGAATGTTTTAAATTAATAGAATTATGTTCCAGGTTTATTGTGGTGTGATTCTTATTTATTGAGATGTTGTTAATAAATAAATAAATAATTTTTCTTTAAATAAAATTTGGAAAGTAATGTTTAAATATGGTTTTGACACTTAGCTTAATTATTTTAGGGTGTTAAATTGGGAAAATTTATTTTTTGACTGTGATACTAAGAATGAACCAACTGTTCGCCTTGATTTAATTTAATAAAGGAGTGATCGCCCGGTATTTAATTAGGCGGGGTGTCACAGGGAAGTCAAGGTACAAATCGAGGACAGATCCGGGAAGATGGGAAAGATGCTCCTCGACCCCGCTTTAGGTTTTGGTGATCGGCAGGGAATAAGTTATGATGGTACCTCCATGTCCCAAATTTCACCTGGACCAGTTCCTGAGTTTACTACGACTCCTTATGGTCATCGTCAAAAACCTCGAAGGAGAGTTCGATGAAGAAGAGCAAACCAAGGTCCGCCTAAGACTATGTTCTTTTGTACATATTACAGAAGAAAAGGCCACCTCGGGGAGTTTTTTTATAGTATGGGTCAGACACGACGTACTACTGCTCCACCACAGCATAATAATGATTTACCAGTCTGACAGAGAGAGTTGAGTTTTTAGCTGCCACATCACAAAGTTTGATGGAGGAATTTTGACGGATGTCTTTGCCGTCAGTGAATGCTTCTCACATTCTGGCTAAAACCAACAACAACAAGGGTAAACAAAAGGTCACCACTTCTCGGGTACCTAAGAAAGATAAAAAGGCCCTTGTTGTTCATGTCGCTCTCAAAGCACATAATACCTCACAGTGGTATATTGATAGTGGGTTATCTAGACATATGATAGGTGATGCCTCATTTTTTAATTCTCTTGAGGATTATAAGGATGGTAGAGTCACCTTTAGAGATGGGAGCAAGTCTAGCATTGTAGGACGTGGTACTGTAGAGTTACCAGGATTTCCTAAGCTAGAGAATGTCTTATACGTCAAAGGTTTGAAAGCAAACTTTCTCATCATTAGCCAGCTGTGCGACGCTGACTTTTTTGTAATGTTTGACCGGGATGCTTGTAATGTATATAATCAAATCGGTAAACTTTTAGTGTGAGGGGTGAGGATATAGCATAATTGCTATGAGACTGATACCACGTCCTCACTTGTCTGCAATAGCACCACGATCACTCCTATGGATCTGTGGAACCCATGTCTAGGTCACGTGAACGTTAGAGATTTAACTCGTTTAGCTAAAAAAAACCTAGTATGTGGATTACCATCTCTTGGAAAGCTAACTTTGACGGATTGTGGACCCTGTCTGTTGGGAAAACAAATACGTAGTCCCCATAGGAAGTTTCATTCCATTACCACCTCTCGTGTACTTGATCTTATTCACATGGATCTTAGGGTTCATACTCGCACTGAGAGTCTGGGTGGTAAGAGGTATATCCTCGTGATGGTGGATGATTTCTCCAGATACTCGATTGTAGGTTTTCTGAGGGAGAAATCCGATGCTAAGGATTTTTTAACGACCAAGTGTGGTGTCTTGCAAAATCAACATGGAGTCACTATTAACAGGATACGTAGTGACAACGACACTGAATTTAAAGAAGCAAATGTAGATCTTTACTGTGATAGCCTTGGGATCAAACATGAGTTTTCTGGTGTGAAGTCTCCTCAGCAAAATGGGATTGTTGAGAGAAAGAATAGGACGATCCAAGAAATGGATAGATTTATGCTTCTAGGTCGTAGAGTTTCTAGGAAATTTTGGGCAGAGGCAGTGTCTAATGCATGCCACATGGTGAATAGGGTTTACCTGCGTCTACACACACTTAAGATGCCTTATAAATTATGGACTGGCAAGAAACCCAACCTTTCATATTTATTTGTTTTGGGGAGTAAATGCTATATCCTACGGGATAGAGATCAAGTAGGAAAGTTTGACTCCCGGAGTGACGAAGGAATATTGCTAGGATATTCATCGAATAGTAGAGCGTACAGGGTCTTTAACCTGAAGAAGTCTAAGGTTATGGATTCAATAAACGTCACCATGCAAGATGACGAACCTCCGACGGTTATTGATCCTAACTTTCAATGTGAGGATGAGGACTTTTTTCGCAGTGATTTACCTGTCCGTCACCCACACTCTATGGATCCTACTCCCGTGTTAGGGGACAAACCAGCTTGGGTTCGCAAGATTCATGACCCTACCTCCATTATAGGCAATCCCACTCTTGGGGTTAAGACTCGTGCTCAGCTAGAGAACATCGTTAGTCACTTTTATTATACGTCCAAAGTCGAGCCCATTAATCACAAAGAAGCACTCAAGGATGAACACTGAATATCTGCTATGCAGGATGATTTACTTCAGTTTAAAAAGAATAATGTATGGGAACTAGTCCCCCGACCTAGTGAGACTAATGTGATAGGTACCAGGTGGATTTTTAAGAATAAAATGGATAAAAATGGTACCATAATCAGAAATAAGGCTAGGTTAGTCGCTTAAGGCTACACACAGATAGTGGGTGTAAACTTTAGGGAGACATTTGCTCCTGTTGCGAGGCTTGAGTTCGTCTGCTTACTACTCTCCATCGCATATCATCTGCGCTTCAAGTTATATCAGATGGATGTCAAGAGTGCCTTTCTTAATGGCATTCTATAGGAGGAGGTTTATGTGGGACAACCGAAAGGGTTTGAAGACCCTAAGCACCCGGAGCATGTATACTATCTGAGGAAAGCCTTGTATGGTTTTAAGCAAGCACCCCGTGATTGGTACGAGAGGCTTACTTCCTATCTCTTAGCTCATGGCTTTAAGAGAGGGGGAGTTGATATGAAGTTCTTCATTAGGAGATATGATGGTGCTATTTTGGTTGCCCAAGTCTATGTGGATGACATAGTCTTTGGATCCACATGCTCCCAGCATGCTCATCACTTTGAGGAGGAGATGAAAAGGGAGTTTGAGATGAGCATGGTTGGTGAGCTTACTTTCTTCCATGGTCTCCAGGTTTGTCAGTTGGAGGATGGGATGTTCATCTCCCAATCAATGTATTCTAGAGACCTAGCGAAGAAATTTGGTTTAGACTCCGCTAAGCATTTACGTACACCTATGAGTACCACTACCAAGCTTAGTAAGGACATTTCAGGCAAGGATGTAGAGCAAACCTTGTATCGAAGTATGATAAGTAGTCTTCTCTACTTGACTTCCAGTCGTCCCAAAATAGCCTTTACTGTTGGAGTATGTGCGCGATATCAGGCGTCTCCAAAAAAGTCATACTTACTTGCTCTAAAACGTATTATCAAATACGTGAGTGGGACTCTCTCATACGGTATTTGGTATTCCTTTGATACCAATGACTTTTTGTCTGCCAATTCGGATACCAATTGGGTCGGGGATGTAGATGGTTGTAGGAGAACTTCTGGAGGGTGTTTTTATTTTGGTTTTGCTCTTGTCTCCTGGATGAGCAAGAAGCAAAATTCCATCTCTTTGTCCACCGCGAAGGCTGAGTACATCGCCACCGGGAGTTGTTGCACGCAACTCTTGTGGATGAAGCAAATGTTGGAGGATTATGGGATTTCACAGGAAACCATAACTATTTCATGTGATAACACGAGTGCAATACACATATCCCATAATCCAGTCCATCATTCACGCACAAAGCACATCAGGATACGCGAGCACTTTACACGTCAGTTAGTTGAGGAGAAAGTCGTGTCCCTGAGTTTCGTACCCACCGACCGTTAGTTAGAGGATATTTTCACGAAACCATTAGATTCCCTTAGATTTGAGAGACTTAGGAAGTCTTTGGGGATTTGCACAGTTGACTAAGGGGTTGGTCCGTGTCTAGGATATGATGATTTTTCATGTTCATATCATATGCTTCCTATTGCTAGCTTGTATCATGTGTATTATTACTTTTGTTTTCTTTATGTTTTTAGAAAATACAAAAAGATTTTTTCTTAAATTTAAAAAAAAAAGGCTCAAAAAGATTTATTTTGATAAATTTTTGAAAAATGTAAAAAAAAATTGTATTTTATTTTCACCTTTTATGGATGAGCATTTAAGATAGTCGAGTCACAATTTCATTCAATTTACCCATGTGACTGTTTGATAAAGATTTGAGATGTTACATCATTTCATCCACGTGCTTTACATTGTTTGGACTCTTTGAGATGTGATTAGTGATATCTCTCTACATGTTTGACTCCTATCTCCTTTATTTCACACATGCACAACTTTATTTGATTATTGTACTTGTCTATCACATATTGGCTTGAGTGTTTCCATCTTAATTTTCTCTATACAACTAACAATATGCGATAAAACTTGACAAGATTAGAATGCATGTAAAAACCATTTTGGTAAGACTGTGTGTTTATTTAAAAACGGGGAAGGACTAAACGTTCATTTAGACTTTGCGATTCTAAGCCACCGTTAAAAAAGACCTAAAAATTGAGGAATTTTATTATCCGTGGTCAAAAGAGGTTAAAAGAGACCGACAAAATTAAAGGAAATAAAAAGCAATATATTCCAAATATGGGCCATTAGGTTTCACCATAAATTCTCCAAAGTTTGAGAATTTAGAACGCCTCTATTCAAAATATAAATTTTAGGGAGTTTGGTTGGAGAATATAAACGGGTTTGCACTTCCTTGAAAGTCCTCAAAAAGCATGAAATAGTTTTGGACGTTATTGATGCGGAAATCACTTTGAGCTTTGATTTGTTAATTTGATTAAGTTAATGTCTCATATTACCACCTTTTTACACCAAAGGAAGATTTTGAGTTCATTCGTTAGGAGTATCCGATATTCATCGTGCACATATGTCATGTTTGTATGCAGTGATTTTCCTATCGAATTCGATCACACCCCTAAATTTACGCTATCATCGACTTGGTTGTTTTTGTGTTCTTTCATGGTGTGATTATTTGTTGTATATTATGTGTGAAAATTTTTGAAAAATACAAAAATAGTAGTTTATTCACGTGTGTATTCTTCATGTGCTTTCATTTATTCTTCTCATATCTGTCTATTTGGGGACATCATAAAAAGGGGGAGAAGAATTATGAGGGATAATTGTTTTGGTGTTTGGATGATTTATGAATGATTTGGTTAAGCTTAATTGATCATCAATTTTTGCATATCATTATATTTCAAACTGCTGCTTATCACAGGTATTTGCTTTATCTCATGTGTGTAGGTACAACATTGCTCATTATTTGATTACACACCCTAATGAGAAAAGCTTTGGAAGTTTCTGAAGAGCTGAAGATTTGGAAGACATGTCATTTAGTATTATCAGTTTGAGGGTTTAATGGGGATATTATCTTGTATGTCATTTGATTGCATAATTCGGATTTTTTATGTATGTACCGGCATAGACATAGGGGAAGATTTGTAAGGACGTAATTTTATAAATGTCCGGGGTAGAATGTATAAATTTTCTATTTTTTCCTAGATCATAGTTTATATGTCTGATACCGCTACATTCGGTACATCAACACGATCATCCTCGACGACCTTTATCCGAATTCAATGCATCCATTATATTCATGTGCAACATGCTTCATGCGACGTGCTGCTCAGCTCATTCCCACCACTCCACTATGAATTATCGGTAAAATGGTTTATTGGAGCTTTTATATTTGCATAAATATTTGGGAAATTTTTCAGAAAATTATTTTTTCAAGTCTGGATTAATTTTTATAAAAAGCATAATTTTTTCTAAGTGTATAAACAAAGTGCCTTGAACAACGAGCTCGCTCAAACTACTTTGACTATCAATCGCGCGAGATAGGCATGTCCCGCGATATCGTTCGAACGACATATGTCCTTCGTTTGAATGACATGGCTATCTCGTTCGAACGAGCCACCACCTTGATTTTTGTATAAATACCTGTAAACCTTTTACACGATTTTCAAGTCTTTCTGTAATCTCAAAATTCTGCGAAAACAGTCCAGAATAAGACTTCATCTTTTTAAAGTTTTCTAAACCTTTTTTATTCACAAAACCATTCGCATATATGTGTGTGAATCTTTAAACCTTTAAGAAGATCATTTACTCATCTGGAATAATTTGTGAGGAAGTCGTTCTCTTCTTCATTGCTACCCTACTGGAAAGGGATAGTTCTAGCCGACGACATCAGAACTGACACCCGAGGGTATTTCTGTGCCACATATTTTCATTGTAATCCGTGTACGCCATTTTCTTACAAACTTATAGTGAAAATAAAAGGTTTTGCCCCTTTGGGGGATTTTTCCTCTCATGTGTGTGTTTGAATGTTCTTGCATGATTTCATCTTATTCAATCATACCTAGATGCATGTTTAGGACTGAATTGATAAAAATTGTGTTCAATTAAATAACTTCCTTATTTGAACATACGCGCACTCTTCTCAAGTACTATCCTAACTCATACCGTCAACACATCCCATAAACCTAATCATGCTTCGATATTTCTCCTTAGGTTCCATTTTCAAGTCTCCATATGACATCACCAATCTATGTCCCGAATGCATTTCCTAGTACTCCTAAAAAACAAGTGTCACATTGCCCACACTAGTCATTAAATGAAACACAGTCATCACTCACATTAGCAACACAAGTATCAAGTTTCTCTTAGAAGGTTTCATCACCCATCTGTGCCATTTCAGATGATGGTACCCAACATGTAGACTATTTTACTCTTTTAAACCTTGACCAATAACCTGAGGTCATTACCTAATACTTACTATGATCATCACTGGGACATTAGTACTTCTTCATATAGGACATAACTAGTTTCCTACCGAGCACCAAACATACTCTACATGAAAGTCCTCAAGACTCGAAAAGATTTCATCACCCATGACTTTCTCATTATAAGTGTGATCTGTAAATTTCTCAATATGCACATCGTGATTACTAGGTTATCGCAAAGATAATAGTCTATGAGTTTCTATATACGGTGCACCGTAAACATCGAACACCTCAAGACCTCATAACAATCAATTTCTATTTCTAATGATGCCACACACAATTTATACTAAGGACACTCCAATATACCCTTAAGCCACATTCATGCTAGGGTTACCTTGCACCTAGCCATTACTTAGGCTGATGAAATGGGACTTGTCACTTAGATAATAATATTATCTCTCTTCTAAATAGTTGTGACCATAAGCCACGTAGAAAATCACAACTAACACTAATAAGGATTCTGGAAGGATAGATGACGTTGTATATAATCTATGAACATCTATATCTACATCATCGACATCACTAAAGATCCTATCCCTCAAAATCACATTATATCTCCTAAAACCTTGATAAGGAAGACTATATAGAGTTCACTCCCAAGTCTCCTCAACCATCACTATTGCATAAGTAACATACTTACCACACTTTGCCCATAACTCTTATCATACCTTGTGAGGTAGAACCTTCAACGAATAATCACTAATACACTTACTTACAAATATAGTATCTTACCGACTCATATTGAGTATACATATCCAAGTGTTGACCAACCCTATTCATCTTGTCTACCAAACTTTCAATTGTCCATGACATGACACTATCCCAAGGACTGAGCTCGCCTAATCACATCAATGTTACTGTATATCTGAAAGTACCACACTCAAAACTTAACACATTCTCGTCGAATACTACTTTGGACTGATGTACTAGTCACCTAATCTCCTTAGTTGAATTTACGCAATTCATGTCTCTAATTCAGCGGATGATATTAGGCTTTATCAATGTCTCCATAAACCTCTTATATCATTAAGCGTCGAGCCATTATCCCTTCATACTAAAAATAGTAGCATCTCCATTATTGGTTTATAAGAACACTCATAACTCACTAACTTGTCTAATATGAACTGCAAAAGTGATTAATGACAACTAACTTGGTCTCGTGTCACTTGGTAATGAATTACCCATCCAGGATATATCATTGACTTCACCATCGAGAATACGAACTGAAAAAATCACCAATCTAGCATGACTGACCCAAAACCGGCATCGACGTCAAAAGATCCAGTACCGGCCTCACCATGTCACTCTCGAAAGGATTCTTGAACCTAGAGCTCTGATACCATCTGTAACACTCTGACCCGAATTTATGGGTTACCTATGGCCAACACGGCTGACCTGCTCGTTAGGTGTGGAGTCCAATGGAACAACCTACATAATGTTGCTAGTCAAGTTTCATTTAATTAACATTTCACTCATTTTGCACGCAATTTCCATTTAAATAAAGTTGCTTAAGGTACTCGTTGGAAGTGTCCCACGAATCCAAGCATAAAGGGATACTAATGAAAAATAAAAAGAATACATACATGTATAACCCCTCAAAATACGAAACTCCACCCAAACTGTAGTATTAAAGACAGGGGAATGAGACGAATGCCTAATGAAAAATTACAACAATGTGATATAGAATCGAACGACAGAAAGGAGACTCTAATATGTTATATCTACGTGCACATGCAACTACCTTATGTATACACACACACACACACACATATATATATATATATATATATACATGAAACTATTTTTATTCCAAAAACGTTACTTAACTCGATTAATTTACCATAGTCTTGTAAAGAAAATTTCCCTCTTACTTGACTTGATAGTAATTTCTCGATTTAACACACCCGATTAAATACTTAAATAAATACACTTTGATTAATGAAAAACCATTTCTCTTCCCGAAATCATCCCTTTATATATATATATATATATATTAATTCATGTTAGTATTTTCTTTGACCCTTTCAACACACACAAATGTTGTGTTATAAAATACTTATTTGTAAACTTTTCATAAATACACACTTGTGTTAGTTATGGATTAAACCTCTTGAAGTTAGTGTACCACTCATTTAATCACTTCACTTTACCATTCATGTACCTTATGGACATCAATCAATTTTCACATAACTTGTCCATTTAATCCTTTTACCAGAACATTTATTAATTCTTTCATGTTAGGTTATCTTTTCACATATTCATCACACAACCCATATCTTGACATGTTCTCTTTTCATTATCATATTCTCGACATTTTTCAATATCTGCATACTTTAACGGGCTCCACACTGTTAGCTATTCTACTATCACACCCCGATTATTAAAATAAGAGGTGGCTAGCCCATTACTCCAATAAAATCAGGAATCGTAAATGGTCCATTCTTAGTATCACTGTCGCATAATAATTGTATGAGACAACCACCAAGTATTTTAGAAAACAGATGTCATAATTTTGCAAGTTTGATAAAAAAATCGGCAATCCAATTATAATAGAAGGTTGATATATAAAGGCGTGTAATTGTTACATAACAATTCTACAAAACATAACCGAATAAGCTGTCGGTTAACAGACTGATACAAAAAGTTACACCAAGTATTACCATAGATATGAATAACAACTATGGCAGCACGCCCGAATATATAGACGGATCATATCTAGATCATCCAAAAGATGCGTCTACTACAAAAATCCTACAACATTCGCAAATTGTTGTTGATCCTTGACACGGGGAGGGAAAGATCAAAGCGAGCGCCCTTGCGGCAGAGGACCTGAGAATATATAAGAACCACACAAGAAGGAAAATATAAACGGGTCAGGGCCCGGTTTGATATGATATACGTGTGAATAAAATGAATAACAGTCATGAATACTAATATCATAAACAGGTTAAGTTCTCTCTTCATTATAAATATCATCGTTACCTCTCATCTAAGTGCACATCCTAGCGCCATACCATTTCATTAAGTTAAACTACACATCGAATTAAGAGGGATAACTTAACTCTACTTAACATGCTTAATTTGTCAATTCATAAAATATATCTCCAAAAGTCAATGTGTCATCGAGGATCGTATGCCATAAAGTGATTTGTAGATTCATTAACTTATTAATGTGAAATGCCATATTCGTGAAAAAAATTATAGTCATAATATAACGGTTCGAAGACTATCTTTCTGGGAGTCACCCCACTGGATGTTCCCCTAAATTCTATCATCGTCCAGGGCCTATAATTAAGACCACCTCGGCACCCTAAATCACGACGCGTGGGAAGAGGCCTTATACCTTTGACAGTGAGTCATAACCATACCCGGAATTACCTCACATCGAATAAAAAAAATCATATAATGTAACCACCGGTCCTATGGCCCGATGACTATATTCACCCTGCATCATTATCCATGGGATTTACCTCATTCGCGTAACTTCCCTTATGATAGCATTTAGATAGGTATGTATATGCATGCCATAATCATAAGATGTGCTAATTAAAATGTAAATTTCTTATTTTCGAAACCACATGTGCATAACGATATAAGATACAAAGTATAATTACCTTCCTACTATCCCTCAAAAGTTCAAGATGATACTACGCAACTCTACTCTAGTCCTAGACTCATTTACTAGATGAAATAAGAAATTAAGTTATACTAAATAGTCCACGAAATAAGCGCGAATACCCCCTTACTAACCTAGGGTATAAATCCCCCATATGTAAGACCCTAATACTCTTTATTACTTCATATGAGAAGGTTCCTTAGCCTCAAACCTAAAAGAAAAGGAGTAGAAACCAAGTTGGAAAAATTTCATAAAACAACAGGATTTCGAGTCGATTCGCCCATGGTCGAATCGATTTGCCTCAAAAAGCGAATCGATTTTCTCAAAAAGAGAATCGATTCGACTAAGAAAACTAACCTACTATCTAAGCCCGAATCGATTCAGCCTTAACTCGAATCGATTCGGTTCCTCAGACCTGTAGCCACCATTTTAGCTAATCGATTCGCTGAGGAGGGCGAATCAATTTGCCTCGGTTGAGAGGCCTAGTTTTGGCTACAGGTTTGTATAAACCCGAAATCCCCAAATCTTATTTTCTTTCATCTAACCCAACATCATCAATTCATAACTTCTATAAATCATTCCTACATAATAGCCCACCAATACATCCAACTCTAATCATATATAAATCAAATAGCTAAGGGTTCAAACACCAAAATCATTTATAACCATTTTTGGTTCAATCTCAAGAACAAAAATCATAAATAAAAATTATTCACACTCAATCATACATTTATGCAAGTTAGAAACTTGCCCCAAGATCATAGCCTCGCATTATTTTCTCGTTGCAACGATTCCAAGCCCCAAATCTTCAACTCTCTTTCCTCTCTTCTGTCTCTCAAGCGCTTTCTTCTCTCTAGGTTTATAAATACACAAATGAGATATAAATGCTCTTGCAAGAATTAAATGCCTCGAATACATTAATTCCAACACTAAATGCTACTACATACTTAAAATGGCTCGTAACATTATAATTAAGTTATAACTTGTCAAAAGGACCCCGAAAACCAAAAACACAACCGACACTTATTTTGACTATCTCAACCATTTTCGGAATAATCGTGCCCTCTAAACTGGTATCCGGGATATCATCGATTATTTCATGTTCCAACATCATATTAACTCTTTAATAATAACCCGATTGGAATATAAATCATAACCGTCGCTTAAAGCACAAGGACATAACAAAACATAATGTTACACTATTTACATTCGCTTAATGGTAAATATGAAAAACTCATTAAATATTATTTCTTAAATCACTTAAAGTAATATTTACATATACTTCCTTTATTTTATATAATTAACCCACACGGCAATTTAATATAAAAATAATTACTCATAAATAAGGAGTATTACATACTCCCCCCCCACCCACAAGGGAATTTTTCCCTCAAAATTTAAGCGTACCTGGTAAAAAGAGGTGTGGTTACTTCTCTCACATATCATCCTCTCATGCCCAAGTTGATTCCTTAGTATTGGGTTGTCCCCACTGGACTCGGACCAAGGGTACCACTTTCGTTCTTAGTCTACTCTCTCCGTGGTCTAGAATGGCAACCGGTTGTTCCTCATATGAAATATCGGGTTGTAAATCTATATCATCCAATGGAATGTGCCAATGAGATCCCTCGCATCTTTTATACTTCCTCAAAGATGAAACACATCATGGATTTGTTGTAGGCATTCCAGAAAATCAAGTTCATATGCTATGGGTCCTACCTTTGCAATAACGGGAAAAGGGCCTACATTATACGGCGCAAGTTTTCCTTTCTTCCCGAATCGCATTACACCCTTCATCCGGCATACCCTCACGAAAAATTTATCCCCCACCTCCAATTCCACATGCCTCCGATTTGTGTTGGTATAACTCTTCTGGCGATCTTGTTCAATACGTATGTGGTTTCGAATAAGCTCAATCTTCGAGAAGGTATCTTGGATCATTTCAGGTCCAAGAAGCTTATTGTCTCCTACTTCCAACCAACAAGCAGGTGATCGATACGGTTGGCCATAAAATGCCTCATACGGTGCCATACCTATCGTAAATTGGTACGAATTATTGTATGAAAATTCCACCAATGGAAGGCATTGTTCCCATCGTCCTATAAGTCAAGTATGCACATTCGAAGCATATCCTCCTATATTTTGTTGACTCTCTCTGTTTGCCCATGAGTTTGTGGATGGTATGATGTACTCAATAGCAATTCGGTTCCCATCATTTATCGAAAAATTCACCAAAAATGGGATAATTTTTTTTCTCAATCCGACACTATATTGATAGGCACCTCATGGAGTTTCATAATTTCTGTAATATAGATCCACGGGTAAAGTTCCATATTATAATGAAACCATACCGGTTGGAAGTGTGCCGAGTTGGTCAAATGATCGACGATAAACCAAATAGAATCATGGCCACTTTTCAACGTTAGCAATCCAGTGATAAAATCAATTGAGATACTCTCCCAATTCCACACCGATATTTCTAACGGTCGTAACAATCCAGTCATTCATCGGTGGTCCACCTTCACCAATTGACAAGTGGCGCATTGGGAAACAAATTCAGAAATGTCCCATTTCATACCCACCCACTAATACTAACGGCGCATATCTTGGTACATTTTATCTCCCACTGGGTGTACTGCAAATCTCAAACCATGGGATTCCATTATGACAGCATGTCCCAACTCTCCCTCATCCGGGACTATGAGTCTTACATGGAAATGTAACCCACCCTCATAATTAAAGTGATACCCCGACTAATTAAATAATAGGTAGCTACTCCTTTATTAGATTAATACATAATATCAAGTTTGTTCAGTCTTAGCATCACTATCGAAAATATTTAATTATTAGCCACCTAATATTTAAATAGAGAGATGCCAAATTTTTATAATGAAATTAAATTAACATGCAACCAATTAAATTATAAGCTAAATTTACCACATCCACATCAAAACCATAATAGAATAGTAAGGGAATAAGTAAAATGAGTTTGGAGTAACAGTCCCCTGAATAATCCAAATACTGAATACATTCCAATACAAAGATTGAATAAATAAATAAATCCAACACTCAAATAAAACTGAAAGTCTAAGAATGTTATCTTTAAATGGAAATGGGCAACATACCCTAACTGATGAATGACCCTGAATAGAATCAAATGTAGAATGTGGAGGCATGCATTATCAAGATCCTGTACCTTCTAGAATAGCTACAACTCGTCAATGTAATGTAACTCCAATGCTTGGCGTTCCTGTGGCTGGGCACCTAAAAGGTTTTACAAGAAAATAAATTTCAAAGGAAACGGGTCAGAGCCGAGGTGAAAATATTTTAGAGATGAAAGTGTTTAAATCACAATATTAAACAACACATATAATAAACATGTTCGTTGCGTACTCTCACATGAGTTTCTCGTCTCTCAACTAATGTGCACGCCTAACGTATACCCTTAACCCATCCTAGTTATGCCGCTAACTAACTAGTATGTACCACTCCTTTTATCGCATCAAAACATAGGGTATCTACTCGAAACACCCAAACCAGTTATATTCATAACCCATAATCACATTCATTAAATTACTTATCTCAAGTGTTAATTAAAATTTTCACATTCTTAGCCCATTTAAATATCTTAGTTATTCACATCTACTAAGCAACACAACAAAACTATCACAAGTATATGTATATACACCAGTATAATATCTCATATACAAATCAGGCACCCCACAAGGATGGAACCTACGATTCCCTCATACTCTACTATCGAATCCCAGGACATCACGTACGTGAGGATCACAAGTTCCTAATCACTCAGGAGTCATTTCAATAAAAATAAAACATAGTGTAGGCGAACATAGTTCACATACCCATGGGTCATTCACATACCTACGCTCCCACGGTCAGCAGACTTATCCATTCAGTGATAAGCCCTTCCAAGTCCTATGTTCTAAGGTATCAATCTAAAGTCCCCCCGAAGGTTACATCGAGACCAGACTATCCTCTTACGAACGACCTCCCATGATAGCAAGTGTGGTAGGTATGTTATACACACAATAATCCATATACTAGAAAATCACACAACCAGTATATATACAATTTCAATATAGGTATACTCCTCCACAATGTATTAAGTCTCACCCATAATATTTACATTCCGGATATTCTACATAATATTTATTTAACATGACAAGTCTCGACATACGGATTCAGCTACCTATACCTATCCCAAGTGAATATTAGGTCCCCCATTTGTTACTAAGGTTATCTCAGCAAATATAAAATCCCTTAAATTATCTTTCATTCCACTTTCAGTCTCAAAATCGAAAGATCTCAAACCGTCCTCACTCAGTAACCATTCGTAATTATAACTCTCAATCCCATAAGTTATAACATTTTTCGGCAATAACTAAGACCCTATTGACCTTAACTAAGTCCCACCATATTATATTAATCACCCTAAGAATCAATATCGACTTTTGAATTTGTATTAAACCTTAAAGGAAAACATTTGCCAAAAATTAGGAGAGGTCAATCGATTGAAGAAAAGAGGTCGATCGATCGATCCATAGATCGATCGATATTCTTGAGTGATCGATCGATCGATCGAACATGTATTAGCTCGTAATTTCTCTAACAGTTACGAGTTCTACCTTTTTTACACCCCAAATCCTCCATTACAATGTCCCAATCTCCCAAGTAAGTTTACTAATCATTAAACAAACATATATACACACGTTGTAACGTTCAAGAATCATTAAACTCTCATACAACATCGTTTTCTTGGATCAAAAGTCATGAATTTCACTACAACCCTAATTCTTCACTATTTCATCCAAAGTCATCATAACCCTCAATTAAATTTTGTGATTCTTAACCCTTAATTTATAATTTCCTTCATCAAACATTTCCAGATGGATCACTTCATGCAAACCTACTCCAAATCAATTATTAAGTCTCCAATTTCATATTTTTGCCACTTTTCATAAATTGACATCAAACCTAAACTATCATGTAAAGTATATGCCATAAATTATTGCAAGATAAATCACTTGCCTGAAATAGAGATTTTGATCCTTTGAAAAAGATGGTATGGGAGTGATTCTTTCTTTCCGATCTATCCGGTGGTGGTGACGGTGGTGTAAAAGCCTCCAAGAGTTGGTTCCCTTTTGGGAAATTCCTTCCATTCCTCTCTAATGGCCGTTTATGATTTTGGGTTGTGAAACCCTAAGGGATTCAAGTGTTTGTTGATACAATCAGTCTGAAATTCATGGGTTACTATTCCTCAAAAAGTGAAAATGACTAAAATCCCCTCTCGAGCGGCCGGTTAGGCCTAAAATACACCGGGACCCAAACTAAACCCCCGCCTAGTGTTTTATGACTATCTCAACCCTTTCGGACACGTTAGCACACTTAAAATGGTCATACGGATGTCATAAAAATAAAATACTTTTAAAGCCATTAAATTTAGTCCTGACACGACTGACACGCGTGTCCCAACTTAATTTCCAAAACTGTCGTATTTTCAACTCACGACAAATTTAATAAATTCAATAATAACATATTACCATAATCACTCAGTAATATTCAACATTATCATCATATTTAAATAATAACTCTCATCTCGCTAGTTATTTAAATCCGAATTAATTTCCAATTAATTATCTCAAGTTAATTTAATTAATCCCACAATTAAAAGAAATTTCATTTAATTAATCTCATAATTAAAAGCCATAAAATTAAGGGGTGTTACATACTTCCCCCTTAATAACGGAATTTCATCCCAAAAGTTAGAAAAGTAGGCATACCTAGAAAAATTTGGTATCCTCCAGTACCCAAAACAAAATACAAAGAAAGGCTCAATCACTACCGCCCTCGCTTCATAACCTAGTTGTTGAACACACTTTATACTTTATCATTTATAGGGTTACACTTCAATAAATGCACCTCACGTTGTTCTTACTAAACAAAATTTGAATAAGAATTGCCTATATATCATTGGCCACATTATCTCAATGTGAGTTCGCACCTCGCTTCGTATCAACTCTCGCGTTTATTTAAACACAAAACTCCCCTCTTGGGAGCAACCGTAAAAAAATCAGATTACTCTTGTTCGTTTTTTGAATGTCTGTTCCCAGCATTGTGACTTTCACATAAGGGAAAGCTACTTCAGAGGTTGGTGATTAACCCAATATAATCACCGGACTCCAACTTTTGACTAATCGAAAACTCAGATAATTCGCTCACCTCTAAGCATCCAGAAGGAGGGTAGTAAGGTTTATCCACACAAACCTATATAAGCATCTTGTCCACTATAAATAGGTACGGGTACTTTCTCACAACTTCCTGTTAGGTAATATCCTCTCCCCATTACCATATTATACTTCACTTACTAGAAATGAAATGATCGCAATGAATCCAAAATTACTTTCATACAATTCCATCAGTCGTTAATCACCTTGCGCCTATTCCTCGGGCTTTAGGTGATACAAATTTCTCTAAATGAAACTTTTTCCACTACGTCCTTAAAACCCATATTGAAAATGAGTTTCATAAATCTCATCCTAGTTCGGATTACTACTGGTTAAGGACACATACCGACGCGATCACTATCTAATAGTGTAAATCACTCAAGAATATAAAGATTTCTGTCCTTTTTAACACCCCGTTCAAC
Source organism: Sambucus nigra (assembly GCA_949130495.1). Classification (NCBI taxonomy): domain Eukaryota; kingdom Viridiplantae; phylum Streptophyta; class Magnoliopsida; order Dipsacales; family Adoxaceae; genus Sambucus; species Sambucus nigra. The sequence continues at coordinate 449,373,470 of OX422211.1, forward strand.
ACATTTGAAGGAACTCGTTACTTATTTATAAGTTGGAAACCTCTCAAAGAAATTTACGAACTTGACTCTTCCATCACTTGAATTGTCGGTTTGATATAAAATTATCTGGTTGATCGTCTTACCCCAACCGATCTACTACTTACTATACCCCTTTCAATACCGACTTTCACGTATTACTCTTCCCGTTAAATGATAATTGATAACCCGCTTCTTCCCTCGGCGTATACTAAAAGTTTCAACCCGTGCACTTTTCACCACGTTGTGCACATCTGGACTCTTTATACCTTATTGTCATCCTCGCTTTATGTATGATTAAGCCACCCTCAACATTCAATTAGGTGGAACTCCGCTCCAAATTATACGTAATATTTAAATATTTGTCTTCTCAAGGGATACCCCCTTTTTAAATGGTTTTCCACTTCCCTTCAACCAATTTCGAACGTGCTACTCTGATTGCACATGAATCTATCGATTGTCGTCCTTCTTACGAAGCTTAATCCACTCTACCACTACTATTTTGAAATATCAGTTTCACAAGTATAAATCTCACTCATCTTTATGTCTCTTCTTTCGGCGATTAACACATCAGCAACCCAGGGTGTCTACACCCCTTATAACCCATGAATATGGGTTTAAACATCACATACGCTTCATAAGTACTCCAAACTCTTTATTGTCCCTGTATTTGCAACGTGGACATACGACTTGGGCATTCTCAATCACCCCCGAATTTGAAATTCTAAATCCTCCTAACATCATTTCATCCTTCAACACGCCAAAATAAAACAAAATTATCTGCACTTCCTCTCTAACAACTGGCTCTACTGGCCTTATATCGTAATTTACCCCTTTAACTTCTAGTTATAACTACATACTTCCATGATGATCGAGGTATCCAAATCATGGAGGAATATCCAGACATCTCCCTACTACCAACCTTACGCTAAGTTTCATTTGTGGGATGTCTCACAAAGCAAAATCCAAACAAGGAACCCCCGATACAGTACTACATAACATTGTCTATCATCGGAATCTGTTAGACCCTCAGTCCATAACATGTACCCTTATATTCCCGTCTCTTGACAACAAGGTTACATCTCCTTTCACAAAATTCTTAAACATGTAACTTCTTCCTAAAGACACTGTCTCTTAATGTTGATGGAAATCACATTCCATAAACATCATGCAAATATAATCGGGGCTCTCAAAATCCCATCACCATACATACAACTCTAAGTATTAACTTCCACGTTTCTAAAGGGTGATATAACATTGCAATCTTCTTATTACAACATCCTCAGCGTTAATTACATTTACCCGCTAAATCTTTCCGCTGAACAGTAACCAAATACACTCTGATTTATATCAATAAAGTCCCTACACATACCGGGAACAAATATACGATACCTTTATACTTTTTTAAGTCTTAACATTATATATATACATATGTACAAATATATAAACATGAGATCGGCCCTCTCGCAGATGGGGCCTCACCGGAACAAAACATTCTACACCAAGGTAGTAACCCCGATAGACATCAAATATCCGCACACTCTCAGTTTAAGGATATTATAAAAACCATAATTAGGATAATATCTTACTCGTATAACACAACACTAAAACGAGAAATTTCAATAAGGTATGTACCACTAGCGATACACCCATTCATCCTTTGCTGATCACACTAAAAGTAACCCCACTATACCAGGGAAAATATTCACATAAATAATAACATTGCCCATATACGCACTAAACTCGTCTCTCATGTGAATATATCAATAATAAAAATGTAGTAACTCATTCATGATACATACAATACGCAACATCTTCTGAGGATATAACTCATACTTCTACCTTGCCAATCGCCCTGGATACTTAAATAGTTCTTGGACTTAACACACCTATCCGTACCAATCCAAAAATTTCAATAACTATTTCCCTTGCTAGGCATCATACCCTTATCCATGTACTTGCTTCAGGAAAATTTTAACGCACGGGTTTCACTCCCCCATAAAATACCTCTACCTATACTCCACTTGTCTCGGGTCACACTGACCATGTTAGGGTTGTACTTCTCTTGGACGTTGGTAGTCTCGACTATGATGACTACCTTTATTGTTCCCTTAGCTGTGATGGCCCAAAGGAACACGGTACTGGCATCGACAACTCTTACTGAAATCATTATCGCTCAGTAAACATTTCATCTTATCCAAGTCATTTAAATGGGTCCCCTTATGGGTCTCCCCCTTGGGGTGCTTCACCAACACCATTTCCCTCGATATTACATTTTCTAAATTCTTCAATCCTTGTAGATCCCCACACAAGGAAGCGTTTACCTCCATATTAACAAAAGGCGACATTGTTACCATCTACCTTGATCGTCCAAGTAGAATTTCCCAGAAGTGCAAACAATTCTTCCTGTAAATTAACTTTCCCCTTCAATGTCCTCTTCTCCACCTAATTCATCCGGTGTAAGGTTCACTGATTAATGAAATTTCTTTTCACAAAGTAACCTCTGTCCAACCCTTTTGTGTGAGTTCAGAACAACGTTCGCATCCTATCGTGAACATCTGATGAAGGAACTTATGGTCAAACCATACATATGCGCCTTCTTTTGACAAAACATTCCACTTCTAAGTGTGGTGGTTACCTCTCACCATTGTAACTCTGCTCTTATGACCCAAGAAAAATTTTACACCAAATTTTCACTCCCGATTAGCCATACTCCATCATATACCCAAGTCTTTGGACATTTTACCTTCGTTGGCTAACACACGCCATTTTCGCATTTTTAGAATTAATACTACTAGTTCTCTTCAACGTTTCGTTTGACTCTCTTTCCCATTCCAACCTTGCTGGGTGAGTCGAATTTGAGCCCACTTTACCATTTTGGTCTTCCGTGCCATAATAGGGGTGACCTCAACTACGATCATCATTCTTGAATATACCTTATAACCTCATCTGAGCTTTGCCTATTGCTGTCCGCCCAACTGTCCTCGCCTGACATGATGCCTCGTTCGTCACACGAACACACCCGAATGCAAAAAATATTCAGTATCATGTATATTATAGTAGGAGAATGAAACCTCACCAAAGAAATCAACAATCCTAAACATAGTGTTCTATATCAAAGAAAGCTACGCTGGAAGCATAATAAGCCGCACAAATCCTAAAAGACACAAAAACCTAATGCTCTGATACCACCTGTGACTCCCCAACTAATTAAATTTCGGGTAACTACTCCTTTATTAGATTAATATAGAATATCAAGTTAGTTCAGTCTTAGCATCAATGTTGAAAACATTTAATTACTAGCCGCCTAATATTTAAATAGAGGGATGACAAAATTTTAAAATGAAATTAAATTAACATGCAACCAATTAAATTATAATCTAAATATACCACATCCACATCACAATCACAATAGAATATTAAGGGAATAAGTAAAATGAGTCTGGACTAACACTCCCCTAAATAATCCAAATACTGAATACTTCCCAATACAAAGCCTGAATAAATAAATCTAACACTGAAAGAAAACTGAAAGTCTGAGAATGTTATATTTAAATGGAAATAGGCAACATACCCTAAATGATGAATGACACTGTATAGAATCAAATGTAGAATGAGGAGGTGTCTAATACCGAGATCATGTAACTTCCACAACAACTACATCTCGTCAATGTAATGGAACTCCTATGCTTGGTGTCCCTGTGGCTGGGCACCTAAAAGGTTTTATAAGAAAATAGATTTGAAAGCAAACGGGTCAGAGCCCGAGGTGAAAATATTTTAAAGATGCAAGTGTTTAAATCACAATATTAAACAACACATATAATAAAAATGTTAGTTGCGTAGTCTCACATGAGTTTCTCTCCTCTCAACTAATGTGCACGCCTAACGTATGCCCTTAACCCATCCTAGTTATTCCGCTAACTAACTAGTATGTACCACTCCTGCTATCGCATCTTAACATAGGGTATCTACTCGTAACACCCAAATAAGTTATATTCATAACCCATAATTACATTCATTTAATTACTTATCTCAAGTGTTAATTAAATTTTTCACATTCTTAGCCCATTCAAATATCTTAGTTATTCACATCTACTAAGCAACACAATAGAACTATCACGAGTATATGTATATACACTATTATAATATCTCATATACAAATCAGTCACCCCACAAGGATAGAACCTACTATTCCCTCATACTCTGCTATCGAATCCCGGTACATCACGTACGTGGGGATCACATGTTCTGAATCTCTCAGGAACAGTTGCAATAAAAATCACACATAGTGGAGGAGAACATAGTTCACATACCCATGGGTCATGCATATACCTATGTTCCCAAGGTCAGCAGACATATCCATTCAGCGATAAGCCCTTCCAAGTTCTATGTTCTGAGGTATCAATCTAAAGTCCCCTTGAAGGTCACATCGAGACCAGACTATCCTCTTACGAACGACCTCCCTTAATAGCAAGTATGGTAGGTACGTTATACCCACAATAATCCATATACTCGAAAATAACACAACCATTATATATACAATTTCAATATAGGTATACTCATCCCCAATGTATTAAATCTCACCCACAATATTTACGTTTCGGATATTCTGCATAATATTTATTTAACACGACAAGTCTCGTCATACGGATTCGGGTACCTATACCTATCTCAAGTGAATACTAGGCCCCCCATTTGTTCCTAAGGTTATCTCAGCAAATATAAAACCCCTTAAATTATCTTTCATTCCACTTTTAGTCCGAAAATCGAAAGATCTCAAACCGTCCTGACTCGGTAACCATTCGTAATTATAACACTTAATCCCATAAGTTATAAATTTTTTTGGCAATAACTAAGACCCTTCTGACCTTAACTAAATCCGACAATATTATATTAATCACCCTAAGAATCAATATCGACTTTGGAATTTTTATTAAACCTTAAAGGAAAATATTTTCCAAAAATCAGGAGAGGTCGATTGATTGAAGGAAAGGGGTCGATCGATCGATCCATAGATCGATCGACATTCTTGAGTCGATCGATCGATCGATTAGGTATCAGCCCATAATTTCTCTAACAGTTACAGTTTCTACCATTTTTACACCCCAAATCCTCCATTACAACGTCCTAATCTCCCAAGTAAGTTTACTAATCATTAAACGAACATATATACACATGTTTTAACGTTCAAGAATCATTAAACTATCATACAACATCATTTTCTTGGATCAAAAGTCATGAATTTCACTACAACCCTAATTCTTCACTATTTCCTCCAAAATCATGATAACCCTCAATTAAATTTCGTGATTCTTAACTCTTAATTTATAATTTTGTGCATCAAACATTTCCACAAGGATCACTACATGCAAACCTAGTCCAAATCAATTATTAAGTCTCCAATTTCATATTTTTGCAATTTTTCATAAATTGACATCAAACCTAAACTATCATGTAAAGTATATGCCATAAATTATTGCAAGATAAATCACTTTCCTAAAATAGAGATTCTGATCCTTTGAAGAAGACGGTATGGGAGTGATTCTTTCTTTTCGATCTATCCGGTGGTGGTGACGGTGGTGTAAAAGCCTCCAATGGTTGGTTCTCTTTTGGGAACTTCCTTATATTCCTCTCGAATGGCCGTTTATGATTTTCGGTTGTGAAAACATAAGGGATGAAAGTGTTGTCTAATATAATCAGTCTAAATTTGTAGGTTACTATTCCCCAAAAAGTCAAAATGATTAAAATATCCTCCCGGGCTGCCGGTTAGGCCTAAAATGCCCCGAGACCCAAACAAAACCCCCAGCTAGTGTTTTATGACTATCTCGACCCTTTCAGACACGTTAGCGCACTCAAATGGTCATACAGTTGCATAAAAATAAAATGCTTTTAAATCTATTAAATTTGGTCCTGACAAGACTGACACGTGCGTCCCAACTTAATTTTCGAAAGTGTCGTATCTTCAACTCACGAAAATTTTAATAAATTCAGTAATCACATATTACCATAATCACTCAGTAATATTCAACATTATCATCATATTTAAATACAAACTCTCGTCTTGCTAGTTATTTAAATTCGAATTAATTTCCAATTAATTATCCCAAATTAATTTAATTAATCCCACATTTGGAAGACATTTCATTTAATTAATCTCATAATTAAAAGCCATAAAATTAAGGGGTATTACAACTAATAGAGTAGGATTCTTCTCATTCGGTTAATAATTTACACACCTGATCTTGACAATCTTTATCCCTTCCTTGCGCTTTTATGACTCGCATCACTATGGCAGGCATAACGATCAACACTGACATGCATGCTCTTGCTAAAACATCATCCAGGCTAAGTTCATTCCATTTGTCTTTCCACACTTCCTCTAGCTCCCCCACAGGTTTTCAACTTAGCACTTCAGCTACCACATTTGCCTTACCTCGGTGATAGTGAATATTGAATTGATAGTCCTTTAGGAACTCCAACCACCGACGTTGCCCCATATTTAGATCTTTTTACGAGAACAAATATTTTAACGATTTATGGTCTGTGAAAAGACTAAATCTCTCACCCAGGAGGTAATGCCTCTATATCTTTAAGGCGAACACTACTACAGCAAGATCCAAATCATGTACGAGATAATTCTTCTCGTGGGGCTTAAGTTTGCGAGATGCATATGCAATGGCCCTATGTTCCTGTTGTATCCCCCCCCCCCCTAATACATGTAGAGCTGCGCCCGTATAGACACAATAATCTACTCCCAATTTTGGCAATGTGAGCACAGGAGAAGAAGTCAACTTGTCCTTCATCTCATCCAAAGCTAGCTTATAGGAATCATCCCAAACAAATTGTACTCCTTTTCAGGTTAAACTCGTTAAAGGGCCCGTGATTTTATAAAGACCCTTAATGAAATGGTGATAATAACCCTCCAAACCCAGAAAGCTACGAATCTCAGTTGGCGTCATGGGCTGACCCCATTCCTTCATCGTTGCAACCTTCTTTGGGTTCATGATCCCGTAGTGTCTGCGTGACCAATTGCAAGTGTTTGGCATGGTCAGCTTCAGTCCAAGAATAGACTATAATGTTGTCAATGAACACTATGATAAACTGGTCTAAGAAGTCTAGAAATACTTGATTCACAAGGTCCTTAAATATGATAGGAGCATTGGGTAGCCCAAAGGGCATGACCAAAAACTCATAAGACCCATACCTGGTTAGGAATTCGATTTTTGACACGTCCTTCTCTGGAATTCGTCGATGTTGGTACCCAGTCCTCAAATCTATTTTAGAGAAGTATGACACTCCCCTTAATTGATCAAATAGATCGTCGATTCGAGGTAACGGGTATTTATTCCTGATGGTTACCTTATTCAATTAACGATAATCGATGCATAATCGGACGAAAATATCTCTCTTCTTCATAAATAACAGAGGAGAACCCCATGGCGACGTAGTACGTCGAATGAACGCTTATCCCAGTAGTTGCTGAATCTAATCCCTTAACTCCCTCATTTTCAAAGGAGCCATACAGTGTGGAGTTCTCACAATCGGACGATTTCACGATGCTAAATCAATTATGAACTCAATCTCACAACTTAAAGGTAAGCCCAGGATTTCCTGAAAGACATCTCCAAATTATCTAACCACGGGAATTGAGTCTAGGGAAACAACTATTTCTTGTGAAGTCTTATCCTCAAAATAATAGAAGTGTGTGATCGAACCTCCCTCCAAAAGAGGCATACCACTAAAACATTTCTTGCCCCATAATCGAGAAGACTATACTGCTCCCTTAATAATTTACCATGGATCGGTATTTTACTAACCACTCCATACCCAAAATAACATCATACCTGACCATGTCTAGGACGAGTAAGTCAACCTCAAAGAGCAATCTACCAAGGTCTATTCTTACCCATTTACAAAAAAAAAATTCCAAGTGAACCATCACCCATTGAAGACTCCACACTAGTAAAAGTAGTTTTGGAAGACTTAAATAATCCCGTCGAATGAGAAAAGTGCCCATAGATAAATGAGTGCATTGCACCCGTGTCAAATAACACTCAACCCACATACCCATGAATGGGAAACTTACCCTCAATAGGTGGCGGTGTAGGCGGTACTGGAGGAAACAAAGCATCTTGAATATTATACACATGCCCATACCGAAGTTGTACCTGTTGTAGAGGGATGGATGGAATAGGTGTTGGAGGTTTTGGATGTGCCTGCGGATTCTAAGGGACTCTAGGAAACTGTCCCCCATTCAACTGTGGATAATCTCCCCTCATGTGACCTTGTTCACCACAGTAAAAACAAAAGCCTGTAAAATTTTCCAGATGTCAACCCCGATTGTTGTTCTGAAACTACCCCTCACCTTGGCCCTAATGGCCTCGACCTCCATTATTCCCTCTGCATGCTTATCCCTGTTGGACTAACTACTGCTGGTACTGAGAACCTTGACCATGCTTAAAACCACCTCCGCCAAAGTTGTAACCCCCAAGGCATTGTTTCTTATACGTGTCCCCTTACTGGGAGTCCCGCTCTTTCTGCTTATTCCCAGACTGTTGTGGTGGTGGTAGTGATCCACCGATACCATTTACTCCTTATTTACTAGCTTGACCAGAATCTCCAATCTTCTTACTCCCCTTCAAGTGAAGGTGGTAATCCTGATAATGGAGTAAAGCTGCATTCATCACATCGCCAAATGTTTGCAAATCTGGGTTCCCCAACAAGTGATGCCTTATACTCCAACTCAAACCCACGATATATTTTGAAATCCTCCTTTCTTATGGAATTACTTCATCCGTCATAAAGTTTGCTAAACGAGTAAATTTCTCTTCGTATTCCACCATGGATCGCTCTTCTTGAACAACATCCCGAAGCTTCCTCCTCATCTCCTTCGGGATTGCGGGAGGAAAATACTTTCGATCAAACATAACCCAAATTTTTGAGATGGTCATGATATCCCTCTGTTTCGGAGTTGCCACCGACTCCCACCATTGTAGGGTTGCTCCTATGAGTTTAAAAGTGGAGAGAATATGTTTTCTCTCCCCACTACATTCCACCATTCAAAGATGGCGTTGAATATCTTTTTTCTATTAATTTTCCATAATCACATCAGGTCCACCCTAAAATTCTAGGGGGTGACCTTTCACGAAGGATTCTATAACTCTTTCCCATGCGAAGTGTCCTGTATGGGCTTGAACTACCGGTAAGGCCGATTATTGGGCTTGTGAAAGTTGTTGTGCCATAGTGGTCATTGCAGTGTTGACTGCATGGGAAATAATATTAGCAACCTCCATCGCATTCATCGTTCCTTGTGGTGGTGGGGGATCTACGTCCTCTACTACTTGATTTACCTTTCTCGGGTGACCTCGTCTCGGCGGCATCTAAGATAAAAGAAACTGAATCAGAATACAACTAAAATAATTTATCCTTGTCGAAGATCGCATACACGTACAAACAAAACAGTCCTAGTAATAGGGCTCTATATCAAATAACTCTACGATAGAACATGGTAAGTTTGCATATATCCTAAGGACTCCATAACCTAATGCTTTGATACCATCTGTGACACCCTGCTTATTAAAATAAGAGGTGGCTAGCCCACTACTCCAATAAAATTAGGAATCGTAAATGGTCCATTCTTAGTATCACTGTCACATAATAATAGTATGAGACAACCACCAAGTATTTTGGAAAACAGATGTCAAAATTTTGCAAGTTTGATAAAAAAAAATCGACAATCCAATTATAATAGAAGGTTGATATATAAAGGCGTGTAATTGTTAAATAACAATTATGCAAAACATAACCGAATAAGTTTTCAGTTAACAGACTAATACAAAAAGTTACACCAAGTACTACAGTAGATATGGATAACAAATGTGGCAACACGCCCGAATATACAGACGGATCATAACTAGATCATCCAAAAGATTGATGCGTCTACTAAAAAAATCCTACAACATATGAAAAATATTGTAGCTCCGTGACACTGGGAGGGAAAGATCAAAGCAGGCACCATTGCGGCGGAGCATCTGTGCATAGATAAGAACCACATAAGAAGGAAATTATAAACGGGTCAGGGCCTGGTTTGATATGATATACGTGTGAATAAAATGCATAACAGTCATGAATACTAATATCATACATAGGTTAAGTTTTCTCTTCATTATAAAGATCATCCTTACTTCTCATCTAAGTGCACATCCTAGTGCCATACCATTTCACTAAGTTAAATTACCCATCAAATTAAGAGGGATAACTTAACTTTACTTAACATGCTTAATTTTCCAATTCATAAAATATATCTTCACAAGTGAATGTGTTATCTGGGATCGTATGCCATAAAGTGATTTGTAGATTCATTAACTTATTCATGTGAAATTCCATATTCGTGAGAACAATTACAATCATAATATAATGGTTCTAAGACCATCCTTCTGGGAGTCACCCTACTGGATGCGCCCGTAAATGCTATCACCCCACTAGATCATAACTAAATCGCGACGCGTGGGAAGAGGCTATATACCTTCGACAGTGAGTCATAACCATACCCGAAATTACCTCACTTCGAATAAAATATTCATACAATGTAACCACCGGTCCTATGGCCCGAGCACTATATTCTCCCTGCATCATTATCCCGGGGATTTACCTCATTCGCATAACTTCCCTTATGTTAGGATTTAGAGAGGTATGCATATGCATGCCATAATCACAAGATGTTCCAATTAAAATGTACATTTCTTATTTTAGAAACTATATGTGCATAACGATATAGGCTACTAGTCCCAAAAAGTTCAAAACGATACTAGCGAACTCTGCTATAGTCGTAGACTCATTTACAGGATTAAATAAGACATTAAGTTCTACTAAATAGTCCCGAAATAATCCCGAATACCCCCTTACTAACCTAGGGTATTAATCCAACTTATGTAAAAACCTAATACTCTATATTACTTCATATGAGAAGGTTCCTAATCCTCAAAACTAAAAGAAAAGGAGTAGAAACAAAGTTGGAAATTTTTTATAAAATAGTAGGATTTCAAATCAATTCGCCTAGGGCGGAATCGATTCGCCCCGAAAAGCGAATCGATTCGCTCAAAAAGAGAATCGATTCGGCTGATAAAATTAATGTACTGTCTAAGCCCGAATCAATTTGGCCTTAACCCAAATCGATTCGGTTCCTCAGACCTCTACCCACCATTTTAGCTAATCGATTCGCTGATGATGGCGAATCGATTTGCCTTGGTTGAAAGGCCCAGTTTTGGATACGGGTTTGTATAAACCCTAAATCCCCAAATCTTACTTTTTTTCATCTAACCCAACATCATCAATTCATAACTTCTCTAAATCATTCCTACATAATAACCCACTAATACATTCAACTCTAATCATATCTAAATCAAATACCTAAGGGTTCAAACACCAAAATCATATATAACCATTTTTGGTTCAATCTCAAGAACACAAACCATTAATACAAATTATTCACACTCAATCATACATTTATGCAAGTTAGAAACTTGCCTCGAGATCATAGTCTCTTATTATCATCTCGTTTCAACGATTCCAAGCCCCAAATATCCAACTGTCTCTTTTCTCTCCTTTCTCTCAAGCTCTTTCTTCTTTCTAACTCTCTAGGTTTAGAAATACACAAATGAGATATAAATTCTCTTGCAATACTTAAATTCCTCAAATACATTAAGTCCAACATTAAATGATAATACATACTTCAAATTACTCATAACATCATAAATAAGCTATAACTGATCAAAAGTACCCCGGAACCCAAAAACACAACTGGCACTTGTTTTGACTATCTCAACCATTTTCGAACTAACCGTGCCCTCTAAACTGGCATCCGTGATATCATTCATTATCTCATATTCCAACGTCATATTAACTCTTTAATAATAACCTGATTGGAATATAAATCATAACCGTCGCTTAAAGCACAACGACACAACAAAATATAATGTTACACTATTTACATTTGCTTAACGGTAAATATGCAAAACTCATTAAATATTATTTCTTAAATCACTTAAAGTAATTTTTACTTAAACTTCCTTTATTTTATATTATTAACCCACAAGGCAATTTAATATAAAAGTAATTACTCATAAATAAGGTGTATTACAACTACCATATGCTCTGGCCGATGATATTGGGCCTTTCACTACAGGGCTACAGGTTGTCTTTAATTGTCTCGGTGTCATGTGAGTTTTTAATAATGTGTTTTACCATTTTGAATTATCCATAATATTCCACTTTTTCCTTTCAACGGCCAAATCCAAAACCCAGGATTTCCCCTTTATCCGTGTTACACTTTAAAAATCATCAATTCTTGTCCTTTTTACTCTAACATTGATTGTATCCCCATATCATGTTCATTTAGGACCATTTTGTGTAATAATGTTATCCAATATTTTTATTTCACAAAAAAGGTTTACTTTACATAAAATTATCATTTTACCAATTTATTTACATACTTGTCCATTTCTCCATTTTCACAAGTATTATATCCCGAAACACCCCAAAGTTACCTACAGTAACTTATTAACTATATTTAACTCATTAATGCTTCGTTAACATTTTCGAATAACATTCCTTACAAGTTGGAAATACCTTTAGTTCATTACTTTCTTTTACCAGATATCATCGAACATATAAGACTACTTAATAAAAAAAATACCATTTTTTTATTAATCCATATACTTATCACCTTTTCAACACCTTTTTCACACACCTTGAGGGATGAAAATTTTAACTTCTTTATTTCATATTTAAACCCAATAAAAACCTCATTAAACTTGTTTATATATTCAATTTCAAAATATTACAAGTTTATATGCATGATAAGATAGATTTTAAGACCAAAAATTCTATCATATGGGTCTAACATTTGATTTACTCTAGAAATTTCTTAATAATTACCAAAATAATTTTTTACAATACTAAAGGACATTTTTATTATTCAAAACTTCATTTTTGCAAGAAACTTTAAAACATAGTTTGCTCAAAATGTCTTTCATAAGAAAATATCATATTCAAAATATTTTATTCCATACAATGTTCAACACCTAACTTCTCAAAATACATCATTTATTCAACACTCTTGAATTATAGTATTTCTCTCAAAACCATTGAAACCATTTACGCCCAAACTCATAAGAAATAATCTTCTTACTCAAGTATGAATTTATCCTAACAATTCTAGTCACAATACTACTACTATGCAAAATACAGTTTTAAACTAAGAGAAGAGTTTTTCCACCTCAAATGTAGCTCCAAAAATAGACGATGATAAAGAAGATGGTAGAAACTCCCACCTCCTAAGGATACCTGTCTACACAAAGCTTGTATTCAAGAAATATCCAAGAAAACCCCCTTCAAACCCCATTAATTCCTACTTCTTCTCCACAACCTCCAACAACACCTCTAAAATTCGTAGATTCGTTCAACCAGGGAGGAGATGTGTGTATAAGTTTGAAATAGGGTGGTACATGGTGTTGGATAGTGGTGGGAAAAGTGGGAAAATCTCCCAAGAGGTAGAGAGGGGGAGAATATCTAAAAATGGTGGGGAGATCTGCCCCCACTCTCTCTCTTCTTCAAACTCAAATAAACCCACAAATAACCAAAACAAATCCTTATAACCCCACCCCAACTCTAAAATAACATTTTTGTCCAATTTGGGTTCATTAGAACTCGACACATCGTCAATCCAATGTCCCAAAGTGTGATAACACACAAGGCCACCCTATTTTAAAACTTATGGGCAACCTCGTTTGAATGAAAATGAAACCTCATTCGAACCAGAAAGGCGATTCATTCGAATGATCATCGAATTACCTTATAATTAATTGAAACTGTGGCATCTCTTTTGATCCTCATTCGATCTTCACTTCGAACGACCTAGATTTCTTTTTCAAACCACCCATCTTCGTTCATACGAAACAACAATTTCATTTCAACCACCCTTGACTAGTTCGATCTATAATTTCCAATATCTCAAATTTTAACCTAAAAACTTCCAAAAATTATCATCAAGACTCTATAACAGTCACTTACAGATATAAACCCAATTATAATTATCTAAATCTGAAGGTTTTCATATTAATTCAACTTACACTAGAAAAAGAATAAAATATTGGCACCGGTATTGCACTGAATACCTCAGGGACTCCACGACCATGCTGTGATGCTAAACTCGTTATCCCTCTAAGATTTCTCCTATAAATATGAAGTTGTTAGAAGGTTAAAGGGACTAAAATCAATCATTCAAAGAGATTAAGGCATTTAAACAATCATTGTTTCAAGAGTACTAGGCATATACAAGTGTTTACACTTCTCTTCCACAATCATAACCCACTGTTATGAGTTGATCTTTATAACTTAGGCCGTTTACTTTATTTACACCATTTGTAAATATCATTGAGCCCTAAATAAGTAATTAGGTACCCTTGGATAAGTCATTTAATTACTTCTTAATGTCCTTAATGTTGTCAACAAATGTCATAAGACTTCAGACTCTCGTGGACAAAGCTCAAGAGGTCTCCTCGACGGTAATACTTTATTTGTAATCTAAGAAAGTAGTGGAATACCTTTAACAATGGATGTAGGACCTTCTACTAAGGTCCGAACCACTTTCAACTGTTTTCTCTTACATTAACACTTCTCACCTCTTACCCGATTGAGGTCAAGAAAGTATCACCTGTGGGTCTAAAGTCCCTTACGATTTTAATATCTATCAATAAAAATAACACTAATAATGCACGTTTGATATTCAAGACCCATTACTTTCAATGGTCTTGAAATCCAAAAAAAGACTAACTAACTCTCAAATTTGTTCTTTGACATGGAATTAATCTCTTCATAGATAGAATTCTTCGATTGTTGTTTACCATTAAAGAAATTTCATCTTAAAATTATTGAATATATTACTCATCTTTTGTAACACACAATAAATCATTACCCTCGATCTCGAAATGATGACATTTAATGTTTCCTTGTTTGTTATGGGATAATTAAGGACTTGGAGTATCTAGTGGTGCAATCCTACTATAATAAAGGTCATTCCCACTATCTTCAGTGATTGAAAGATGAGGTTATAATTACCCCACCTCATTGAATATGATAATAAGTTTCACTTTACTCAAAGAAAAAAATCCTTCTTGACATCGCCTACGCTAAGGAAGTCGTGATCAATGAAATCTACATCAAATGAATCTTGTTCACTTATCCCCCCATCGTTTTTTGTTATCATACACTAGATATCCCTTTAAAAAGTCAAAATATTTTATAAATAGATGCTTTTTAGTTCTAGGTTACTGTTTTTTATAATAATAGTAGGTGTTGTGAACAAAACCAGTCGATCCCCATCAGAACAAAATCTCAAAATTGGGACTTTTTCCTTTCCATAACTTATATAAGGTTTCATAATAATTATAAGAAGGAAATAAGTTAAATATATAGGTTTTAGTCAAGATTGTTTACCCTAATAATGATATTGGGAGGTTGGATTATGCCATATTTAATCCATCCATACTTAGAATTATTAAAATACTAATCTTCGTGAACCATTGTTTCAGATAAGTACTCATATATGATGTCTGGAAGAAGGGTTTCAATACTCTTGTATTTTTTTTATACTCAACCTATACTAAGAAGAATTTAAAATAGTCCAAGGGTTAATAACAACGAGTGATTAAATATACATAATCATATTGTGTGTAATCAACTATAAATTTGACAAAATAATTTGTCATGACATGCCTTAACATTCATAGGTCCGCAAATACGAAAGTGAACGAACTCTCGTGGTTGAGTAACTCATATAGTCTATCCAAGAGGCTTCATACATGATTTTGTTTCCAAATATCTCTCATTATAGGCAGGTTAACCTTAGCGAGGGGGGCCAAAAGGTATTCTTTAGCAAATCAAGTCATCATATATTTGCCTATATGCCCAAGTCTTGCATTCCATGTAACATAATTATTATTTCTATCATTTGTAACATAAGATAATGAATTAGAAGAATACTATTAATCAATTTTAATTACATTATTCCAAACCCCAAATACTAGAAATTAAAAGAAAAACCATCTCTAAAATTGGAAAAAACTAAAAGTATTTTATGCAAAATTTTAGGGATATAGATCACATTATGAATACTTAGCATATGTGGAAATGTTATAAACTCACCCTTAAGGCATCTTTGCTAGTTCCATTTCCCATATAAGCATACATATATCCAAAAAGAGTACGAAAATATTATATGAACCCACATATTTTGTTTCTCCAGAATCTACAATCTAATCACAAATATAGTGAGAAACTAAATCATGAGAACATAACAAATTTATACAGAGTTCAGTAATAAAGAATACATTCTTTTAATCGGTGAAATCACATGCAAAATGACACTTGTTCCCATAATTGCATAATTGGACGTTGGACTCATCTGTATTTCCGCCGAGTTTTACCCGGAATCACTTTGTTATCTTAGGACCAAGTGAAATTTCCCTGCACGATTTTCTTCCTTTTTATATGTCTTTTACCTATTTGTTTAGAGCTTTTACCTATGGGTGATAAGGGAAACAACATAACTCAATTATTGACGATCCACTTCTTACTCAACATAAAATGAAATATTGTCGAAAAAAAGCATGACAAATAGGTATTATGACAACCAATGTATAGCATGACATGTAATAAAAGCTATGAATTTATCTCATATGTATCCTAATTGATTATTTAAGAGCCTATGCAAAAGTGATTCAAATGTATTATGTGAAAGAAGAATTTTATCTTACGTGAAACAAGAATTTTATCTCCTAGAAAGCGGCTATAAAAATAATATATTTATCTCACAATACATCATAGATAAGTAAAGAACCTATACAAAAATTTGTTTATACTAAATGTGGACACTTGTTTACACATATACATATGAACAAGCTTAGGTAATAAAACAAGCAAACATAAGTTCATATAATTAATCATTTTTAACCAACTATTAATCATACTAGAACATAACCTAAGTCCATTGAATGGATGATTAGTGCCACATTCGTAATGGAAGGCACAAAGAAAATGACAGTACTAAACATTTTAAAAATTAAATCACACAACGATAAAACACATTGCAAAAAAATTAAGCATCATTAACTTTGTAGAGGGTGCTTGAAGGTAATCCTGAGATTAGGGATAATTCCTTAATTGGCAAAAGTGTTTGAGATTAAGCAACTGAAGCAGCTCAAGCGTGGCAACTCAGCGAGGCATCTTTGCATGGCAACTCATACTTTATCTTGTTGTATTAGTCATATTGTATTTCTGTTTATGTTGACTGTAAGCTATAACGGTTGTAATGATGTAATGAGAATAATAAGGAGTTGTAGTGTGAGATCAAACGGTACTCGCGAGAGACCAGGCTTGGCAGGGCCTGGGAGAGCTTTCATGCTCTATCGAATGACCTCACCGTGGGAACTTTAGAGGGACTTGGTTTGGAGGATTGATAAGTGAGGCACCGTTGGGGCTTGTCCTGATCATCTTAGATACACCTGGTAAAACATTGACGGACCCTACCTGTGGAACCTCGAGCGGAGCAGCTTGGAGTTCCATCGGGCGTTGAGTTGTGAACCAAATAGCCCTCTACTTAATGTCACATATATTATAGGTGATGCCACTAGCAAGCTAAACAATGTTAGACCTGCACTTGAGTAAACCACCGTGGTATTTGGGGCTGTCAGGAAGTTGGTGAGCCACCTCTATGACAATAGCCCCCTGACACAAAGTGGTTAGGCAAAAGGCATGTCTTGGCATTTAATGTTTATGATGTGGATACAACTAGTGCATCAGGAATTTAATGTTGTAACATAAAGTATCAGGGACGTCTTTCATAGTTTTTAATGAATGAGTCGCCTCGGGGATGGGGTGGGAGGCTATTTAAGGACCCCAACCACTTTTGAGGAGAGGATGATCTTTTGAGAGTTCTAGAATTTATTACTAGAGATAAGACACATCATAGAGAGTTATTGCAAAACCAGAGGGTTTACTCACTCACCATCGTTATTTATTACGGAGATTTTAATACTTGACAGAGACTCTTGAGGGTGTTTGGTGTGTTTCTACCTGCCTACCAAGGTGTATCCAAGGTGTTTACTTATATCTCCCTCTAGTTGAGTTACTTTTAAGTTCCATTACTACTTTATGAGTTATCCACGAGGGATTTGTGAGTTTAAACTAAGTCTTATCTCCATTACATTTGTGTATGGATGTTCTATTACTAATCCAAGTCTTTGGCCGATTAGCTTATCATTACCTTACTTGAATAGGGGTTACGCCTCCATCTATCTTATCTAAAGTTCCCTCTTACATTTGGCGACTTTACTGGGGAGGCATTCTTCTAAGTAAGGAGTATGGCACAGGATAATGCTAATCGAAGGTACAATTTTGATGACATCCAACATAATAAAGAACAGGCTACGAGAGAACTGGAGGCCCTTGGGGATGGGGCTCCTTGAGTAGAGGTACCTCCGGTTTCGGTGATGATAGGCATTTTAGGGGTGACACAAGCTTCCACAAATGTGGGGTTAGGACCCACTCAAGTCGCGCTCCTCATGAGCATGTTTTATAAGTTTTTTCAAACTCCAGTAGCTTCAACTATGCTGGGAGGATTGGAGGTTAACGCCTTCATAACGCTAGGGTTAACTCCAACGGCCCCATCAGGGGCGGGTGCTGTGGGAACGATCCTAGTGAGCATACACTTTGTTGTGAATCTTGTATGGGGAACGTCAGGAGTATAGATGGCCCCAACCGTGTCGCCTGCTCCAGCTGCAATGGGCACTCAACCCGTGGTTCCGTTGGTTGTTGCCCTAGTGGCATCGCCCATGGAGGAAATGAGAAAGGAGGTGAAAAAGGAGATGTTGAAGTTCATGCAGGCTTCCTCATAATCTGCTGGCGAGGTATCTTTAGTTTTTAATAACTTTCAAACACCGTATCCCCAGAAATACAACGACAAACCCTATCCGAAGGACTATATTCCTCCTATTTTTGAAAAATATACGGGAAAGGGTGGGAACCCGAAGGAGCATATTAAGTGCTTCGTTGAAAATTTGGGGGTGCATTATAATAATAAAAGGCTTAGGTTGAGGGAGTTATCTAAATCCTTTACCAATAAAGCATATACCTTGTATTCCCATTTGGCTCCCAACAGCGTTTCTACATGGGAGGAGATGCACGTGTTATTTATTCAGAAGTTCTTTCTGGGCGAATATGAGTTTACTTTGACTCAACTAGGTAGGGAGAAGCGACGACCTGGGGAAGAAGTGGTGGACTACATTCGAACATTTAGAGAAAGATCCCTCAACGTGAGGGAGGAGGCCAAAGAATCCAAGTTACTGCATATATGCGCTGAGGGGCTACTTCCTGAGTACATCTGTCATCTTATTAATGAGACGAGCGAGGGGAATTTTGTGGCATTCTTAAAAGCAGCAAGAAATATCTCTTTGGTGGTGCAACCCAATCCGATGGCGGTGCCCATGATGTTTAGGCAACCGATGAAACCCGCGGGGGGGGGGGGGGGGAGGTCTCAGCCCCCACGGGTAGGGTACACCAAGGAGGAGATAGGGGCAAAGCACCGAAGAAGGAAAATAAGAGGAAGTTTGGGATAGACAAGGAAGACGCTCCACCATTTCCATGTACAGTAGAAGAAGTTGTCAAGTGTTACAACAAGATGGTCCAAGGGGAACATTCTATGAGCCAAAGGACGTTCCCGCTGAGGAGATCGATATGGAAATGAAGGAGGGTCCAAAGTATTGTCAAGTTCATCGGAGGATCCAGCATCCAATAGAAAGTTAATTTACACTGAGAAGAATTATCGACAAGTACGTGAAGGCAGGGATGTTGCAAATCCCTTCACAGAATGTCAATAATAACCCACTACCAGCACATGGGGCCAATCTCGTGGTGGCCTACGATGAAGAGGGGGAGATAGGAGAAAGAGAAGAGTATGAAACAACTTTGGAGACCTGTACCAAGGGAATGGATAACGTAGTTTTAGCCTACGATGAAGCGAGCACCAAACTTATAGAGGATGTGTATAGCATTGAAGGTGAGGAAGCAGATGCGGGACTAGAGTACTGTGCAGTTTCAAAATCCCCGAAGTTCACCTGGTTCTTCGACCAGGTAGGGATTACAAAATAAAACAGGTTGGAAATAACCCAGGAGATATTAGCTATTGTGAGGAAAAATGCAGTCCCTTCGCTGAAATGGAAGGGACCCATGGCTAGGTTGGTAAGGAGGTTCCTATCAAAGGTGACTTTCAGCGATACCGATAGGGCTATGAGATTCCCTTATAACAGGCCATTGTATGTGATTTTTAGTGTCAGTGGAGTTAGTTTTGCAAGGACTCTCATAAACGGGGGAGCTTCTATCAATATCATGCCAATTAACTCCTTTCATGCAACCAATATTCCAGAAGAAAGATTGGTCCCCATGCCTTTGGTAATTTTGGGGTATGATAACCAATCTTCCAAATCCATTGGGTATGTTAATATGGGGATTGTGATGGGAAATTTGAGTTCCCATATAATGTTCCACGTTATAAAGAGTGTAACTTCCTATAATCTTCTAATAGGAAGGGTGTGGATGCACAACCAAGGGCTAGTTCCTTCTACATACCACCAGTGTGCTAAGGTGAACATCAAGGGGACAGAGGTGACTATCAGGGATACAAAGAGGCCCTTCGTTATCGAGGAGTCTCACTTGGTGGATATGGTATTTTATACTGAGTTGGAAGAAGATTTTCGGGTCTTAACGAGGAGGATGGAGGGAGCGCGGGTTCCCTCGATCAGAGAACAGATGGGACCCTTGAACGAGTAGAGTAAAGAGGTTACGAGCAGCGCAAGGGTAATGAATGAAGAAGCTCACCAAGCGGCTCCTCGACCCCAAGGCATCTCGAAGAAGCTTAAAGATAGGATGAGGCCCAGAGTTGATCCAATGAAGAATGAGGTCCAACGACAAAGTCTGTTGAGCCAGTTCTGAGGAAAAAGCGTGGCCGAGGCATCTAGAGAGAAGAAGAGGAAAGCAGTCACCGCTACCAGTAGGCAATGCAAGAAAGTCATTACTAAGGAAGGAAAGTTGGTGTATTGATTGTAACGGTGTGAGCCGGCGACCGAGGAAGCTGATGAAGAGGTTGACCCGATATATAAATGCTTTCTGGTTGATCAACAAGGACAATGCATGGTGATAGATAATTTTAGCATACATGAATTTGTGGAGGAAGTCACCAAAGAACCAGAATACATGGCGGATTGACCAAAGCCAATGGTACAAGAGCTAGAGCAGTTGAACCTAGCAAAAGAAGGGGAGGACCCAAGGCCCATCTTTATCTCGAAGGATCTCAATAAGGAGAAATGAGGGTCCTTGGTGGAATTTATTCAGGAGTTTATAGATGTCTTCGTGTGGAAGTACACAGAGATAGAAGGGATGGACGAGGAAGTGAGCTATCACAAGTTGAATGTGATGCCTTCAGCCATTTCAGTAAAATAAGTAATGAGAACTTACAAGCCTAAGATGGATTCGAATATCAAGGAAGAGGTTCAACACTTACTAATGGTAGGGTTTATCAAGCCGATACAACACCCGATCTGGCTATCCAGCAATGTCCCAATAGGAAAGAAAGATAAAAATAAAATAAGAATTTGTGTGGACTTTAGAGATTTGAACAGATCTTTCCCCAAAGATGAGTTCCCTCTACCATCCATCGATAGCCTAATAGATGCAACGGCGGGTCATGAGATGTATAACTTTATGGATGATTATGTGGGGTATAAGCAGATTAAGATGGACCCCTCGGATGCAGAAAAGACAGCGTTCAGAACCCCATTGGGTAACTTCATATATAAGGTGATGCTGTTTGGACTCAATAATGTTGGGGAGACTTACCAGAGAATAACGATGGCCATTTTCCATGACTTCTTCACAAGTTTGTGGAATTCTATGTGGATGACTTGGTCATCAAGTCGAGGAAGGAGGAGTCTCACCTAAGCGATTTGAGGAAGGTGTTTTCCCATTGCAAGAAGTTTAAATTAAAGATGAATTTTGCTAAAGTTCATTTTTGGGGTGACATGTGGGAAATTCCTAGGCTTTGTGGTTGATCGACAAGGGTTGCAGATGGACCAGGACAAACAGCGAGCGATTTTGGAAACACCATGTCCGAGAACAGCAAAAGAGCTGAAGAGTTTCCTTGGTAAAGTCTCCTACCTTAGGAGATTTGGGTATGGATTAACCGAAATAACACATCCGTTGATGCAGCTGTTGCAAAAGAACACAAAGTTCAAATGGGAGGCAATTCACCAGGGGTCTTTTGACGGACTGAAGAAGCTTCTCGTGTCACCACAGACCATGGTTCCCCCAAAGGCAGGGATACCGTTGCAGCTGTACCTCACATCCACCACGAGGTCTGTGGGAGCTTTGCTAGCACAAGAGATTGACGAGAAAGAACGGTTGGTCTACTACCTCAGCGGGATCATCCATGGGTCAGAAGGCATATATGGTAGCTTAGAAAGGCATTGTTTAGACGTAGTATTTGTAGCGCAAAAACTTAGACATTATATGATGTCTTTTACAATTCATATTGTAACGAGATGTGATCCCATTAAGTATTTACTTTCAATAACTATATTGATTAGGCAGGGCAACTAGATGGTTCCTTATCCTTTCTGAATATGACTTAAAGTGCGTGGTTCCTCGCGCAATTAAAAGTCCGGCATACGCCGATCTGTTGGCATTTTCCTTTCAGGAACCTTTGAGCCACCCAAAGAAAACATCTCAGGAGACGATTTGCAGGCCAACCACCTAGATGCAATGGATGAGGAATAGACAATGCAGTTTGATGGGTCATCGACAGAAAAGAAACGAGGAGTTGGGGTTATTCTTTCGAATGGAATGGAGGAAATTTTCCTTTCTTGCAAGTTAGATTTCCTTTTCTCTAACAACGAGGCAGAATATGAAGTATTGTTGTTGGGATTGCTAAAGTCTCTTCGAAGAAGGACCCGTTCACTTTGTATCAAGGGGGATTCAAACTTGGTGGTTCAGCAAGTGAATGGAGAATACGCGTTAAAACACATGAGCCTGGCACCATACAAAACAATCATTCAGAGGCTCCTTGGCCAGTTCCATCGAATAAAGATCAATAGGCATCCTAGAATAATGAACCTTCACCCAGATGCCTATGCCCCCATTGCCCAGAAGATGATCATGAGGAGCGATACAGCTACTGTCGTGATTCAATGAAGAACATCTCCTTCGATGGTACAGTCAATTCTACCGATAGAAGAGGACAAGGACTGGAGGGGAAGATTAAGAGGTAAGTGGAGTCTGGTGAAGGAACGATGGGGCTCAGAGAATTGGCCCAGTACTTTACAAACTAGGGGAACCTTTACTTCAGAAACGCATGAGAATGGCTGTCAAGATGCATCAGTCCAGAAGAAGCAGGGTGGAGGTTAAAGAAAATACACGAAGAGAACTGTGAAACGATTGAGATTTCTCTTTATAGAAGAATTAAAAGGGAGGGGTATTTCTGGCCTAGCATGAAGCAGGATGTAGTCGAGCTACAATGAAAGTGTGATAAATGCCAGTTATTCTTTGAGGCAGCATAATGTCATTTTATAGAGACTTGGTTTGACTGGAGACAACCCTATATTGACTTCATTAAAGATGGAATTGTCCCAGAAGAGAAAATTAATGCGATGGGAGTCCGGTGAAGGGCCCCGAGGTTCTACGTTCAAGACGGGTAGCTTTATCGAAGGGGATACATCAACAGGCTGTTACGTTGCATCACGAAGGAAGAGGAAGCCGAGATTCTCAAACAGGCGCACGATCCAACTCATATAGGAGGGGCTAAGCTATATGACTAGTTAATGACTCTGGATTACTACTGACTAACGATGGAGAAAGATTCCTCAAGGTTCGTTAAAAAATGCAAGGCTTGCCAGCTTTATGGAAATATGATCTATGCCCCATCGGAGGACCTACACTCCCCGACAACACCTTATCCTTTTCACACTTGGGCGTTTGACCCGGTAGGAGAAATACACCCTTCTTCGAGGGGGAAGATATGGATCCTTGTAGCAACAGAGTGTTTCATAAAGTGGGCCAAGGCGATACCACTGAGAAGGGCAAAAGCAGGAGTAGTGAGAAACTTCATTAGAGAATACGTCATTTGCCATTTTGGGATCCCAAAGGTTTTCCTTTCAGATAATGAAACCCCTTTCATCAATTCAAAGGTAACGATGGTCATAAACAAATACTTTATTATCCATCACACTTTGACAGTGGCATACCCAAAGGGGAACGGTCAAGCCGAAGTGACTAACAAGACTTTGGTTAATATCTTGGCTAAAATAACGGAGGATTTTCCAGGATCATGGTATAATAAGATGCCAGTCGTTTTATGGGCCTATCATAAGACTAAGAGGAAGCCAACAAGATATACATCGCTCTCTCTTGTTTATGGGGCGGAGGCAATTTTCTCGGTGGAGTTAGAAGTTCCCTCGACTCGATATGCTTTGGGAAGCAACATGCTCCCTCAGACTAGACGTCTGCAATTAGAAGCATTGGACGAATGCAGAGATAATGCGATTCAACACTTTTAAATGTACACGAAGCAGCTCTCTAGGGCATATGATAACTTAGTGAGACCAAGGAAATTCATGGAGGGAGATCTCATATTAAAGGTAGTAGTGAAACATATTATGGGGCTTCCCCTACCTCAGTTTACAGAGAATTGGGAGGGACCTTTCATCGTAAAGGAGGCTTATGACTTAGGTTATTGTTTAATTTCAAAAATGGAACAAGATAAACCATTCAAGATTAACAATAAGTGGTTGAAGGTTTATCATGTGTAGGAAGTTATGTTTAACCACTGATGTAATTGGTTGTTGTTATAAATACACAAATTCTTTCTTATAATGAGTATGCAATTTCTTTTTATTATACCTCAAGTAGAGATGAAAGAATTATAGAAGTTCGTATTTCACAATCTATATAAACAGTTGTAACACAAAGAAATGGCATGGGAATAAGTATCTTTTTCCATTCATGAACTTTGGGGCATTACAAAATTGGGAGCTATAGCCCAAGAATTACATGAGAAGAAAAGAAAAAAAATATATACACAAGTTCATTAACTAATAAGTAACCACATATTAGGAGAAAAAAAGAAATCTCCAGGGAGGCCTAAAGAAGCTGCTTGGCAAGACCGTTGAACATTAATAGAGACCTCCAACCTTGTCTCGCCCGTGTGCACTTAATTAGGAGTTTCTCTCATTTTGACTTCGCCGCACGCACAGCTTCTTTGAGTTCCTCCACCTCCTTGTCAATGGCTCCGAGGAGAGGTACTATCTTGGCCAACTTAGCTTCCTCGGACCGCTGCTCCTCATGATGTTTTCGTAAGAGATCCCTCTGGTTGTCTAACCGCTGGCTCTTCAAAGTCTTAAAATGCACGATGATCCAGTCAAAGCAGAACCCATCATGACCTAACTCCCTCAGATAGCTCCAGAATTGGTTGATGAGGGGTTTGGTCACGTTCGTAGTTAGAGTGTTGGCAATTTAAACAATAACAGTGGCCATGCCTTGAAGCCTATGGATTATAACTGGGATGTTTAAACGTAGGCAGTCCACCGTGAAGGTCTTAGGATGATAGCTCACAAGTTGCTCGATGACCAAATGATGGTTGGCAGGCATTTGGGGAGAATATTGGAGTACCATCAGGCAGAAAGTGGACGGAGCCAAGTCGAGCAGAGGAAGCTCACACCCTGATTCTCTTTCCGTGGTAGCACCCATCATGGAACCATGATCATTATGGCTCAATTCTTCAGAGGAAATAGGTTTATGATGTGGCGAGGCAATGGGCGAAGGAACTGGTGGAGAATCCTCCCGAGAAACTTGAGAATAGTTATGCAAAACAAGGAGTTTATAAAAAAAATCTTAACAACTGTTTTCATTGTTAAGTCACCGATATAGGTGGAGTTTATGAGAAAAAATCTTAACAAGCGTTTTGATTATTAAGTCACCATTATAGGTGGATTTTATAAGAAAAAATCTTAACAACCATTTTCGTTGTTAAGTCACCGATATAGGTGGAGTTTATGAGAAAAAATCTTAACAAGTGTTTTCATTGTCAAGTCACCGTTATAGGTGGAGTTTATGGGAAAAAAATCTCTCAACAACCATTTTCGTTATTAAGTCACCGATATAGGTGGAGTTTATGAAAAAATGTTAACAAGATTTTCGTATTTAAGTCACCTATATAGGTGGAGTTTATTAAAAAAAATTAACAAGTGTTTTCATTGTTAAGTCACTGATATAGGTGGAGTTTATAAAAAAAAATCTCTCAATAAGCATTTTCGTTGTTAAGTCAACGATATAGGTGGAGTTTATGAAAGCATCTTAACAAGCGTTTTCGTTATTAAGTCACCGATATAGGTGGAGTTTATCAAAAAATCTTAGCAAGTGTTTTAATTGTTAAGTCACCGATATAGGTTGAGTTTATGAGAAAAAAATCTTAACAAGTGTTTTCATTGTTAAGTCACCGTTATAGTTGGAGTTTATGGGAAAAAAATATCAACAAGCATTTTCGTTGTTAAGTCAGTGATATAGGTGGAGTTTATAAAAAATCTTAATAAGCATTTTCGTTGTTAAGTCACCGATTATAGGTGGATTTTATGAAAAAACCTTAACAATTGTTTTCATTGATTAAGTCACCTATACAGGAGGATTTTGAGAAGTTGACAAATACAGAGAAATTAGAGAAGTACCTCAGTAGCAGCAGGATCTAGAGGGGTAGTTACCATGGGAGCCATAATGCTAGAAACCGTGGGAGGCGGTCTCATTACCTCGGCGTCCTCAACGGAGCCCTTGGATGTAGAAGCTTCAAGGGTAGGCACACTCCCCTTGTAAGCATAGGGTACTATGGCCAACATGGGCGCATCATCCGGCGGAGATGTTGGACCTTCGAGAGACGCCCCAATGAGAGCAGTTGCTCCAACCTGGGCCTCAGAAGGGATAAGGCCACTCAGCGCAAAAGGCAAACAAAGACTGGGAGACAGATGCAAATGTAAAGACAAGTGTTAGATAAAAGGAGTAGTCGTAAAAAGGATAAGAGAAATTAATGCACCTAGCTTACCCCCGTTATGGCACTAAAGAAAGGAACTGCAGTAATGGGTCTTGAGAATGCAGGAGGAAGGAGAATATTGGTTATCAGTGCGCCACTTCCTCCTAAAATAGACAAACATGTTCGAATTGATAAATAAACTAGTGGGACAAATAAAAGATGCAAGGCTGAGAAAGAAATTTACCCATGGGGCACTCTCTTCGACCACAACAAGGGGCAGAGAGACATCTCGCTCTGAGGGTAACTCAGAGGAAACTGGAAAAGTTGCCTCGATTTGGCCAAACTTCTCAGCAACACCCGTGGCGGCATCCCTGGATCGATGGGAGGAGGAACGACGTGAATAAGTGAGGCTTATTAAAGGAGACCGGGGAAGGGCGGCAGTGGCTGGATGAGTACCACAACGTCCCTCCACGAAACAACTCACTGGGGGACTGGGAGGACTAACCCTCACTTTTTCAACTCCCTGCACCAAAGATATCAGGCAATAAGTAAATACGTTGTGTCAAGAAAAGAAGAAAGAGAAATAAAGAATGCAGATATACCTCAGATCCAAAGGGAGAACGAGAGGATATAACCACTGGTAAAGGTGGAGAAGAAGCAACGGCAGAAGAAGTTGGTGATGAAGGTCGCTCAAATGTCTATTTCTTCTAGGGCTTAGTACCTATCATCTTCCTTCTTGAGCTCGTGGCAACACCACTTTCAGGCACCTACGATCTTCTTTTTCTTTTTACTGATGGCTCACTAGGATCAACCACGATTTTGGGGAATGTACCCAGAGGAGGAACGACCACAGCACGCCATTGAAATTTAGCGTTTATTCGGGAAACTTTGACCTCTACCCGTCTCCTCAGCTCTTCACCAAGTTTCGAATACATAGGAGGGGGAACGGAGGCAATTGGGAATGCCTCCAATGGAGTTTGCATTTGACCTTTGGCCTTATCCTTCTTAGACTTGGACTTTCTGGATTTCTTAGCATATGGCTCAAAAGGCCCTTCTCCCATGGAAGCTTAGACTGTGGGGACAGATGGTTTTGGGTCGCAGTGGCCTTTGGTTTCGGCGTGGTAAGAAGGATCAGGGGGAAGTATGGAGCAAGTTCCTTGGGAGGTTCTTTTGGGGTCTGTCTTAGGAGGAACTCAACCCCGAGAATGAAATTTCCCTTCAAACCCAACTCCAGGGTAGAAAATGAAAGAACTGGGGGATACACAAGATCACCCTCGATGAATTCAGCAATCTGTGCCAGTTTCCTCAGCCAATTCTTTATGGAAAATAAAGGGGTCACGTCCCCTTGCCTAGTGATTCTAGAGATGGTGACTCGCTCAGCTAATGTTGAACTGACTCCCCACATGGTCGTCGAGGAGAATATGGAACATTCCTCATTAAAAGATACCTTGGGATTAGATAACTGAAACACCGAGCGAGGAGACCCTTTATCAAAGCCAAGTTGACGGATGCATCAGTTGGGATTGTAATGTTCGCTGGTGTATCCCCACTCGGTGTATGAGGGTAGGTATCCCGACGAAAATAGAAGAACAACGGCCAATGAGGGGTCTTCAGTAATGAGTTCTACGATGGTTAGGTGGACCACTCTTGCCCCATGCTTGAAAAATCACAAGTATAGAGAAAAATATCCTCCCAATAGGGCCTCATTACAAAACTTGAAAAGTTATCAATAAAGGAGGTCAGCTCTTTTCGCCTCTACCTCTTTTGATACATAATTAAGCGAGGGGGCAGGAAGGTTTCCCCCAAGGGAGGATGGTTAGTCTTGGCAGCTATGGTTGGGAAGCGCACATAAAGGAAATTCGTCAGAAGAACGCAGCTGGAAAAATTGGCTAGGTTGTAACAACCCAGATATTGCTCCATGTTAAAAAGGACCCTATCAAGCCATATGTAGAGGGAGCCCAAGGCGATTACAGCCAGAGGGAGCTTGATACCCCAGGCCAATCAGAGAGATAGGTTGATGATATCCCTTCGAGGTTGGTCATTGGGTTTTCCCATTAAAAAGAAGCGAGAAAGAATCACAAGGATATAGGTAGGAAGCTCTAACGATGTACTTTTTTCAGGGGCGGCCTTAGAGGAACTTCCGTCTGAGGGGTCTTTGAAGAAGTAGTTGATAAGGGGAGTGAAAGTGTCTTTGTTTGAGGCACCAATGCATCTTCGGCATATACGGTCCAACTCCAAATGGTCAGCAGCCTCTTGCGCATCTAAGGCATCATCGGAATAGGGCTCATGACATGTCACCTGAAGTCCTAAGAGCTCACACACGTCCTCTAGTGTTATTGTAAATTCCCCCACGCAGCGATGAACGTGTGGGTGGTAACATTCCAACGAGACACCAGAACAGGAAGGGCAGTGTTATTCTTGGAGAAGGTGAACTCACCAAACCACTTAGCTCAATGAAGCCCGATCTTAACGAGGGTATCAGCATGGGAACTCTTCATATGAGAGTTCCAAGAATAAAAGTGATCAGGAAAGCCCCCAGGACTTTCAAAATTGATGTGGGACCATGGGAAGTCCCCTCGCTCAAGACGAAATTTAAGAGTCCCCTCGGGAGATAGAAAGCCCCATTAACCAGAATTCTCATCTTCATCACCAAGCGTCATGGCATCATACTTGGAGTTAAAAAGGAAACTCTTGAAAAACCCAGCAAAGTCATCACCTTCGGCAAAAATGGGGGACCGGCGGTAGAAACACAACTGTTCTTGACGACTAGCGATTAATAAGGCATCAGAAAGGGCAGTGACAACGGGGGTAGGAGGAGGAGCACTGGTGGCAGGAGTGGCAGGGTTGCTTGAAGAGGCCATAGCAGACAGCAGAAGTACGAAAAGGTTTGGTAAAAGAAGAGTTGGAAATTAATAGGTAGGTGCATAAATGCAGGTGGTAGTGCAAAAGATGAGAGTAGGAGGATACTGAGTAAATAAGAGGGCAATAATGGAGGTCGCACAAAGTTTCTCTCTCTAAAGGAAGCGGGGAGCTTGAAGAAGATAAAGAAGATGAAGGTATAGAAGTGTTTTGAAATAAAAGAGACATTTGAAGGGTTTCAAACTCGAAGGTTGGAGTTTCCCACCATCGCACGTGCAAGGGTTGCCTATAATCATTTTAAATAAACACGTGGCACATCGGGAAGGGTCTCAACAGTTGAAAAGATAGCGCCACGTCGGTTAGGGGTGGGCGCGGTCCGGTCCGATCCGGTTTTTTGCCATTTTAGGTGTCGGACCGAATAATTCAGTCCTATATATGAGAGATCGAATTCGGACCGATTTAATCGGTTTAGCCTATTTATTCAGTCTAGGTTGTTTTCGATCCGGTTCGGTTAATAATCGGTCCACATTAAATTTTTTTTTTAATTTTTTTTAATAGGAACATGTAAATCAGTTACTAAATATCAGATTGATCAATTTCTGGTGGACCCTTGCTCTCAATCTAAAGTTCAAATTCCACATTATGATATTAAGCATACTTAAATTTCAACAACTGGGATGGATAAAGAGGAACGTAAGTCAAATAAACAAGAGATTTGTATTAAAAAAAATATCTAAATTAATTCAAGAGCAAGATAATGAATGAAATATTGTATCTCACTTATGAAGATTAATTTTCTTATAGAGGACAAGGCCAGTCATTTTGACCAAAAAACCCTGTAGGACCACCAGTAGCTGAACGGACAGGGCCTCCTCAATCATTTACACCACTACCCCGCCCCTGACCACCGACCCCTGCACCACTGCGGCCAGAGGAACTAGCAGATCTAGCACTTTCACAATGATTGCAGACACCACGAATTGCAAAGTTTACATTGGAACAACTTCTACCAAAATAGTGCACAAAAAACATTAGCATAACAAAATGTCTAGTGCAAAATAGATCAATGAAAGGTATAAAAAGAGCAAGAAAGAGCTTCTCACCAATCTCACATCACAGGCCCTATGTTCGGTAACATCCAATCACCATATTATTTCCATGTCTTCCCCGAAGCATCACCAATATCACATCACAGACCTTGTATTCATCCATTTCCATGGGAAGCCAAGCTGGAGTTGAGGTGCGTCGGTCGGAGAGAGGGAGTGAAAATGAGAGAGGAAACTTTTGGAGATACGAAATAAAGTGAGAGAGGAGTGTTGTGTACGAGTTTTATGTTAGTGTTTTTTTAGTGTTTTGTTCTTTACTAAAACATATACATATATATATATATATATATTATATTATATTAAACTAAGCGGCCCGGTCCGGTCCTAAGACCGAATTGAAAATGGATATTTTAGACCGGACCGAATATATTCGGGTCTCTTCATTTAGGATCGAATTAGGAACGATTTATAAAAAAGCCTATAAAAGTAAGTCCGGTCCGATTGGGTCCAATCGGGTCGATCTTTTTTTTGTCCACCCCTAACGTCGGTAAATGAAATGACACTTGGGAAAAAGAAGGGGGTTGCCTTCTCTAGAAAGTTGAGTTCTGGTGACAAATTGGTGTTAGACTTATCCAATGACTCCCAACGAAGGTAGTCCCCCAATGGTTCAAAAAGCTAACTTCCCCTCGCCACATGTCCAAATGTGGTTTAAAGGGTGACCCAGTTACATCGGGAAGAATTTATGCTTTTTCGAACACATCGAAGCATCACAAGGGAGAATTTTACTTACCAAGAGTCCAGGCGAGTATTTGAGAAGGTTAGTAGGCCTTTTGGGAGAATTTCAAATAGTAATGCTAGAACGGTTGAGGCTCAACATGAGGAAAAAGTGGCGATGTCCCTTCGCCCAAGCCCCAATGACAATGGCGCTTCGGCTCAGGTACATCAGGGAGAATTTTACATTTTCCAGGAGATTATATCACTGCAGTTCTAACGAGGGAAAGAAGGCCAAAAAATTTCACGTAGAGAAGGTTCATTGCATTGAGAAGTTTCATGCGTACATTTCTTGTTCCAATAAATCTCTCCATGAAGGGGAAAATGTAGAGGGTGCTTGAAGGTAATTCTGAGATTAGGGATAATTCCTTAATTGGCAAAAGTGTTTGAGATTAAGCAACCGAAGAAACTCAAGCGTGGCAACTCAGCGAGGCAGCTTGGCGTGGAAACTCATACTTTAACTTGTTGTATTAGTCATATTGTATTTCTATTTATGTTGACTATAAGCTATAATAGTTGTAATGATGTAATGAGAATAATAAGGAGTTTTAGTGTGAGGTTAAATGGTATTCGCGAGAGACTAGGCTTGGCAGGGCCTTAGACAGCTTTCATGCTCTATCGAATGACCTCACCATGGGAACTTTAGAGGGACTTGGTTTGGAGGACTGAGAAGTGAGGTACCATTGGGGCTTGTCCTGACCATCTTAGTTAAACTTGGTAAAACACCGAAGGACCCTGGCCATGGAACCTCGGGCGGAGAAGCTTGGAGTTCCATCGGGCGTTGATTTATGATCCAAACAGCCCTCTACATAATGTCATATCTACTATAGGTGATGTCACCAGCCAGCTAAACAATGTCAGACCTGCACTTGAGTAAACCACCGTGGTATTTGGGGTTGTCAGGCAGTTGGTGAGCCACCTCTACGACAACAGCCCCTGACACACAGTGTTTAGGCAAAAGGCATGTCCTGGCATTTAATGTTTATGACGTGGAGACAACTAGTACATCAGGAATTTAATGTTGTGACATAAAGTATGAGGGACATCTTTCATAGTTTTTAATGACTGAGTTGCCTCAGGGATGGTGTGGGAGGCTATTTAAGGACCCCATCCACCTTTGAGGATAGGATGATCTTTTGAGAGTTCTGGAATTTATTACTAGAGATAAGACACATCATAGAGAGTTATTGCAAAACCAGAGGGTTTACTCACTCACCATTGTTATTTATTACGAAGATTTTAATATTTAACATAGACTCTTGAGGGTGTTTGGTGTGTTTCTACCTGACTACCAAGGTGTATCGAGGGTGCTTACTTCTCTCTCCCTTTAGCTGAGTTACTTCTAAGTTCCATTACTACTTTCTGAGTTATACACGAGAGATTTGTGAGTTTAAACTAAGTCTTATCTTCATTGCGTTTGTGTCTGGGTGTTCTATTACTAATCCAAGGCTTTGGCCGATTAGCTTATCATTACCATATTCTAATAGGGGTTACGCCTCCATCCATCTTATTTAAAGTACCCTCTTAAAAAATTACATTTATGTTGCCAAGGTTGCTCAAACATGACATTTCACTCGCAAAGTATGAAGAATATATTTTTATTTTTAATCAACAAGAGTGCTATAAAATAATAAAATTCTTTCAATAAGTGGAGATCGATAATTATAAAAATCGTACTTTGAGAATATACAATTTGACAATGGAGTGGAAAACAAAAAAATGTATGAGAACATAGCAGTTGCATCCTGAGATTTTATTAAAGCGTGGCTGAAAATCATCCATAAGAATCCTCTTCAAACCATCTCAAATCCCCTGATCCACCCAACCCATGGTCCAAATCTTTTGCAAGTGTGCTTATCAATAACAAAACAAGAGAACTAAAAATCAAACCTCCATCATTCCATAAAGGAGAACATAGGAGGATATGAAAGCATTATCCGCCCCTTCCAAACAGTCCATAGTAGGTAAGTTATCTTATGGGCGTCCCTCAATTGATTTCATCTGTAAAACATTCCTTTCTGTTTCTATAAAATCTACCTATTCCACTAGTATCTTGGATTCCAAGCATATACTAACCACACTCAACTCCAAGGAAGATTATGTAAGGTTGTGGCTAAGGTATCAATTGTATATACGAAAATACCCCATGCGTAGATTCAAATGGACCTCAAACTTTAAACGAGATGAAGAACGCCACGGAGCCCTAATTTGGATAAACTTACCAAACCTTCCCATCCATTTTTATGCAAAATCATCCCTATATTCAATTTCCCAACGATTGGGTAAACCTCTAAAGATGGATGCATCAACTGCTGAAGTATCGAGACTTAGTTTGGCTAGGATTTGTGTTGAGATTAACCTCTTCGAAGCTAAACCTCAAAGCATTTGGATTGGGTGTGTTTCCAAAGGATTTTGGAAGCTATATCATACGAAAACATCCTCTCTGTCTACCAATATTTCATGAAAAGGGGACATGTTAAGGACAAATGTATCTTTAAGAACCCATAGAACAAGGTGATGGTGGTCAAGAATAATCCAAGAAGAAGATTACCAGAAAAACAACCATCAAACATGTATGCAGTGGAAATTAATCAAGTCCAGCATGTTATCAATGAATAACAAGTTCATTCTCCTATAAAGACTCAAGAAGAAATAACGCGGGTTGATTAAGAAGATGAACAAATCAATAACAAAATTTTTTTGGAACCCAACTATGATGAGAAAGATCAAGACCCAATTAATGAGGAAAACTTCAGCAGCAAGAATAATAATGCAGGTCTGGACGATTTGGTTGACACTGATAATGAAGATTTTCAACAGTTTCCCTATAGTCGTTTGTGTTTCTTGGATAAAAATGGGTTTAAAGTTGGTGCCGAAAAAAACAAAAAGGTGTCCGGATTTCCTTTTCAAAATGTTCATGAAATCCCAAATTTATCGGAAGAGGAGCATGGATTTTTAGTTCCTGTACAACAAGATAACGAATCTGTTGAAAGAAAGAATGCATCCACTGGAATCAAGGAATCTCAACAAAAAAAATTATCTACTAATTACTCCACAAATATAGCAAATGACAAGACTCCTAGTGAACCCCGAAATTTAATTTCCCGGGGAGAAAATTTTATTGTGAATAAGGAGAAAAATAAAAAATTGGTTTCTTCAAATTCGGATAAGGTATTTAACAGGGAAAAAATATTAACTCGAAAATGTCAATTCAAAAAGGTACCCCAAAAAATTTGTTTCAGGAAAATATTCATCATCTCTTAGAATCTAATGAGGAGTCTAATACCTCGAATGATATGCCTCGTTTGGAGGACATCTCAATGTCGAAAAAGACGGTTCTGAAATTAAATTATACGTGGAGTTACCAAACTTTGACTTAGGTTCCATTTTCTCAAAAACTCGTGTGTTTATTGAAGACTCGGTGGGAGATCAAATTCAGATGTTCAACTCGCAAGTTAGAAATTCTGTTGAAATTTTGAGCACCATTGACAATACAACAAATTTAAATAAAGTCAAAGTGGCCAGCGAAAAAATTGGATATCAAAAGGATTATTTTCCGTATTTGTCCATGGAGGAAAAATCGACGCTTAAATATAATTTAGTGACTAAAGCTTCGCGATCTAGACAACGAAAATTTCATAATTTTTTTCTTTCCCTTTTCATTATTTCTTATAAGATCCTCATGAGAGGCTATTTGTCCTAATTTATATATAAATAAAATTTTCGTTTAAAAAAATTAAAAAGTTTATTGCAAGCGATATTGAGTATCAAAAATCAATATATAGTTTCTGCATTCTCAAAGATATTTTCCTCTAATTTGATATAATTATTTTCTAATTTTAATAAAAAAAACTAAATGTTAAATAAGTAACAAAATATAAATCTAGATAAACAGTATTTAAAATGGGAAGCATAGTTGAATTCTAAGGTTCAAAATATAACAACAATTTTTAATCTGAGCCCAAAAATTTAAATTTAATAACTCCAAAAAAATATGTTTTTAATAAGTTACTCTTCACTTCCTTAAAATACAAGTGGTGTTAAAGACAATCATAAAATTATTTTTCTCCACCATATACAATAAACACCACAAAATTGTCCAAAGTTATCCCTACCATGTAAAAAAGGAGGCAACCACAACTCAGTTGTATTTAAACAATTTTTGTCCTTTTTACTTAGTTTTTATGATGTTCTTTTTGCCAAACTCCCCATGTCCTTAAACCTCTATATCTCCCTTACAAACCCTAACCTACGTATACACCCCCACCCCATCGATGATCCGTAACTGCTAGTAACACCACCTCTATCGCTAGTAAAGATGCCTCTCTCTCTCTCTCTCTCTCTCTCTCTCTCTCTCTCTCTCTCTCTCTATATATATATATATATATATATATATATATATATATATATATATATATATATATATATATATATATATATATAAGGAGTAAAACTTGTATATGTCATAAGATATAACTATTATGTCATCTATATGAATTTTTCTTCACTTCCCATTTTACCCCTCATATATTTGATTTCCACCTCTTTTCTTACTTTTCAAATTTACACTTCAATTCAAAATAGAGAGTACTTTGGTCCAAATAAATTAATCAATTTGTTCACACTCTCTCTCATTTCTCACACAAACCTCTTATTCCCCCGTTCTCTCATCAGCAAGGCAAAAAAAATTCCCACCTCAAACATCTCCCATTCTCCCCACCATCTCCTTATTGGTTTATCCTCTCCCACACCTGACTCCACGCCGTCGCTCCTCTTAGGAAAGTTACATATGCTTTTTATTTCAGGTTTCAAGTATAAGAGAAATTCATGGTGTTTACATTATAATGTTTAGGTTTCTGGTTTGTTTTAAATCTGATATTAGTTATATTTCTTATTTGTCTAATTGGTTGTGTGGTATGGTAATTTAGGTATACTCTGTGTCTTCATGGTGTGTTTACTATTTTAGGTGTGGTTGCAATTTAGGCATGGTGGTGATTTAGTTGCAGGTTATGGCTTGAGATTTACTCATTTTAATATTCTTGAAATGTAATGTTTTAGTTACCCTACAAAATTTGTTTTGAACTGTTTTGTTTTACTCATTTAAATGTTTTGATTGTTTATATTTTTAAGTTTTGGGGCTTCATTTTAAATAGTTTTTTTCTTCTATAAATGTTTTCATGTATGATGAAGGTTCAGTTGATATAGCGTGTTTGACAAAATACCTACGTGTATGTCTTCTCCTTAATCATTATCTTTTATTTGTTTATCTTGATGAAGTGGTTCATTGTCTTTCAAAAATATTTGTTTAACTTGATGGAGTGTTCTAATTTTTATGCTATGTATGGTTTTTGGTGCGTTAAACTAAAATTCCCAAATAATTTTGGTATATGTTTTCTTCATGGGTCGGGATATGTTGTTGCAACTGTTGGGTACGCATATGGGTTTGGAAAGTTTCAATTTGTAATTAGTGTTTATCTTATTGGAGTGGTTCATTGTTATAGAATCATGTTTTTTGAATTGGGTTTGTAAAGAAGTTATTAAAGGGATTGCTGATCTATGGATCAAAATATTCGCTTCAATAGAGGAGTCGATTCACTACTTAATCTTTTTTTGTAAATATTATGCTTTCCATTAAATTTATTTAGATTCAAAACATCCAAACATGGCATTGATTTAACTAATTACCTCAAATAGGGCATTGATTTAACAAACTGCCTCAACAAAAAACCACATTTTGTCCACCATAATCAATATGATTTCCCAATAATTAACATAAGTACAAAAATTCCAACTGGAGGTGTAGGATCCCCCTGTTTTGTAAATATTTCAAGAATTAAGCATCTGTTATACGATTTTATTTTAAATTTTGTAAATATTAATGTCATGTTTATGTTTATAACTTATTTTTTAACAAAATTTTATAAATATTAATCGCACTTCTTATCTTGATGGACCGAGCAGGTCTGATGAGCAGGTCTGATGTATCCGTATAGACTATATTTTGTTTATTTTTTATTTTATAGATATATGGTTCCCTTTACTTGAACCCTTTCTTTCATACGCATTCCAATCATCCCTGGTATAACACGAAAACTCATCCATGGAAGAAAGTGGGAACTTGGATCATTCAGCTATCTCTAATCAAATGGAAGTTTACTTTTCAAAGTTTAGACAAGAAGGTCTAAACAATTTACAAGTGCTCTGATTACAACTTGGGAAATTTTATTGCAGATTGGACAACTAGAGGACTACACATCAAAATTAAATACAGACATGGCTCTCTAATATCCGCTTCTCTCCTATTCTCTCACGAAAGGTACTCTCTTATTCTCTCAGGACAAGTACACACTATCTCCCCTCACGTTTCTCTCCTAATTAAATTTTACGATTTTTAGAACATGGATTTAATTAAAGTGTTTTAGGTATTATTATATAAGAAGAGGATTTTTTGCATTTATATGGATTTTAGGGATTTTGGTAACTATTTTGTAATTTTTAAGTAACTTTTAGGGTTTTGGGAATATGATTTTGATTCTAGGGTTTTAGGTATTATTCAAGAATTTTAGGCTTCAGCAATTTAGATAGGGTTTTGAGACATTTTAATTTTCGATGCTTACTAATTATGGTGTTTATAATGCATATACTCCTTCTCTCAACTCTCTGTCTGTCAGGTATAAGCCTTTGTATTTTCTTTTATTGTTATATAAACCTTTTTTTATTGTTATATAACCCTTGTTAACCATTGTATCCTAAAAGTGAATTGATTTGGTAAAGTTGTCATATGAGTTGAATATAATTTCTCCAATAATTATGACATTAGACGGTCAAAATAAGAAACTGCCATCGGCACCGACATTTTATATTGTATGTTATATACATAGAGGCACTGGAAATTAATTATTTACTAAAGGTTATTCATTTTGGAACTATACTTGCAAAACTTGGTTATAAGTTTTCTATTTTTTTCTCACACTTAATGGTGCCTCCTAAAATGAGTTTGGTGGTTTTTATATATTGATTGAAAGTAAAAGTTTTCTATAAAATGATTTTGGTTCCTCCTAAAATGTTCTTAATGTTTTTAATGGTTTTGAACTATAATGATAAGTATTTGTGATTTTATATTTGTCTTCTAGACAATGAATTCAATTCTTAGAGTCCATTTTGATTTTTATTTTAGTACATGTAAAGTTTACGCTGTATAATTATAATTTCAGTGGATAGCAATACAATTCACTCTATGATTATTCAATGCTCCAGATAGTGACTATTCAATGCTTTAACTAGTGGATGTGCATGAAGTGAAGTTTTATTTTTGACAGAAGCGAGGAAGAATTAGAGGATGTCATGCTACACTCTAAAGTAATGTGTATGTGGCCATGGTTCTCGTACTAAATTAGGTATTTGTGAGTATAATAAAAAAGAGAGATCATAATGTGTATCCTGAATTACTTCGATTATTTCATTGTTTATTTATTTTGTGTAGTGTCTTATGTGTGGGTTGGAACTTTTAATTGGTTACATCAGGCTTCAGAATATACATTTGTCACATTTTCAATTAGTTTTAGGTTTGTATCGTAGCTCTAACATTTGAATCCGAGAGAAATAGTGCATTATTAACTCAAACAATTATATTCCTAAATTTCTAAATTTTATTTATGAATGAATTATGTCATATTAATGTAGTCCCGTCACTCTTAAGGAGAAATATCAGGTCAAAGTCGAATCAATGCCCATAAGTCTCTATCTAAACGTGCAAACCGTGCCACCATCGTCGATCACCGTTTACGGCGAAGGATATGGAGTGATCATCTGCAACAACATAGTCATCATTCATGACACCATATACCCTTGCTTGCAAGGTATTAAATCCCATTGCCTCACTCTTATATTCTTGAGTCATGTCTCACACTTTTTCCCATTTGAGATATAAAGAAAGTTAAGGGGCAATTAGATGCACTAGCAATCGTGATGTCTACAGACTAGAAATTGAGTTAATTCATCTCTAGAAAAGATTGAAATGATATTTATGCTTCAAGATAACGAAAATGATTGATCATATTATAGTTATACACAGAAGATTGATCATATTATAGTTATGTATTTATGTACTTTCGGGACATTGCTAACGGATCTTGAAATTATAGCTATAAACAAATGATTGATCATATTATAGTTAGAATGTGTTATTTGTTAGGAGACTTTTTATGTATTCTCTATTGACTTAACATTGAACACTAGATGTGTCTAATTCAGTTCACTTGGTAATACAATGCCACCTCACTGTACAGGTGAATCAATTAGTAAGCAATTTTGTCTATTTTCTTTCATTTTTTGTGTTGTGAAATAATGATTTTCTATTAGAAAGTGCAAGTAAAAACGATGACAGTTGTAATCATGTTGGTAGGTGATGTTTTGAATTAATGATAATAACATATGTTCATTTTGGTTGACATTTCCTTGGGCCGATGAATGTTCACAGCCTCAATATTCTGTCCTACATTGGATGGATGAATCGTTATCGAGTTTTTCAAAGGTACGTCCTCAATTTGGAAAGTATTGTAGGCAAGGATATCTTAACTTCCTCTGCTTATTGATAAGAAAGCGTGTTTTTATTATTTCTGATCTTTATTGTGATTAATAGATACGTGGACCTGCATAGCTGATTTACATTTTCATTACGATTTCTATCTCCGTTTGGACAATGGTCCTTTAGCTGACACAACGATGTCCATGTGAACACGTGTTACTAAACATGTGTCATTGATTGCATTTCATCAGACTCTCTGTTGTTTAGAGTTCAAAGTCTAATTGTGGATTGTAGTTTTTGCTCTTCTATAGTTTCTTTTTTATTAAATCTTTTTTTCTGTAGTTTCTTTGGATTGATAAGATTGTTAATTTTCTACTATACTTAGTTGTCTCTATCTGTCTTTGATGTTTTCAAAAATGGTAAGTGGTATGTAAATATATATTTTCTTCATGTAAATAGATATAATTAGAGTATGTTGTGTTAGCTTTTGAAAATAATGAATATACAAAAAGTAGTGCAAAACATTAAGTATGTTGTGTTGGCTTTCTAATTTTTTTAAAGTAAAGTAACATATATGATGTTTATTGATCTTGATTCCCTTACTAAGTTCCAAGAGTTTATGTTCTTGAAAATGGAGGTGACAGTATTACTACAAATTGAGAGATGTAGTGGGATGGGAATCCAAGAATTGTGGGACATATCGGATCCCATAATTGACATGTTCTTCTCGCGCTCAAAGGTACATACCGACACTCCTACATTCTCTCTGATTGATTTCCTCTTATTTTTAAATTATATCTTTGTTTGATCTTATTGTTTAACTATTGATTTGATCTTATTGTTTAATTATCTATTTGTTTGATCTTAGTTGCAGACAAAGAAATTCTTGGCATTTTTATTTGATCGTATTGTTTATCTATTTTCTTTTCATGAACGCTTCTTTCTTAGTACTACATGTAATTGATGTGGAGATTTGAGCACTTGATGGTAACATCTCTTTATCACTCAAATTTTTTTCATTAATTCATATGGTATTATCTTGATTGTATTAGGTTTGTTGACTTGAATAATTTGGACACGAATTCTAAAAATAATTTCCGCTATCCATGTGGCATTATCCACAAAAAGTTAGTTATATTTATTATAGAATATTAATTATAGTATTTTAGTATGGACTTTCTTCTCTTTCAATTTTTTTTTCTTTTTGAATATTTCCTTCCATATCGAACCGTTTTTTATTCATTTGATTAGACCATGTGCTTTGTCATATATCTATTCTCTCCATATCGAATTAAGAGCCCACTTTTTTAACTATTTTGTAATCATATGATTACGATGTTGATGAGAGTCAAACTTTGATTATTTCGAAAGTTGGTCAGTTCTACCACTGAGACAAACCATACATAGAGCATGCTTCGCTTTGACTAGATTATTTACAATAGAAGTAAAAATCTCAAGTGATTCGTATGGGATATTTTTTTATCAGTATCTTAAACTTACATATATTTTTCTGCTTGGTATAAAATTTTATTTCATTTTAAAAATGTTACATTAATAATCAGATATTTTAATATAATTTCATGTAATTTCATGTGTGGATAAGTTAAGTTTGAAATGACTGTTGGAAGATTTAATTGGTATGCATTGTGGATAAGGAAATATGGTAAAATGTTAAATGTTTTTTGTTCCAGTTTGTTGCCTATATGGGCGTCTTATAAAACTTGTCATTATTAAATGATTGATGACAAGTTAAAAGTTTGTTGAAATCTTAGTTATATCATGACTTTAGTTTTAGACTAGCTTTGAATCTTTTATTTGATTTTTTTCACTGGTAAATATTCTTCTAAGTGTAAGAATGTCAATTGGAATTTGGCAAAAGGTATTAAGAATTTCCATGGCATACGCTTCAATATTAGTTATTTTCTTTCCATACTGACCTGGTACTCCACAAATATCTCTCTCTCCAGACCTTTCTTGATCACAATACAAAATATGCCTTTTGACCCTTTCCTTTTTTTTTTGGTCTACTTCGATGGCTGGAGCATAATTTTAATTTTAGCATCAACTACTGCCTTCATGTTTTACTTTATTTTTGAACTGCATTTAATGTAAGGAGGATCTCATATCAGCATCTTTAGCTCCCCTCCCTGTGGTGTTGTAATGGGCACCACACCAGGATGGTTTATAACGAACTGTTTATCGTATTGAAGATCAAGTTTTTTCCCAACAAGAACTATTGGAATGCTAGGGTAATAATGCTTCAATTTTAGAATCACTTATTGGAAACATTTTCGCACCTAGCCTTACTA
Organism: Sambucus nigra; assembly: GCA_949130495.1. NCBI lineage: Eukaryota > Viridiplantae > Streptophyta > Magnoliopsida > Dipsacales > Adoxaceae > Sambucus > Sambucus nigra. The sequence goes on from OX422211.1 coordinate 449,416,115, forward strand.
CAAAAATATAATGCCAAATTGAATACATCTGCCCCCACAATAACTCAAAGTTCTTAATCTATTGTAATCCTCCATCCGAGTAGTTTCCCAAAAGGCTAAATTAA